>CM023942.1:24678045-24846239 GCA_013407115.1 Glycine latifolia
GTAGATCAGTTTAGGACCCCCGCCCCCCTCTCTGAAAAGCATAATATTTTATGTGCCAAAGTATGATTTTTATGAAATGTGGGTTAGTTGCGGAGCACACATGATGATTTCAGCATCTGAATGAGGATGGAAGGAAGGGGAGATGTTTTTTGGAGATTTAAACCTTTGATTTTTTGGGGAGGGTATGCTAATGTTTGATTTGGTGCTCCAATAAGGATTGTTTAGCTTTATTTTTGTCTTTGTTCTTATCTAAATGCCACATCCAACAATTCTAGCCAGCCAAGTCAAGAGTTGACTACTTTCTATTAATTTGCACGGGTCAGGGTCGTGGGGTAGTTTAGTTGGTGCTATAATCAATAATTATTGTTCGGCCTGGGACCCCCTAGTACTGTAGAAAGTAAACTGATCTTGCTGATCTCAACAAATGAACTAAAGAGGAGCGTATTTCAATTAATAATAATCATGTGCACATCATGTTCCCTTGCGTCAAAGTGTGCGTTTTTTGGAGTTTTTATTGTTTCGGCTGCTAACGTCACCTGAGTGTGCAGCTGTTTCTTTTCTTTTAGGAGCATTAGGTTAGGGTGGTATAAACTGGGTCGTTAAGGCCGTACTTTTACTTTTGTGTGATCCCAGAAATTTTTTAAACTTCATTTTAAAAAAAACTAGTAATTAAGAGTCGATACTTAATTAAGGATACTTTTATAAAAATGTATTATTAGTTTTCAAACAATATATATTTTAGAATTTTAGATGTCTTTCAACTGTAATATACAGCATTAATAGTTGATTATTAGATTTAATGAGTATTTTTTAAACTAAATTTGATTTTATAAATTTAATAGTTGATTTTGCATTATAAAGTACAAGATTACTAAAAAAAATTTATTTAAAAACATATTTTATATATTGCAAAGCTCTTAATACAATTTTGTTAAAGACTTTAGACTAAAAATAATTCTTAAGCATGTCTTGATCGTGTGGAACTGGGAAACGAAGTTGTAATTAACATGCATAACCTCTAAAGGGGGAAGTTGTGAAGATGACATTTATGTTCAGTGATAGAAAATAAAGTTGTATGATTTTGTAAGATCATTTTATCGTATGATACCTCCCCAATTATACACAATTTAGGACGAATCAATTGAACCCGTTACCTGCCGATTAAAAGATTCTGCTTGATAAAAATGATGTCACTAATAATTTTCAAATTATTTTATTTTATGTTTTTGTTCAAACATTCTTTTTCAGACAGTTCACTCTTGCTATCAAATACACTGAAGAGCTTGATTCAAACATTCCAAATTATTATTATCTGTATGGATTACCCACAAAATGAATAGTTGTGGTAAAAGAAAAAACAAGTTTGTTGCTTGTTGTACTTCAGGTTGCTGCCTCCATCCATTTCGAAATGTTTTTTTATCTTTTAGATTGGACATTCTGGAAATCAAAAAAGGAGGTGCAGGAAACAACTTGAAAGTAAAACAACAACCAAAAAACAATTGAGTCCATATGCTAGAAATTTAAAGCAAATAGCATTTGTAAATACTATAGCTCAAAAGTCAAAATATGTGTAAATTCCTAGGATATTATCTCGGAATTTCGCCAGTTTATATAGGCATTCATATGGACGAAAATATAAGCAATATATATACGGTTGTTTTATAGGTCCGTTTCGGTGCTAACATGAATTAGGCTTGGACGAATTTCGCAAATAAAATAGCATGTAAAAGGGTTGGCATTTCTCTTTGGGTACAATTCCTAGAAGGAATTTTCTTTGGGAATTGTATTTATTGTGGCATGTTTTATTTTTTTGTATTTTTAAAAGTAATATACTTCCATATTATTAATTAGAATCCATAACTTTATAAAATGAAGTTCCCACTCTCTATACTCTTTCAATTATAAATTCTCATCACTCCATTCTGTCTTTGGGAGGTGCATTTCATATACTATCTCTACAACTAGCCGAAAAATATTTCTCTTAATCATCTTAAACTGTCATTCTTTTACCTTTATATGCATAATTGAATTACTTAGTTGCTTATCAATTTGAATTTAAAGATAAATTTATATTATAATTTGAATTTTTTATCATAAATTCAAAATAAAATTTATATATTTTAAAATTTTTATTACTATGAAATTTAATTATAATATAATTTAAAAAATTAAAAATACTTATCCATTAAAGCATATACTTATAATTATTATAATTATATACAGAAAAATATTTATCCAGTGTAATACACAACTAAAATACTAGTTTTTAAATATATCATCATACGTTGGACTTTTTTTGGTTTATCGTAATTTGGTTGGTTATCGCCATTTTTTATCAAAAGTTTGACGTTGGAGGTGAAGAGGCTGAGATGTGTAAAAGAAGGGTGAGGTGCATAGTAATTAGAGCAAGAACCAAAAAGTAGGGTGAGAAGCAGGAACTAATACATGTACGGCATATATAATAAAGTTAAAAAATCTATAAAAAATATTTGTATTCTATTACATTCCTCCAAAATTGGAGAAAAATAAAAATGATTGTAAATAATGAAATAAAATGAATTCAATTGCATCCTTTTCTGATGAACTTCATGTTAAATTGTAAAATTCAAATAATACTGTCATATCCTTTCCTTTCATTCTCCCCTATCTTATCTTCTTATCACCTATACAAATATTTCCGTAAAAAAAAATCACTCATACAAACATAACCTAAGGTAAGTGAAATGAGAAGTGATTTAAAGCTAGATTCTAAATTTGAGCTATGGTCTTCATTAAAAATAGCAATTATTAGTGTATTACATTTTACCCGGAACAAACACGAATGCGTTACGTCATTGATGCAATTAAGATTATTCTATTTGTTAATAATGGGCTAAGTTAATGTTTATATACTTTTGAAGAATTAAATTGATGTCAACCTTTTTCAGGACCATATCAATACCACAAACGTTATTCGAGGCTGAAATTAATGTTTATTTTTCTTACTATGTTTATTGTGAATTAGTGGAACATCACATGATAACAACGTTTCGATTTCACAAATTCACTAAAAATCAAATGAATTTGTAAGTTAGTTATTTATTGTAAAGTTTTAGATTCGTATAGTACAATATTCTCCCAATCAAAATCTTTTTATTTTTATTTTTATAAAAGACTAGTTTTATTTTAGATTTTTTTTAAATAATTAGTTTTATTTAGATGTGGATTATTATAAATTTATTCCAATTCGGGACATAATCAAATTAAGATTTAATACACAAATCAATATTATGAAATTAATAAATGTCTCAAGGATGTTAAATTAAGGAATATTTTATTAAATATTTTTATACAACAATTTTATAGTTTGGCTCTTTTGGCCCTTTTTAACTTACATGTTTTTAATTGTTCAATTTGAGATAAAATAAAAAATTTAAATTTATTATGTTAATTTAATATAGCTATAATTTCTCTTATACTTATTAAATACAATTTTAACTTTGTTATAATTTTTTTCATTTTAATCTAAATTTTAGAAGCACTTAATGAAAAGAAATTAAAACTATAGAGAATGATTAAGGAAAATATAAATAACTTGTATTTTAGCCTATGCATTGCATACAATAAGTGTTTTCTACTTTTGTTTATATGCTAAAATTTATAATTTTAAATAAATAAATAAATATTTCCAAATATATAAATTATATTATATTATAATTAAAATCTACAATAAATAAAATTTTAACATATAAATAATATTTTAGATTTATGATACATAATTTATGTTGTTATTTTTAATTGTTGATAATTATGTTTAAAAATATTTAAATTCATGTTCTAACTAAAGATGTTAAAAATGATGTTATGAGTATATTTGAATTTTGAAGATAAATATATATTAAAAATCGTATTTTTTAAAACCGTTTAATTGATATAAAAGTTTAAAAGTATAAGAAAATATAATATACATATTAGGAAAGTGAGATTCATGACTTTTTTTTATAGTTAAATATTAATTTTGTTAGTAGAAATGATCAAATTCACATTTTTCTTCTTCTTTTATTTTTCTTAATTATCCAACCTATTTTATATATGATGGATTCATAATTTCATAAAAAGAGAATATTTAAATAAAATGGAACGAGAGAAAGTAAAGATAGTGAAAGCCTGTACAGAGATACTAAAATATAGTTTTAGCATGTGAATGAAGAGACTGAGTTTCCATGTTGGAAGTATTAGTCTTAGACTCTTAGTATATTCCGGCCGTTGGCAAAGACAATATGGTCGGCAGAGATTATGTTTGTAGTCTTTTGGACCACAAATTGTCAATTGCTTATAGGAGAGTGTCTATTAGTACCATACCATCTCTGGTCAAATTCAAAAACAAAAAAAGGATATTATGTTCCAAAAGTTCTGAAAGCTTGGCCAAGAGACTACCACATATCCATCCATGCATGGTCATGGTGGTATTGACAGTTGAATTGCTATGTAACGGCTGCAATTGCAAATTCAATACATGAGTCTTTTTACTTTCCTAGACTGAGCTTTTCATGGTATCTTTCTGCATTCAAAATTATTATTTTTTCTAATTTTTTTAACAGTTTTATAATTAATAAACTAATTCAGTGTACTTAACACCGGAATTCTGTGTAATTATTTTAACGAATTGAAATGATTATGGTTAAATTAAGAAAAAACAGAAATGAAGATAAAAAATAATGTGAGGAGATGGTCATGAATACAAATTAAAATGAGTCATTCATATTAATTGTTTTTAAAATATCTGTTAAAATATCTCTATTCAAATTAATTGATCAATTTTATTGTGAGACTGAGAGTATAAGACTCACTCTCGACTCTCAAACGATTATGTGGTAAACTAATAAGGTGCCTAACTTAGTCACATAAAATGACACTTTAAGAGATCAAAATAAAGTTAAGAGATTAAACCGAAATTAAAAATAAATAACATCAAAGAACAAAAATATAAGTGAGAAGATGTAACTACCTATGCAAATAATGAAATACAACTGGATACTTGTTTTTTTCCCTTCCGTTATTTTTGCCCATGCATTATTGACAGTTGCCTTCAATCATGACAATATCAATTTGTCTTGTTTCACCAATTGGGCATGTTTCACTATCTTAATTTGGAATAGGTTTATTTTCATATCCTACATATATCAATGATTCAATGCATGCAAGAGACCCTCTTTTGTCGATAGACTATGTACTATGTAGAGTTGGCTTTTAGATTTACGACCATCACGTAGGGTGCTTCACGCTAGTACTGGAGGACCCACATAATTAAGAGGAAAAGCATATACCATAACCTATAGTTAGGGAGCAAGGATAAAGGACAATGGAGCAATCCAACCTAGAAACCTACTATATCAAGCACGTACATTGATTATTAATTAATTTGAAAAGGACGAATAGTGTGGGGAGTGCGGAAACTTTGCCTTAAACAATTGGTTAGTGGCCTTAATTTGTCGAGTGAAGTGCTTAATTGAATTGAAATAGTTACTTTTTAAATTATGCATGTTCATTGTAGCTAGTTGCTATCATCGTGAAATTTTTATATTTTGATGTTAACAGGCGACAAACCTACTTTATAATTGAACTCCTCTTGGTTGCATGTGGCTTTGCTTCCATTTTTTAAAATGTATGTTGAGATGGATTTATAGTAGGACCAAGAAAAATAAACAGGCTACATAAGCAGTTTAGAGATGGAACTTGCGTAGAAGAGAAGAAATGGTGCTGTGGTATAATTCATATATATGGAGTATGGAGTATGGACTATGGACTATGAATATCTTTCGTAGAAAAGGGGTTCTCAACTATGTTACTATGTAACTACCATCATTGGGCATGTGCTCATGATCAATGAGCTACTTATATATGTCACTTCATTCTTTTTTAACAACTCGAATAAATGGCTTGTAATTAACAACGGGCCTTGATGGCTCTGGACTAATTGGCTTTAACCGCGCAGTTTTTAAGTTTGTTTCACATTGGAAAAGCTTTTCAATAAAGCCTTATAAAATAAAATAAAAAGGTATTTCATATGTATCATAATTCATAATTCGCTTAAAGCGGGCGAGATATGAGTAAAGGGACGTATCAGGAATCCCAAGTTTATTTTTCTTGTTATAACTTCTATTCAATTCCCATCAAAGAGACATAACGGGGAATTAAACAAGGTTCTTTGTTTTATTTTTTTGAGGGAGAGGGAGCTCCATCTCTTTGTTCAACTAAAAGAATATTATATTCATCATAAAACTGATTAGAATTTAAGGGTAGTCGATATCTTAGCCATTTTTTATGTTTTTTTCTAATTAAAATTAGAGATTTATCTTGTTAAGCATTTTTAATTTATAAAAAACATTTTAAAGGCAGTTGCAACAGAAAATATATTTAATTTTTTTAGTTTCTTACAGATAACCTTTATAGGAACTAATTTCATTCCATACATGAATATGGATACTAAATATGGATGGTGAATATTGAATATATCAAATTTGAGTATATAAAACTACAAAATACACGCACAAAATATATCTGCTAGCTTCAGTGCTTAATTCATTATTGATTTGGTTGATAGGACTTAATTAATTAAGAGTATATGGCATTAGATGTAACCATATTTTTAAAATGCCACATGGTAGCTATAGGTATGATTGATAAAAGCAGATAAATGTAGCCTCGAAAGTATTGCCAAAATATGGATTTAGCCATTTTGGGAATATCCGATCCCCCATGCATATATAAGAAGTGGTCCTCTATGAAGCGCGTACGTTGCAGCTTTTTCTCCGTTTAATTTTTTCATCATATGTTTGTGAAAGATTAATTTATAAATCAATCCCATCTATATCTGCATGGAAAGGAACTAGGCACTTATGACGTATCACCATCTCTTTGCTTTTCATCTACGTCCAAAAGCTACTTCACAAACGCGTGAAAAAGACTCAGGCACTCTAATTTTAGACCTCGTTGCTGAATTTGCAAGAAAGTAGCTAGCCCCATCTTTTTTCATTTTCTTTTTTCTCCTGTTAGCAAATGTTACACGAGGAGGACTACAGAAAAAAAAAAATTTCATCCCGCAGGTAAAAAGGGCCAGTGCCTTTGTGGGGGCTATTAATAAACTACGAGTTATTTTTTTTTATCTGTAATGATGGAAGATAAATATCAAAAAAATTATAATTATTTATACATTACATATCACGCTTAATTAATTAAGTTAGGCTCCCTTTATTTTGAATTAAAGCGAATTAAGATTATCTCATAAATATTTCAATGAACACTTGAAGGAAAAGAAAAAAAGTTTTTATTATAAACTAAAAGTAAGTTATATATAATAAGCTAATTTATATAATATTTTCCAATTAATTTTTTTTCAAAATTTGTTTTAATTTATGCATGAACTAATTTTAATTTATAAAAAATTAATTAACTTTTCTTATTTTCTTTTTCAATAAGTACATACTAAAACATTTATCTAAAATACCGGGATTCAAATTTAATTAACGTCTTGTTATCAAATCGAGAAACGATCAATTTTAGTTACTGCAGTAACTTCATCTTTTCTTATGTCATGCTTCTAGAAGCAGATTAACAAGAATAGTTTTACAGGTTGGAACAAGAAGTAATTTATTTACCCTAATTAGGAGACAAGTGCTTAACAAGACAAACTTTGGATGTTAGTGCAAAACCTAGGTCAATATATAGTCGTACTTAGAGCCATGACAAACTTTCGTATACGTACTTTAAGATTGAGTATTGTTTGTCTGTTAGGTAGGGAATGTGATTTAAAGTGTGTAGGAAAAATATAAAGTAGGTAATGACTAATTTTACATACAAGAATATGAAAAATATACGGATTTAGTTATTTATCACTTTCACCGATGTGGAGTTATAAACATTAGAACCTTCAGTTGTATATCATTGTTTTATTTTATTTTGACAGACATTATGCTAGCTATATATATTACATGAAAATAATTAATAATAATAATTAGATTAAAATTAAAAATAATAATTGGTTGAAATTAAAATATTTAAAAATTTATATTAAAATATAATATATTATTAAATCTTTAAAAGATTAACCAAATACCAAACAAAACTATAAAAATATCAATTATCACTCCCTAAAATATTTGAATCAATCCATTATCATCATAATTATCATTGTCATCACTATAATTATTTCTAAAATCGTCATCAATATCACCATCATTGCCAACCGTCATCATCACTGTTGTCATGACATTCATCGTCATCGGTAGTGATAACGGTAGCATGACGACGAAAATTGTGACAATCATTGTGATGGTGATGAATTAACGATAATTGAGATATTTTAATACGTGATTTATTTCGTGAATCTTTTAGAGATTTAAGAGTTATATTAAAATTTAATTTTAATTTTAAAATATTTTAATTTTAACTATTTATTATTTTTAATCATGATCTAATTATTATCATTAATTATTCTCCTGTTTTCACATAGGTCGTATTATATATATATATATATATATAATAATAATAATAATAATAATAATAATAATAAATGTGAATTTGTGTTAAATTTTATACACATCATAGAAAGATAATTAATATCAAATTGATTTAGGTGGTTTGATTTATTAATTTCATATTATAAAAAAAACATTAAAAACTTATTAAGTTGTATAAGTACAGAGATATATTTGAAACCAAATTTCAATTGATCCTTTTTTTTAATCAGCAAAAATATTATATACTGCCACCAGTAGTGCTTCAATCGAATACAATATGTTGATTTCAAAGTTAACAATTATTTAGACTCAAAAGGGGAGACTAAATAAACACTAACTCCAAATCACAATAAAGTACTTCCTACAAAATGAAACCACCCCCTAATAAAGTCCCTGCAATAAAGAATACATGATGGTTTCCCTAAGGTAAAAATAAGGCCCAAGGTGTCAACTAATCCCATTTTTATGAGAATATTACACAATTAATAATTTTTATATAAATTATAAATTTTATTGATTCAGCTGTTTAATTAAAATTTATAATTATATACTATTACTTTTGTGTCGAAATTTATTAAAATTGAATAATAATAAAAAAAGTAGTCAATTTTTTATATTTTATATATTTAAAAATACATATTATGTTAATTATGCTATATATATGAATATGATATTAAATAATTTTGAACTAATATAAAATAATAATATATTTAAAAATTAATATAAAAATGAGGGTGATTAATTCAACTAAAATATTAAAAATATATACAGAAAGAGAAAAAAAAGTATTTGAAATTGTAAAAATCTTAAGCTTAATTAATTCAGGTAAATTTAAATTTTTTAAAAATAAATTAAAAATGACACCTATCTTATTTTAATAAATGTAATTCGGTATTAAACCTAAGGCCTTTTTTAGACAAATTAACCTAATACTTTTTTAGAGGAATTAAACTTAAGGCCTTATTTATATAGAGATTTGACTATTTGAATTAAGTCCCGACCAGACTAACGACATGTAAGATATGTATTAATTAAGCACTCAAAAGTTATTATAAGAAAAGGTGTTGAAAGAAGACATAATTGTATCTATTTTTGTCATTCCACTTTTTTTTTTCGTTCGACTAAAGCTAATAACTTGATTAAGAAATACGACCAAAGTTCAAATATAAACACTAACACTAAAATAAATCAATACTTACCCGTAAAAGATAAATTTTAAGTTGTGACTGAACTCTATTAGCAATTACTATCATTTATTCAAAAACAGTTACTATCATTCTACCGACGTACATGTTTATAATTAAAGTGAAAGCCTATCCGTTTTAAAGTTAAAGTTGCATCTAGTTCAATGATTGAACTCATTATGACTTATGAGTAAAAGCAAAGAGATAAACTACACTTAATTTCATTCAGAGAAATTAATAAGAAATCACAAACTCAACATAATTCGTGATAATCTCACTGATCAGTAATATCTAATTTCATATATAAGAAATTAAAGGCCCGTCTTTTGATATATTTCATAATGAAAAACATTTTTCAGTTAATACACAATATTAATTTAATTATGATTTTGGCATATTTTAACTAATTCTTCATTAGCATGTCTTTATTTAACTATTTATACATATTTATAATTTTTTAGATCTTAATTTTTATAATTCTGTATTATTTTCTTACTTAAAAATTAGACCTTTTATAAGCAAAAACAGAAAAGGCACACGTGACTATAAAACAAATAGTTAACGTGACAGTGCGACACCAATTTTTATATTAAAATACACTCAATTAACTAAAATTCTTTAATTAAAAGAATTTATTCAAATAAAGCTAATTTATGAAATTATAATTAAAACTTGTTAAATAATTAAAGAGTATAGATAAATTAAAACGTTAATATATTTAATTAAATTTTAATAAATCAATTTTTAAAATAATAATAATAACAAATGTAATTATTGGAAAGGAATGTGAATAGGAAAATGTGAGTGCAAATATCTCCCCACCCCCACCTTTAATTAGGGTATCAAGCACGAGCGAATTAGGAAAAAAGATGTTTGTATACTCCCACATACACCAAAGTAGACCTGCATAAAAGATAAATAAAAGAGTGAGATGGTATTATGAATGATGTAGAAGGAGAAAAATGAGTTAGAGAAAGTGGAGATAATTTTGAAGTACATGAATACTACTATAGTTCAAAACAAACATAGTAGTGAATTTTATACAAACATAATAACCAACAGACGATTATAGGCTTATTAGTTTTATGGATAATATATTAGATGACAGGTTAATAAAATTAAAATAAATTTTAATATTATTTTAAAAGTTGGATTTAAGTTAGGTTAATGAGATTGTACAAAATTGGTTGATAAATTGATATATACATTATTTTTAACTTTTTTTTGTTGGATGTTATATTGACCAAATTCGAACTCAGTCCTTTATAAAATTGTTTTACGACGATAATAATACGGACCAAGAATAATGTCGGTTACTAATTGACATGAGTTTTTTTTTTCAATAATATTTATATTTTTTTTTCTGTCTCTCTTATTAAAGTGTTGAATAGTAGTATTTGAGGTGTATATAAATCACTTTGGAAACAAAAAATGGCACGTGAGTGAAAAACAAAACAATGTGACAATAACTTAGTTGATCCAAGGTCTAAGAGTACGCAGTGCACTATACGAAATTAAATGCATGAAAGCTTGGCACCGTCTAAGTCTCTAAGACGTAGTAGTAGTAGTACTAGAGATCAGAGGAGTGGTCCCCAAACATGTAAAAGCAGCTTATCATCGTCACCAGTCACCACACACGTCCCCATAGTAAAAAGACAAGAGCCAATGACAGTGTGCTCCTCAGTCCTCACACTACTTTCTCCAATATCTCCATTGCCCATAAAAAGGTGGAACTTAATTGTGTGTCATCAACTACCGTGAACCATCTTCACTTCATTAACTTTGGAGCCTAAATTAGGTCATAAATCAAAGCCATGAAAGGAAACAAGAAGCCTTATCTAGTTGTGATCCTCATACAAGCCATCTATGCTGCCATGTTTCTGCTCTCAAAAGCTGCATTTGACCATGGCATGAACAATTTCATCTTTGTCTTCTATAGACAGACAGCAGCCACCATATTCCTTATCCCTTTTGCTTTCTTCTTTGAATGGTATGCACATCTACAACACAACTTATAACATCGATCAACATGTATATGAAATATATATATATATATATATATATATATATATATATATATATATATGTACCTAACTAGCAAGCTAACGATGTGAATTTTGATTATTAAAAGCAGGAAAACTGCACCCCCTTTGTCCTTCGTGACCTTCTGCAAGATCTTTTTCCTTTCTTTCCTGGGGTATGTCCACACACACACACACACACATATTCAATTGCTGCTATTATGCAATTAGATCCTAATATATATACCAAAGTTGGAGAGTACTGCTATAAATATAAAGCTAGGTTTAAACTTTACGTTATATGTTCAATTAAAATGTGATTCACATGATGCTATTGTTTATTTTTATTTTTTTAAATTCATTAAAACTGTCGGTGGTTGTTATTATAAATTTCATTCAGGATCAGTGCGAGCTTGGACATATATGGTATTGGTCTTATTTACACTTCTGCTACTTTAGCTGCTGCTACCACAAACTGCCTTCCAGTCATCACCTTCTTCTTGGCGCTCATACTCAGGTAGAATATTTGCTCATATATAATTTATTGCTTCTATTTTATTCGATCCAATTATAGTTAATTAGTTTTCCCTCCAGCTCAACCTTAAATTGGACTTTAATTATCCATCTGAAAGCCGCAACAAAAGGGTTCGTTTAATTTCTTTTATTGTCAAATACTAAAATAAAATATTGCTCGATCACAGTGGAGATTAATGGCTTGTGATTAAGATTCACGGATTCTTTATGAACAAACACACTTGAAGCACCTAAAAGCGATTCATAAATCATTACCTTAGAGTAAGCGCCCTCTTATTTTTTCCTTTCGCTTGGATATTAATTAAAGCATAAGATCTAACGGATGTAGTTGAACTAGACAAGTGATATATATATAAACAACAATTGCATATATTTGGCAAAGTATCTTGTGTTACCAAAAATTAAAATGGATAAAAATGTAACCCATACCTAAAAGGAAGAGATAATTGGAAGAATAATAATATATGACCATCTTTTTATATCAAATACTCTATTAAGACATATCACATATCACTTATTATATATTATTACATTTTTTTTCTTTTCTCTCTTTCATTCTTTAAATGTTGAATAGAGTTTGATGTCTATCAAATTTTCCCCTGATTGGAATGGAGTTTCCATTCAATTATCTCTCTTAAAGTTTACACGTGATTAAAAACAGACGTGAGTTAAAGGTGTTGCAAGCGATTAAAATATTCTGGGTGAGAAGGATATGTTAAAAAATATATGCCAGGAAGAACACTTGTACTTGTACTCTCTATTAAATTAAAATATCTTCTTTGTCTACTAAAAAAGAAAGTCGCCCATGTTTTACAGAGGAGATTTTTCCCAGCAAAACTCATTATTATGTGGTCACTTCTATTCTCAGTACTACCAAAGCAAAAACTTGAATTCATGAGCAAATAGAAAGAAAAAGCAAAGGCTTGAATTCATTAGCAAAAAAAAAAAAAAACAAAAGACTTGAATTAATTCAGGTAAATACTGAAGGGAAGACAGGTAGGGGTTAGCAGTTAGACCCGGATATAAATTAGGCTTTTTGATGGTATCTTCATGTTGGGTGACGAAACTTTCAACTTTCAAGGACAAACGACCCTTGAAATTGTTCTACATTATTCATTGAATGGGTAGGCCTTTCTTGGTTTCTTAATTAATATAAAGTTTGGACTTTGGAGTCGCGAGGCTAAAATTCAATTTCAGGCTAATTTTGTGACAACATTTATTAGTTTAGTACAATATAATTGTGGGTTGCTCTGACTAGGTCGATCTTGGCGTTTCTAACTCTGAAAGTGAATACACTAATTTTCATTGTTCAGCTTTCGGAATGTATTGTGCATGTAGCGGGTAACTTTCAGATTGGACCAGTAGCAGCTAACAAGCTAGGTCCATGTTTGTGCTCAGGTTTTGCAGCCACAGTATCCTATGATGCATAGTTCTCCAATTATCTGCCTTGTTTTTGTTATCAAGGGAAACGACAACTTCTGAAAAGATGAAAAAGTCCATGTTGTGCGTCGACACGTGCGGTTAATTTACATATCTATGTCCATGCAATACCGAATATATGATAAATAGCCTATTTGGTTTCACATTTCAGATGTAATTTTTAGAAGTTAATAATTGTAATTTCTACCTCCTAAACATGATTCTTCTATACTTAAAGCGTTTCCAAACATGCTAAAAGTCGTTAAGTGTCAGCCACGTACAGCAAATATGGATCAATTTTAAACCGAGACATTTTATAATTAGGTGTTTCAACCTTCACTAAATCCGTTATTAATTATACCTCACATAAGAATTTGGTTTCTTTCAGGATAGAGAATTTGAAAATAAAGAGTATCCCGGGGGTTGCCAAGTTGGTTGGTGTAGTGGCATGCTTGACGGGATCAGCAATTCTTGCTTTCTATAAAGGTCCTCATTTGGAAGTTTTAAGCCATTATCACGTTTTAGGGTACCATAAAAACGAACAACATCTGAGTCGTGTTTCATCTGGGTCATGGATTAAGGGTTGCTTCCTCTTGCTACTCTCCAACACCTTTTGGGGAATGTGGCTTGTGCTACAGGTAATTATTTTTATTTTCTTCCTGCACCTTGTTACCAAATTCATGATTCATATCCTAATTAATATGATTCATATCATTAATTAATATTCTTCTTGTTAATTAATTGACCAGACTTATGTCATAAAAGGATACCCTTCAAAGCTGCTCCTCACAACTCTTCAGTGTTTCTTAAGCTCGATTCAGTCTTTAGGCATTGCCTTGGCCGTAGAAAGAGACATTGAACAATGGAAGTTGGGATGGAATGTCAGACTCGTCGCCGTAGTGTATTGTGTAATCCTCTAATTCTTCATAATTAAATTGATGATGATCTTTTATTTCTAAGTAAATATTTTTTTATCAAAACAAAAATCTCTATATAAATTTAATTACTTAATGGTTAGGCACTTAGGCCTGCTTAATTAGTTTGTAACTTCTGAACTCATGGCTGATGGGAACTAATAATTTATTGTGCTAGGGAATTATGGTGACCGGTGTAACATATTACTTGCAAACATGGGTTATAGAGAAGAAAGGACCGGTGTTTCTAGCCATGGCAACACCACTTGCTTTGATCATGACCATCTTCTCCTCCGCAGTTCTCTTGGGCGAGATCATAACTTTGGGAAGGTTATTCATCAATTACAACCCTGATCCCAATGCTTACTAACTAGCTCCCTTTTTATTTTTTATTTTCCTTTCCCATGTCACCCATCACATTTAGTAAAAAAAAATAGTTTAACACTCCTTTTGAGTGCATATACTCCATTGACGAAGAGAAAGATCGGAATGAAAGATAAAGAAACGAGAAATGTGAATAAAAAAAAAAGGACTGAAGAGTGTTGGGGGTGTAAGGACAACTTCCTCCAAGGTATTTTGAATAATTGAAAAAAATCATTTTACCCTTTTCAGTCATACTTTATTCACTTTATTATACTTTAAACAACTCTATCCATCAATTTTTGTCCTCAATTCATCAACTGAAATAAGTTTTTAAATTAATATGTCTACCTAAGATTTGGTGAGACAACATAACAAAACATATAGCTTAAATGTGTGACTCACAAAAAGTATATAGTAAAAGTTAAAGTCATCATAGGTAGAAGCTCTCCGATGGTAACTAATTGCTTCTGAAGTTATCTGTACATGATGTTCCCTTAAGAGCACATGTATTAATAGTCGGTAGTATTCTCCTTTAATTAGTTATGTATAGGAACTTAAAATTTGTTTATTCTATAATTGCACATTGTAAAGTACTACCTAGTAATTATGAATGTGGTTGCTTTTGATGTTTGACCAGCCTTTTAGGTGGCATTGCTTTGGTCATTGGACTGTACTGCGTGCTGTGGGGAAAGAGCAGAGAGCAAATGCCAAAAGCCTCGTTAGACTTGGAGGAGGCATCATCGGGTTAGAGTGGAGCTAGTGATTCACAATCACAATTGTCATGAGACGACACGACACGTGATATATATATATATATATAAGTACTTTTTTCGTAGGGTTAATTGGCAGAAAATGTATGGTTGTAAAGGAACATTAACTGTGTATAGTTTGGAATAGTGCCGAAATTATGTTAATAATATATATAGTATATAAGCCTGTGGAGATGTTCCAAAATCCAAAGGCAGAATCTCCAACGTCCACTTCTTCTCGGCAGAAACACGGGTCAATGCAAATTATGTCCTTCCGATAATGTTAGGCATGTAATGGCTTCATATTGTAGGAACTAGCTAGGGAGGCTTTTAAATTTTCTCTCTTTTGTATTGGGTTGGTTTCGGAAACAACTTGATATTATAGGGACTAAAGTATATTTAAGATGAACTTATAAAAATTATAGGATTGGTTACTTTTATTTTCATTTTTTGTTTTTGTTCTTATTTACAAAACTATCACTTTTATTTTTTTTTCTGTTTTTAAAATTATGTACAGAAAAGAGTGAAAATAACTTTTTCACTATATTTTATACAAATTTTTTTGAAAGCAGAAAATAGATTGAAAACAAGGTGACAATTTTGTAATTAAAAGTTTTGAAAAAATTAAGATAAATGGGCTTTAAAATTTCAAATGTGGCAAATGTATCGATGCGGAGTAAAAAAAATAAATCTACAGCGAATGTGGGTGTGCGTGCATGTGATCTTGAGCCAGTTCTTTGGTCCAATTTATTATATTATTACTTTTTTATAATGTATAAAATAATAAATGATAAATTTAATATTGCACATGTTAATGCCTAGTTTAACGTTAATATTTTGTATACATTGAGTTTTGTTTTTTAATTTTAACAGTTGTTTATTGTTATTAAAATATGAGTGCTAGTTAAAATTGATTGAAAATTATAAAATCATGAGTGAGATTTAGTAAATAACAAATGAGACTCGTATAATTTTGTAATTTCCAATAGGTTTAAATTAATAATAGAGAGTATGTTATAGACAATATTCGATTTTTGAAAGCTGAAAATCGATTCATTATATTTCACTCCGTTTCAAATTGAAAAATTATTTTTATAATAAGTAAACATATAAATATTTTAGAAATGAATAAAATGATGAATTTATAATAAAAATAAGAAATTATGTTTGTTGTGTATAATATAAATGTATAATAATTATAAGTAAAACGCACGAATGAAAATTCTAACATTTATTTGTGTGTATCTTTTGTCGTCAATTGTATATGTTAACATTCATTTTGCATGTGTAATAAAGAAAGATTATTTAAAAACAATAAGTATATAGATGTAGTGTAATATAATTATATGCATCTACGATCAATTTGTAATGTAGTACTCCTTAACAATATTGTTAATATCTTACAAAATTTCAGTTTAGAAATAGAATATTGTCTATAAATATAACTGATGGGTCACAACAATTTCAAAAAGATTGAAATCAAGATTACTACATGACAGATAACATAATTTATATTTCAATCAATATATAGTAATTGGTTACTATGAAATATAAAAGTTTGATCTTTGTACAATATATTAATCTTTGATGCCTCATATATTTCTTAAGACTTATTATTTGTATATATACTTGCTAATATCAATGTGATGGATTACGTTTGAAATTGAGATACTACTTGAAGTACTCAAATGATGATTATAAATATTCATGATAATATGCATCATGAAAATAATCAATAGTAGATGCATAATGAAGATTTAGGTGTTAATTTGTGAGGATTAACATATAAATATATCAATATGTGATTTATTCATTAATGAGATCCTTCTTAAATACAAATGTTTATAATTAGATCCAGTAAGCATAAGATATGGTTAGCATAACAAATAGAAATACATCATCACATTACCATGATGATGTTGGGTTCCAAACTTTTGGAGAAGCCAAGGAAATTGTTCACCATGACTTGTTGCTCTTCTCAGTAGTTGTTATTAATTAACTATGCTCCTCTTGCACATATGTTGTTGGAAGAAAAGGGCTTACACCAAGAAGAGAAAAAACTGAATATGAAAACTCTTTAATTTGTTCAATCATTGTTCTAGTTCATTTCAACTCCCCAAATCTTAAAATTGTAGCATTCACATAACTAACTTGGAAAAAATAAATATGGTCAAACAGGTTATGTATCAACTGAAAATGATACAAAGACATTTGAGATTTCCAAATAGCTGTTACCAGGTATTAGACACTGTGGATCAACATCAACAGGCCTGAAATCTTCTTTTCAATGTGGAAACAAAAAAATCCCTTAAAGAGACATATTTGTGTAGAGGTGAAACATCTTCTTCTAAATCTGAGATGTCAATAAGATTATAAGAATTAGTAACATATTTACACAAAATTATAGATCATAGTTTATCATGATCAAATTTTGTCACTTTCATGAGATGGTGGTTATAGGAGCAAACACAATAAAATGATGAAAATTTTAATGTAACAAAAAAATTTATCATGTTTGAATGGAAATGCTCGAGCCAACACTTTATAGATATGGGGCTTTAGCCAAATGGGTATTTCCTGAATTTTTTTCATTAATAGATAAAATCATATAAATAATATATAACATGCAGAATTATTTTCAAATTATAGAGTTAAAGTATACTGCTTGTTATCTGAAGCTTTCATAACTTTTATATAAATAACCAGGACATCCCCATTGATATGCCTGCAAGCTATCAATTTCAGTCAACAACAGGAACAAAAGAGAGAAGATGATAAAAAATATATTTGAATACACATAACACTTAAAAAGGTAGTTAAGACATATCATCTAGACTTAAAAGATATTTAAAAAACTGCAAGATCTAGCACAGTTTATTAATGACAAAATAGATGTGTATAAAAAAAAGAGAAATTAAGAAGTGAGGTTCAATGATAATTTTTTTTTCTTGTGATAATATACTTATGTTGAAAGCAGGTCATAAGCAATAGATTCATTTAAGGTTTTATCTCTTGTCACACCTATGCAAACCTGTCAATAATTAGACTCAATCAATTGAGGTGAGAATCAACAACATTGAGAAATGTGAAGGGCCCAAAGTAGGAGATTGTGAAAATCATAATATAAAATGAAAGAAAATCACTACATTTAGCAAATTTCTAGACAGTTGTCAAGTAAATAAGAAAGGAATTACTATATCACCAGTAGTTTAGAGTCTTTTAGAAAGAAAAATTATAATAATATTGAGATTTTGTATTTTTGTAATTGGCTAGTACGATACTCTGCATACACAGGTAATACCACTGTCTATGCATCAAAAAGATAATGTGTGAGAGAGATGAAAGAAATGATATAATAAGTATTTAAGATTCAAAAGGAAATATTAATTTGCTAATAAAAGGGGTGCAATTAGCAAGTTTTAAGTTGGAATTATTAAAGTGAACTTATCAAAAAGTAAGTGCAATTAGCAAGTTTTAATTTGAAAATATTGGAGTGTACTTGTTAAAAGATGTGCAATTAGCAAAAGATGATATCCAATTGCCCTTTTAACCCTATTTTGTGCCCAGTGTCATTAATATAAGTTGTCTAGTTATGTAATTTTGCTAGTAATAGATGTACTGCATCATGTTTTTTATATTTTATAATATAAACAACAACCTATATTTCATAATAGAACCACTACCTAAGAAAAAGAGGGATACGATGGAATTGGAAGTTAAAAAGTTGTTTGTTGCTCCAAAGAAGGAGAAACTACCCTTATATGTCATTAAGTTATCATTCTTCAGAATGAAGTAGTAGCAAAATGGTAAGCATATTGGGAAATATTTAAGAAGTTGCAGATATATACCTTTTTTTTTTAAGACAGTTGAACAAATACTTGTGTGTACCAAATTCATGGAAGAGCTTCTGGTCAACAGGAGGAGGCTAAGTAGTGCACAATTGTCTTTATAAAGGATTTTGTCTCCAAAATTGAAGGACCTTTGAAAGAAGTTTATACTTCCCTTCATGCTAATGAACAATGGTAACAGATAATATTTCCAAAAATTTTAAAATTTATAAGGATCAAAACCAACAATTTTAGGACAGGAATCTATATTACTATATTACGTATGTTTTTCCATCTTATTCTCATGTAAAAGAATGTCAATCTTGTACTCCCATGAAAATAAAAGTTATTTTATAAAATAACTTTCCACTTTCCTCGTGTTCTACTTGATTAATCTTTTGTTTTGAATTAAAAAATTACAATATTCCATATAAATATTTACTAAACATCTTATTTCCCAGTTAGAACATTCCTACAAATTTATTCTAGGAAATATAATAATCCGTAAAACAAACCTCCTGTAAAGATTGAGATAGGAATTCCTTGTATTTGTAAACCAAAAATAACTAGTTTGATTCATGTAACATTCGTACACAAACTTGTTTTGCACAAAAGATTGAGGTCCTTGGAATTCCCACTCGCAGACCAGAGATCACAACAAAATTACAATTTACACTGGTGAATTTGACCTACCAATACAGATAACTAGCAATGATAGGATAGAAAAATAAGTGACTTGACAAGAACAAAAATTCGGTTCTTCAAACTTTATATATAAAAAAGAATAACACGACGAAAATGTAGTTGGGAAATCTCACACAATGATTCGGATGGGATGAACCCAAGAACAATCTGAAACTCTGAAATGTTTCAAATTGTTGATGGTTCTCATTCAGATTTGAGGTTTTAGTGAATCTCAGTTCCAGCATCAACAACCTTAGGTGCATTCACCACCCCATTATGGCTTTTCTCTTCTGTGCTTGATGCAGATTCCTTTGTTACCTTCTCTACAGACTTTGCAGCAGTTGGAATTTCTTCAATTACTCTCTCCTCAGGCATAGGAGCCACCTCAGTCTTTATGCTCTCCACAATGGAAGTTTCAGTTTTTTCAGTTTCTGAAGCATTCATCTCTGATTCCCCACTTGGCTTACCTTCTTCTGATGGTTCAATAGGTACTTCTTTGAGTTTGATGGGTTCATTGCTTTTTTGTGTTTCCTCTGAAAGTATCTCCATGGGCTCTACAAATTCTTCGTTCAGTGGCTTGCTGCTTTCATTGTTTACCTCTGAAGGTTTCTCAGCTTCTGAATCTGGTTTCACTGTTTTCTTAGCTGGTTCATTGATATGAGTTTCCTCTAAAGGTTTCTGAGCTTCTGACTCTAATATCACTGTTTCCTTAGCTGGTTCATTGATAGGAGTTTCCTCTGAAGGTTTCCGAGCTTCTGACTCTACTATCACCGTTTCCTCAGCTGGTTCAATGATAAGAGTTTCCTCTGAAGGTTTCTTAGTTTCTGACTCTATTATCACTGTTTCCTTAGCTGGTTCAATGGCAAGAGTTTCCTCTGAAGGTTTGTTAGCTTCTGACTCTACTATCACTGTTTCCTTAGCTGGTTCAATGAGAAGAGTTTCCTCTGAAGGTTTGTTAGCTTCTGACTCTACTATCACTGTTTTCTTAACTGGTTCAATGATAAGAGTTTCCTGTGAAGGTTTGATAGCTTCTGACTCTGCAATCACTGTTTCCTTAGCTGGTTCACTGAAATGAGTTTCCTCTGAAGGTTTCTCAGCCTCTAGCTCTAGTTTCACTGTTTCCTTAGCTGGTTCATTGACATGAGTTTCCTCAGCATGTGATGTTTCTGTCTTCAAAGTTTCGTTTTCTTGCTTTGATGATTCATTGTTTTTACTCTCCTCAGACAGCCTCTCATCTGGCTTTGGAGATTCTTGTTTAACTGTTGGTTCATTGCTTTTAGCATCTTCCGCAGGTTTCTTGACCTCTAACACTTCTTCTTTCACAGATTCCTCAACTGTGTTTTTCTCATTTTCTGTGGAACCCTTTTTATCTTCATTCTGCAACACACACACACACACACACACCAAGTGATAAACCCGAAAAGATCAGAAAGTGCTAAGAAAGGCTTTAATGGGTAAGCTTCGAGCAAGAAGAGTTGTTGCCACTAAATAGTCTCTTTAGTTTGGTTGATACAATCAAGTAGGAGATGATGCAGAAATATTTGATATTCTTTGCTTCCGCGGCAAGCAGTAATCACATTCTGTTTACTTCCTTTTTTCTTTTTTTATCTTTTACAAATCAAAATAGATTCTGGGTGTATATCAATAAGTTAGGCACTTGCTTGATCAAAAGGTTATGAAATAAAATTTGTGTATGATCTTAAATGTGAAATTTACTGAATTAAATTCAAAAGTTCTGATGTTCTGTCTTTATTTTTTTTTTCAATGGTTATTATATTACTATGAAGTTTTAGAACATCTCCAGTAAGACTTAAGAGTGCTTACATGAGTTGTTTAATTTTAAGCAACACTGGTCAATCTTTTTTCCATTGGAGTAGATGACATGACATTGTTTAACAAATTTATAACACAAATAGAATATTTTTCAAGTATTGTAGAACTCACAAAATTATGTTAATCAATCACTTCAACAACTTTAGCATCGAAGTGAATTTTCATTTAGAGTGTTTAAATCTATGTGGAATTTATAATAAACAATCAATCTAAACAACTCTGTGCTGGAAATGCTCTTAGTTTTTTCTTGGTTCAGAAACTTCAGGAATGGTCTTTAAATAATAGGTTGACAATTATGCTTGAATTCAGGAGGTTGTGTTGGGTAACTGAAATAATGATGCGGAAGAGTTGATGGGTAAATGAAGATGTGCTTCCAAATTTTACCTTTATAATCTGAATAAGTGTGTATTCAAAATTTGACTAATTAATTATAATTAAATTTACTAACAATAACACGAGCAAATCATAACACACGACATAAATAATTTGATATTTCATTCATCATAACAATAAACCTAAACCAAGTTAACGGAAAAGACGAAAGTGCTAACTTTAAACCAATATAAAACCAAAACTCAATCTATTTATCACCAGATTTTTTATAAAAAAAATTGATAATGAGTGTCATTTATTCTGGTTTCTTTGGGTGTGTAGTGGAGGTGGGGTAAAAAGTTTTGGTGCACAGACTTTTGTCATCTTACTGCCTTATACGTACTCTCTTTGGTTGAGATTCTATCAACTGAACACAAAGAAACCTACTACTCATAAATTTCACATACTTACTCTGTTTGGGGAGATTCTCACGCTCTTTTCTCTATAATTACTGTTCATACTACAGATGAATTAACAAGTCACCGGAATTTGTGGCAGAGCACAAATTTAACTAGTCAGATTCAACTTTCTAGGCCTCTAATTTCGGAGGCAAAACATGCTAAAAATCCGGTTAGGGAAAACCATGGTCTAATTATTACCAACAAAATAGAAACTCGCTTTAATCCAAAAGTTTACTCCAGGCATTATATGTACGAGACTGGAGACCCACATCACCTACCATGCATTTGGACATGCTAACATTTCTAGGTCCATTTGTTTGTCGAGGTTCCAATTCAGTCATACTCAAACTTTTGACGGTTTAATATTTTTGTTTTTTTTTTTTTGGGTAAATCAGGTATTCCTAAGTCAAAATTGTTGGATGTCAAAGATGAATTCTGTGAGTAGTGAGATCTCTTTAGCATATCAACCTCTCTAAATATATATATTTTTAATACACACGAACTCTTAACCACATGCT
This sequence comes from Glycine latifolia, assembly GCA_013407115.1. NCBI lineage: Eukaryota > Viridiplantae > Streptophyta > Magnoliopsida > Fabales > Fabaceae > Glycine > Glycine latifolia. Next base: position 24,701,363 of record CM023942.1, read on the forward strand.
AAAAGAATAAAAGTATATATTTTTTAATACTCTTGTTAAAAAAGGAACGAAAATAAACTCATTATTAAATTTTAAAATAAGGTAGTTTGGTTTAAAAAATGATTTATTTCATCATTTATTATTTGTTTTTATTCTTATAAAAACAACACTTTACTTTTTACTTTATCTACTGTTTCAACAATTTATATAAAATTAATAGTATTTTTTCTATTTTCTGAATTAGTATTTCTTATATAAACATTTAAATATAGAAAAAGTAAAAACCATACCATTTTCTATGATTATAAAACAAATATTTTCTTAAAATTATTTCTTTTAATTTCTCTTGCAATCAAATACCCTCATAATCAATGTGTACTACGAAACTCCATCATAAAATTTTGTTTGAAATCATTGATGTTTCTGCTGAATGGACACACTGATTAATTATAATGAAAGCATGAGAACGATGATAGCGGTAAAAGTGATCAATTGGATCAAAACGCAATGTTTATATGATAATCTAACCGGTGTTCAGTGTCCACACACACACAGAAGTGAAAAAGAAATAGTAGCAAAACAGAAAGGAGAGAAAAAGTATATTTAGGATTTGAGGTAAATCCGTTGAATAGAGTGAAAAATAATGAAAAAAATGATATGAAAGTTTTAAATTAAAATAAAATTTAAGAGTGAGTCTCACGTCAATTTATTCTTCATTTCTTCAAATAAATGAGGATCAGAAAAAAAAATCTGTTAAAAGCAATACATAAAAAATTAATAATACAGTTTTTAAAAAGATTAAAAATCAAAGAAGTGCACTGATAACATTTTTTAAGTAATAATTACTTTTAAATAAATAATATATGTACAGACGTCTAATACTACATATTGTCATGTGGTAAATTTGTTGTTATTTTCAAAAGTAGCTTGAAAATTATACTTATCATGACTTTTTATTTCTGGTTCATTATTTAATTATTTTTTACGCAAACAGTGCATAAATATTAAAGTTTTAAACTCTTGCTTCTAATTCCTCACGTCTATTATAAAAAAAAATCACTATTGGAGTCAAGTGATGAAAAATATAGAAATGTTCTTTCTAAATTAAATAGTTTGGAATATATTGTTGTATCCCTTTGCATGCGCATGATTGGGGGTACCTACCAGTTTTACCCCTAAAAATTTGGCCATTAAACCGGGACAACGCCACAACGGCGATTTTGTTGGGTAAAGTCGTGAAGTGGACCAAGAATCAGTACGATAAAGTAGTCAATTCAATAAGTTAAAATGTAAGGATTTCCTTTTCTTTTTTGCATGGAACGGAATGACACAAGAAAATCTGTTCATCCATACAGCAAGCCAGAAAAGAAAAGTAGCAAATAACAAAATCCAATAATTGTAGCACTATTCTCCATTTTATCAATTTTTTTTATTTATAAAAAAGAGAGCGAGAAAGAAAAGTTTAGAACAGGAAGTATTGGAAATATCTCCATGGAAGGACTCAGAGTCATTTTGGGGAAATTTGTGTTGGTGATTTTAGTGTCATCAATGGATTTTAGTAGTAATGTGATTTACTATAGGCCAATGCGATTACGCGTTAAGCTTTGGAAACGAGTTAGGGTAGTGCGGAGTGCACGCTTGTTGAGCCAACGCATAATTGACCGCGATTACGGTGCGGGGTTCCAAGGGGCAGCGCCCCTGGCTGGGGGATTGTTGGAGTTTTTTTGTTTAAACTCCATGGGTTATGAATAAGAGGCGGTTAACAATTCAAAATAATAACTACTCCTAACCGCTCTTGGGAAAGGTTAGAAAAAATAACTACTCCCAACCGTTCTGATAACCAACGGTTACGATGGTTCATCGCCAAGAGTTGCATTGTTTGGAAAAACTCCTATATAAGGAGTCATTTGGCCTCAGATTTCTGATATACGAAAATCATACTTTCTCTCTACATTCCTGATCTGTTCTCTATTGCCAGAAGCAGATTGTTCTTCAAGAATTATCCCAACAAGGATTTCGTGAACCCAGGCAAGAATAGGGTCGAAATACTTTGTTCGAAAAGTGTACGAACACGATTCTTTGAAGTTATCCAGGATTATCATACCCAAATTTCTAACAATTTGACTAGGACTTTCTTTTATGCATAAGACGAAGATGATGAGATACACTTGGAAAAATGTTACAAGTAAACAAAAAAGTTACCTTTCTATGGCAGCAGAAAATATTACTTCCAACACAAAAACACTAAAGGTAAAGAGAAAAAGAATGTGTTTTAGTCCTATATTTTTGGTTCAACATGATTAATATTCTTTTTTCAAGTTGAAGAATTTAAAATTTTAAAATATGTGAAAAATTAATCATGTTTATTAACGGTAGAGACCTTAACTACGTTGAGCAAATTATAAAAACTAAAAACACATTTGTTCAAGAAATAAATAAAATAAAAGATTGAAAAAGGAAGGAAAAGTGTCGAGATTGTGGAATTTGAGAGCGTACCTCCTTGAACAACAAGCTGAGAGAGCGTCGTTTGTTGGCTTGGTCATCGTCAACAATTTCGTTGACATTAAGGTTGTTGTCGTTGTCTTTGTGAGCAGCAGCAGCTTGTTCCACTTCGGCGGCGGGTACTTTGGTTTTAAGGGTGTCTTTGTTGGGTTGGTGTTCAGGCTCGGGTTCTGGTTGGGGTGCCTTGGGCTTTCCATCGGGATCATCCTTGGAGACCTTCGGCTTCGTTGCACATCCTCCCATTGGTTTGATTTGGTTCCTAAAACAAAATTTCTCTCCGTCTTCTTTCTAGTTTTCACCCCAAAAAAAAAAGAGTAGCAAAAAAGGAGGGGAATTAGGAGAGGAACGTGCGCGGAAATCAATGGTAGTGAGAGAGAGAGAGGAGCATGCGGTGTCTGTCTGGGCCTTGGCTGAAAAAGGTAAAGCAATTTAAATCGACACTTTGTATGTTCTAGTTCCCCTTCTCTCTTCTGCCCCAAGAAACCAACCACATTAACCAAACCCTCAATTATATATTCTCATATTTTGTTTCCACAAAATCTTTACATGCTTTTTTTTAGACCATAGGTTGAAAAAAACTATAATAAATGATACTCTATGTTTTTAGAGCTATGATATTTTTTCCCATTTAGATGACATGTGTCTTTCAATTTATTGAATTAAAGATTAATTTTATTTATGACACAGGATTATTATTAGATTAAAAAAAATTACATACTAAAAAAATTAAATACAAATTATCCTAGTTGACATGTAAAAGTAACAAAATTTTATCCTATTTCGTTAATTATTTAAGTTGATAATGTTTAAGCTGGATAAAACTATAATTGACAATATTGTTATAAAAAAAACTATAAAGGATAATATTCGGGTTGAAATATTATTAACTAAAAACTCATAATATTAAATTCTTAATATTAATAATATTTTAACTTTTATTTTATTTACAAGTATAGTAAAATAGCTCATTAGTATATAGAAAAATATAAAAAATAGTAATAATACTAAGAGATTAGTTGAATGCATTGTTAACATAATAATTTATAATGATTGGCAAAAAAATTAAAATATTGCAGTTTTAAAAAAAAATTACAAGAATATTGTTGTTTGAAACTTATTTACAAATCTATGGCAGTCAATCGCGCACACACAGGACGTGTTCAATCACGCACAGGGAGGACGTGAATGGAGCTCAATCACGCACAGGGAGGACGTGATTCATCAGGTGCTGGCACGTGTCATTTTGAGCGGCTTCTCCTCTCAATTTCGAGCACGTGGCCACCAATTTCGCCTCAATCGGACATCTCAGTCAAAAGTTATGGCCTTCCGAAGTTTCTACGCATTGCGCCGCAAAATGACACTTGCAGCACCTGATGAATCACGTCCTCCCTGTGCGTGATTGAACACGTCCCGTGTGTACGCGATTGACTGCAATAGATTTGTAAATAAGTTTCAAACAACAATATTCTTGTAATTTTTTTTTTAAACTGCAATATTTTAATTTTTTTGCCTATAATGGTTACTTTACATTAATTGATTAATTATTGAAATATAACTTTTAATATAGTTATTTTTCCTTATGTGCTACTAATTCAAGATTATGTAATAATTATTTAGAAAATTCATTAGATTATAATATTGATATTCCCATGAAACACGTATTGGTGAGTAGAAAGTGAGGATGGCATTGGCCGTTAGAACAAATTTTCTAAGTTTTCTACACATAGAAGTGGGCATTCCAGCTGGTTGGGAGTTGTACGCATGGATGGACAGTATATAGGACAGCCATGTAGTGGGCCCTTCGGTAGATGTTTGGTATTTTCGATAGACAATAACATAGTAGTCATTAGTTGGTCTCACGTATTGGTTGCTACTCAACAACCTCAAATGCGGAAATTCTTATGAATATATACTTACCCAAGCATTGTAACAAAATCAATATAGCATCTCTCTCTCGTACACACAAACAAAGCATGTCTTAGCTTTACATTACTTTTTATCAATCTAACGGTGGATTTGGGAGTGACGAAATCCGTAGGAGGAGAAGAGAAAGCCTCGAAAGTTACAAAGTTTGAGACACTTCGACAATTAGGGAGCAATGTAATTGCTATGAAATATTCAAATATTTGGGTGTGTCTCGCGACACAGTAAATCATCTCTCACAGGTGAGAAAGCTGATGAATAATTTGAGACATTCTTCATCATTTTTATTGCAAACCGAATGTCTCGCCTGGACTTGGAATTTTTTTGACATGGAATTAGAACAAAAAAAAAACAAGCCTCGTTAATGCAAGGGTACATTAGTACTATCATTGTCATTTTTTTTTCCATATCAAACAAATTTAAGTATTTCGCACATATTTTTACTTTATTTATATCAAATAACTTTTATTTCTCATTTATTTTTCATCTTTTCTTTTTTGACATACCTACTTCTCTCCCTCTATTTCTTGTCCCACTATCAAATCCAGCCTAAGCGAGATCAATTCTCTTTCTGAGCTGGTCTCTGTTACTGACTTTGAGGGGTTAAAAAGAACTTAGAATGCTTGGAGATTGGTAGGTCACGTTGAAGAGAAAGAGTACTCACAAGTCGTGATATATATGCACACTCCGTTTGAATCATTGATAATTCTATCAATTTTTTTATTACCGAAAAAAATAAAGAACTTTAATAATTGAAGGTTAACAAATATTTGGTCCTGTTACCCTATATCATCACTGCTATTAGACTTGACATTTTGTTTTTCTAGTTTATTTGAAGTCAAGTTCTCAATTTGTTCGAGATTTTTTCAGTACTTAAGTGTCTTTGATAATTTGGATTTTTCCTTAGGTATTAGAAGTTGGGTGGTCAAGTCATTTGACTCGGATAACTAAAATGAATGCTTCATTTTCATTCATGTAGTAGGTATTTTTTGAATAGACTACAACATATTTAATATTCAACCAAGTCTAAAAAGAAAATTATTTTACATTTTTTCATTCGTAACACATGTATGTATTAACTTTTCAACGAATAACTAAACATAACCAATAATAACTCTCCTTTAATCAACCCCAATTAAAATATAATAGAATATTTAATAAATATTAAAAAAAACAATAACCCTTAAAAAACTATATGAATTGCGCACAAACTAAAAATAAATTAATCGAATTTATATTTTTTTGTTTGACCAACATTTTTTCTGTTGAATTGTCGTTACCTGACCCGTTCAGGCCGTCTTTCATTCATATATAGTTGAATCTTCTTTTCTATAACCAAAAAAATGTAGACGGCAAAAAGAAATATATGTGATCTAAGAGAAAGCATGAAGCCAGTAGAACAGTAGAGCTGTCATGTTCCAAGGGAAAGGGCAAATGTGTTCACATCATGTCGATCGTAGTTACTGGTTGTGGTGTGCTTATAATTACATCGTGTTGCCCATCATTCATCACACTAGCTTCGTGTATTCGCTCCTTAATTCTCAAAATATATGTTACTTATCCAAAAATTTGAAAAATAAATAAATTTCCTTTCCTTGCTGTTTTCTTAATCTATCCCGCTCGTCACGGGTGCCATGTCACATCTATGATAAACATGTTTATAAGCAATTGTGATCTCTCTCTCTATATTAATAGAAAAGTATCAAATATATTGATTAAAGTCATAATCAAGTTTTTAACTCTTAGTTGATCTTCTAGAAATAGAAACACCAATGTTTAAGGGTGAGTTCTTATATTGTATCTCTCAAGTCTTTTTTAAGAGTTATATTTTATATACTTGGAAAAAGTTTTATTGGAAAATAAAAAAGATCAAAGCATAATAATGTACTTTGTTTTAACATAAAACATCATAGCATAAAACAGATGATAGAAATAATTGTGTTTGGATGTGTTAATAGAATTAATTTTAAATCACCATAATTTTATAAAATAAATTATAGTTGTTATTTTGAAAGGAAAAAGACTAGTCTAAGAGTGTATTTTAGAATTGCAAGAACTTTTATTTTTATTAAATGAAACATAGATTTAAATACATCAAGATAATTAAATAAAAGATAACACCCGTTGATTTTAGGAGATGCTATTGATAAAATTTGAATATAAAATCAGAAACTAACTTATCCATAATAACAATATAAAATTTTGACTTATTCCTTAGAGGATGCAAACTCCTATCTTCTTCCTCCGAACTTCAATTTGCTGAAATACTATTGCTTCTTTCTCATGTGATTGAGCCTTGACATTTTCAACTTTCAAGTTCTTAGTCAGAAACTTTCAATACTTCTCATTATGCTCAATTTTTCCAGCTTCTTTCTCTCTCAATTGTGTCTTCCTGTTTGTGTGCTTCGACACAATAGCTACTTTCTCTAAAGGCATATTTTTCTTGTCCCTTTGCTGCTGCCAACCTTGCTTCAACAACACCATTCAAAGATATGAGAGCTGTTATTTTAGAACTAGCTTGATCTTCATCAACTTTTTGCTTCTTGTCCCATAATTTAGTGTTTTTCTCTTTTGCCGGAAAAACAATTTGCTCTTCCTCCAATGGATTTAAAGCAAAGTTTTTTTGTTTCATTTTTACTTTGAAAATATATTTGTCATCGACGTCTTTAATCAAGCAGTTTTTGTTCTTGAAGAACACTTTATAACCTTTCTCAACTAGTTGTTCAACGCTCAACAGATTTGATCAGTTTCAGGAACATACTACACATCAGAAATTAACTTTGTACCTCTATTGGTTGAGATTGCTACAATTTTTTTCCATTCACATTGATGCACTTGTCATCTCCAACTCTAACCTTTGATGTGCATGACATGCTTAGTTCCTTGAATAAATCCTTATTATTTGTCATGTGGTTAGTACAGCCACTGTCAATAAGTCAATTTTGACTTCATTCAATGCTAGAGAAATATGTAGCAACAAACAAGTACTCCTCCACCTCTTGATCAATAGCCCTTGTAGCTTCACCATGTGGTTGATTCTTGTTTTTGCAAATAACAACTTCATGCCTCATCTAACTACATTCACTGCATTTAGCATCAAGTTTCAACATCTAAATGGAGGATGACCTTTTTTTCAGCAGTGTTGGCAAGGCGAATAAGATTTCTTCCAATTTCCTTTTGCACTGATTGATTTTGAACTTGATCCTGATACATCAAAGTTCTTGTATTTTGTCACATTTTGTTGCTTGGCTGCTAAAGTTCTTTCGACTAGTGATTTGTCTCTCATCAATCTTCTTTGTTCCTGGGACTACAAGGCTTGTATCACTTCCGCCAAAGAGATCTTGGACAGATCCTTTGTATTCTCCAAAGTAGTTATTGGTGCTTCATATCTCTTAGGCACTGTAACCAGAATTTTTTCAACAATTTTGGAATATGCAAATGTGGTGCCCAACAATCTAACCTTGTTAGCGATCCCAGTCAATTCAAGTAACCTTTAATTGTTTCAAACTCTTTCATTTTTTGGGCCTTCAAATTCCCTCATCAATGCAAGTTTAACACTTGCATGCCTCGAATCCTTTCATCCCCTTCATATTCTTCCTTCAAATAGTCTCAAATTTCTTTGAGTGTCTTGAGAGTCATGATTCTGGTGAGAATCATTTGTGAAACACCAACAAATAAACATGACCTCGCCTTTGCCTTCTTCGTTTTTCTTTTCCTTTGATTTTTAATTTGGGCCATGGTGGGATTTTCAGGCAAAAGATGAACAATGTAATCCTCTTCCATAGCTTCCCATAAATCCAATCCCTCTAAATAAGACTACATTCTTACTATCCATAGATTATAACCTTCATCATCAAAGACTGGAAGAGCAACATGGAAGAAACTTGTTTCACTTTCCATTCTCCCGATCCCATAAGAAAAAGGCTCTGATACCAATTGTTGGTTTTTGTTTTAAGAGAAAGAAAACATAAAAAAGTAATAGAAAAGGAAGCATAGGAGTATATTTTAGAATTGCATGAGTATTTTTATTGAATGAAAGTCATATTTAAATACATCCATATAGTTAAATAAAAGACAATGTTCCTTGATTTTAATAGATGCTACCGATAAAATTTGAATATAAAATCAGAAACTAACTTATCCTTAACAACAAAATAACAATTTTGACTTATTCAAATTAAAATTACTTTGACAGTATCTCAAGGCACAATCTCAAGAATAATATACAAATTTAATACAAAGAAAATAACTAGTAAAATTTAATATACAACCACATTATTTCCCTACTAAATATTCTAGTCCCTTCAAAAAAATATAGAAAAAGAAAGAGGAAATAAAAAAAAAATGTTCCATATGACATAACCACACTGCGACCCCCAATCTTTGTAAGTTCTACCATACCGTAATAGCATAAAAACCATTGCAGCATATACTTCCTCTTTCATCCTAGAGATGTTAACAAAGCCTTCATGTTGCGTGGTAGCTGGAGTCTTTGTGAACAAAATCCTCCTATTTGGGCTTCTATTATTCATAACAAATATGGTTGTGGAAATGAGACTTCTATTATTCCTGGTGCTCCGTAGAACATTTATTGGGGGAGCCATCATCCACCGTTGAAAAACTGATGTATAACACCATGGTTGCCTTACTATGCTATATGGTTTGGAATGAGGTTAGACTGACAGTGATGCAGGAATTAATTAATGATTTTAATTTGTTACATATGTAATTGTTTTATATTTAGTAAAATTAACTACATATAGGTACAAGGTTAGATAAAACCTATTACCAAAGCAGGAGATTGAAACAAGTTTAAATTGAAAGTACTTATTATATGGTAAAAATTGAATAAGGACAAATTAAATAAGTTCACTACCAGCTATTTGACAGGAAAGTAGACCTTATTATAAAGTAGATAATCTCGTTTTTTTTTATAGAAATGTAATCTCGATCGATTATTAATAACAAAATCAGTGATCAACATTATATGTACGTATGCAAAATAAATAATATGTTTGTTTAAATATCAATTATTAATCTTCCCATGGATCAGTGGATCACTGAAATATGTTATATAAAAAAAAGTGGATCGCTGAAATAACTATTCACTCTCACTTACCTTAGAAAAAATCAAGTATCAATATTACGCAACAATTTTTTTTCCAAAATCTTGTCAAAATTAGCATCTTATCACACTATATATTTTTAAAATATTCTACTATCTCTTTTTTCAAATTTTATTAATTTCTATTCCTATTTCAAAATTATAATTTCTGTTATTTTACTTTAAAAAAAAGAATTTTATCTTTAAAAGACTATGATATGATAAACTTGTCGAGAGAGAGAGCATCTGTGGCAGGAGCACCCCTATCCTATTTAGGCTACTAAGAAGCAACATTGATCATGATGATGATGGCCTACCAGTGAAGATAAAGTACGACGTTACTGGGATATCCAATGGTTTGATCTGTTCGAGTTTGAGAACTGAGACGGTTAAAGATGGATTTGAATTAACCTGGGTTCTGGTTTTGCAACCCTCCTAAAAGGTAAATATCCCAAAAATCAGCACGCATACAGGTTACAGTCACAATGTGTTAATACCATCATTTTTCAATTAAATAAAAAATTGGTTTTTAGATCATTATCGAAAGATAAATATCAGACCTTAAAGATAAAAATAGAAAATAAAGTTATCAACGGTGGATATCAAAAACCAAAAAGTAATGAGATTGAAGATCAAAATAATCAATAATAAAGATTTACTCGAGAGTTTGTAACACTTAAAGGTTGCAAGTTGGACTGGTTTTCCCCAACCAGAGCGAGCTAGTTCCTACTGTGAAGGATCGTGAGTGGCACGACTTTACGATCACTCTACCTATGCGATTTATTCGTTGGGATTTTGAGGGGCTGCCAATGTCTTTTTGATTGTGATTATTGGGAAGAATATCAATTTTCTTTCTGGTAAATGAAGGAGTTTAGAGTTGCAGAGTCTTGGACGCCGTTGCTGAATGTTTCTGATTTCTTCCGTTCATTTTCTCGTGGGCATGTCTGATAATTGCGACCTCGTGTTTTTCGGAACTCAGGTCCTTCAATTTTTACGTATCGCCAGAGGGATAGCATCATAATAGAGCATAACAAGATTCACCACCAAAGAGTTTGGTTGGATTCCAATTCATTATGTTCAAAGCTTGGTTTTGCATTATTGTAACTGAACTTATGTTAAATCATGTAAGTGTCTTTAGAACCTTGCCTTGCCATTTTCTATATAAAGTGAATATGTTTTTGCATTGTTATTATAACAGATTTTCCCAAAAGGAAATGGATCCTACAAAAACTTTTAAACATAAAAAGGCCCACTCAATGCACAAGGCTTCCAATGAGGGGAGTCTAGAGAGGAAGACAGTCTTGTCCCCTTAAGCATAAAGGCCAAATCTAAGTTCATGACCTCCGTCTCACAAGACTTGAATTATTTTATTGGTCTTGCTGTGTATATTCTTGATCTTTCCAATTTAGCTTTCTCACTATTAAAATTTTAGTTGATCTTTGTTCAATGTTGCCTTCCTAAAGTGTACCCTTCTAATGTGTAAGCTACTTGAATTGTTTTTTAATTTGAATCGTGCTAGTGTTTGTTTGGCTGGAAAAACAGGTTTTTTCTTTCTTTCTTTCTAAATTATAGATCTGTAATCCCAGCTTCATTTCAAGGTAGTTTTTTTTGGTAATGGACATTTGTGGCCTTTTTTATGGCTGTTATTTAGGTTCTTTTGTGAACAACAGTATCAACCTGATACTTCACAACTATCTCTGTCTTGCAAACCTACTTTTTGTGCATTGATAAGTGCAAGATTTTAGGTGCACTTATGCTGCACCACCATTTGGGTATATTAGGATTTAGGATTACTGTTATAGTTGCGCCATTAATGATTTTAATTTTTTAGATATGCAATTGTTTTATATTTTGTATAATTGGTAATATTTACTACAAAAACAGAACACTAAAACATGTTTAAATTGAAATATCTTAGATGGTAAAAGTGAATAAGGACAAACTAAGTTTAGTAGTTCACTATCCAGTTTGTTTGTTCTGAATAGAAGAAAAGTAATGTCACAGTGCGGTCTTCATTTCAACGTATTATAGCTCCTTTCTAAATTTACATAAAGAATCTTAATCATTGATAAACAATTCAACAAAATATGTAAAATGCATATGCAAAATACACGTGTCTTCTATTCGCACAAGTCTTTGCCAGTTGAAAACTTGATTTTGTGTCTTGTTTTCCACGTACAAGATCCAAACCGTCCGGCACACTTCTAAGTTCTTCACTAATATAAGTTTTTAAGGTCAAATTCGCTGATCATATTAGAGTGCTGCTATTGGCTTGCCTCAATTTAACTATCTGCACCTAGATCAAAAACTTTAGGACTGACATGTAATTGTCCTTTTTCAAAAAATGACTAAGGAATGGATTTCAAATCTTACCCGGAACTGAATTGAAAAGGAATCAAATCAAGCATATGACAAAGCAACAAAAGCAATTACCATACATAGCCGTTAAAAGCAGAGGAGAATGACAGGAAGAGACCATGAAGGCATAGATGATGATCAAGAAGCCAAAATGAAGAGCCCAATTCCTCTTGAACTTACCAAAATAGCTCTCGGCGGGTTCCTGATACTGAATCTCAAGGTGTTGATCATCTGCAATAGTACCATTACAATCCTTGAGCAGAGTGAGCTTGTGGCACCTTTTCTGGTACTTGAAGGCGTTGATGCATCTGAGGGTGAGAGAGTGACACCTAGAAGATGAGGTGGGAGAGGGAGAGGAGGGTAATGGGGACCAGCAATGGCGGCATTGAAGATGGTGAGAGAAGGACATGAACACAAGGGAAAGGAATATGAAGAAAAACTCAAAGAGCTTGTGCAGCTCCTTCTTTTGGAGGTCTATGCCACGCTTCTTCTCAAGGGTCTTCTCGAAATGGAGCTGGATCAACGCTTCCGAACCTTCTCTCTTTTGGTTCTGCTTCCATGGTTTCATTTTCAGAGTCAGCTATTGATGGATACACAGAATGAGTAGTGTTTGCTTCTCTTTTTGCCAAAGATGAATAGCGTTGGGCCAGGTTATTAATTGTTGCCAACAATAATGTTATTGCCATACTTATATACCAATGGTACTACTAAAAAGGAGGGGAAAATTAAAACTAGAATTCTTATTTTTTTTGTTTAACAAAAAAATTTAGGTGTCTTAGTCCAAGGAAAGTAAAGCCTCTGGTTCAACGAGCGGTACCTCATTCCAAGGAGACGAGTGGGAATTCAAACCTCTAACCTGTGACACCTGTCTTGCTACACTCGACCAACTCAGTGGGGTTTAAAACTAAAATTCTTTTCTCCTGTCTTTTTACTGTAAAAAATACCAGTTACAATTAAAAAAACAAACAAACAAGCACTTGCTGCAGTTGCCGTTAAATCTGAAGTCCGGAAACATGGTTTTTGTTTTGTTCGAGTCATAATAGGATCAATATTTTTTTGTGAATAATGGGATAACAAATTTAATGTTGGAATTGTTTGGACCATTATAGAAAACTTATAATGAGATGAATGTATTATCTAATAACTTACGAAGTCATGCCCAGTATAGAATCATGGTCATAGAAGTATGTTAAGTGTTAACTAACTACTACTACTGTACTAAATTTTCACTATGATGTCGTGGGAGAATGTTTTGGCAGTAAATGAGGAAATTCTAAGCCCTAGTCCGAAGTAGAAGGGAACATGTTGGAATGGCAGTGGACGGAGACACTCAAATATCGACACATTTAATAATCCAATTAAAAAACCCAACTGTTTCCGCGGAGAAAACAGTACTATGTGGACACATTTTCGAGGGTGGAAGTTCTAACATTCAATTTTTTTATTATCAAACATTGAAGGTGATATCATTTTATGAGGTAATGGAACTTTGTTTTGTTGGTTGTCCGTATTAAAAATGTTCTGTTTCTCTGATTTCAGAGTTCTTCTAGGCATTAGCTTGCTTCACACCATGAAAAATAGGCATTTGTTTCAAGCAGGATTTAGATATTAATCCTATATCTCGTTTGTGATTTCGGTTTGCAGTACATATGAGTCACAATACTAATCATATTAGTTTATTTCTTTTTTAAAATTACAAATTTCTTTATTAAGACTTCTGTCTTTGAAAAACTAAAACTTATGAATAAAAATAAATAAATATTAATAAAAAAACTCCAATAAGTAAAAATAGAAGAACCGAAACCTTATCTTAACCTAAGAATTTCAAGGTACAAACTAATCATGGGCCTTGTGAGAGTAGGAATACCACAAGTGATCATTAATTAATTGCTTGTCTTAGGCTTTGTTTGAGAGAGAGATTATAGAGGGGAAGGGAGGGAAGAGAAAGGTTTAGGTAAAGACATCTCCTTGTTTGGGAGTTTTAATTTTTGAGGGAAAGGATTTGAGGATTTTTAAAACTCCTCTGAAATCCTCCAACGCCTAAAAATTGGTGTTCCCCCTATTTGGGGATTTTTAGAAGGAAAAGTAACTAAAATTACTATCCTACCCCAGTCAGTGTTAATAAAATTACTATCATACCTCAGCCAGTGTAAAATATAAAGTGTATTAATTTTTGAAATAAGGGCACAATTATAAAAATATCTTATTAACTCTCCATTTCTCTCTCTTAATATATTTTTAACTCCCAAACAAGGAGGAAAAAATTTCCCTCATTTTTCTCCCTTTCCTTCCCTTCCCTTCCCCTCCTAACTCCCAAACAAAACCTTAGGCTTTGTTTGGGAGAGGGATTTTAGGGGAGAAGGAAGGGAAGGGAAAGGAAAGGTTTAGGTAGAGACATCTCCTTGTTTGGGAGTTTTAATTTTTGAGGGAAAGAATTTGAGGATTTTTAAAACTCCTCTAAAATCCTCCAAAACCTAAAAATTGTTGTTCCCCCTATTTGAGGGTTTTTAGAAGGAAAAGTAACTAAAATTACTATCCTACCCCAATCAGTGTAAAATATAGTGTATTAATTTTGGAAATAAGGGCAAAATTATAAAAATATCTTATTAACTCTCAATTTCCCTCTCTTAATATATTTTTAACTCCCAAACAAGGAAGAAAGAACTTATCTCATTTTCCTCTCTTTCCTTCCCTTCCCTTCCCCTTAAATCTCTTTCCTTCCCTTCCCTCCTAACTCCCAAAAAAAGCCTTAAGCAACTGCTAGTAGTAATTTGAATAAGATATTTCTGACATATTTACTAAATGAATCTTGGCCAACAAAATTTTCAAAACAAAAGCATCTGTAAGGATAAAAAATGCCTCGCATACTATAATTAATTTTGAAGATTAAAGTGGAAGGAAAGTGGCTACATGTTATTACTATCATCAAATATTTCCAGTACAAAGATATTGCTTTTGTCGTCCCTTCCTATTCTCATAGTATCATCAACATATCTATGGCATAATGGAGTTTAGGAACAACAACAAATTTCATCAATATTAATAGCATGAAAAAACAAAGAAAGACATGATTTGGGCTCGTCAAAAAAGGGTAGATATGGGTTGGACCTTAAAACTAGACCAATAAAAGAAAAGGAAATAAAAAATCTTCAAAAGAATTAGGATACGTGATTTCCAGCCATCCCTCTGGATTGAAGATGCCCAACAAAAGATCATAATTTTTCCGAAATACATTCATCAACTGTGCATGCAAGGAGGAAACACAAATTAACTCTAGGTAAAAAATTCTGATTAGCATAGAAAAATAGTCTTAATTACATTTTTAGTTCTTATAATTTAGCCAATGTGATTTTTTTCTCTCTTAATTCCGATTGTTCGCTTCTAATCTTAATAACATTTTAATTATTAAAATCAAGTCCCACACCCCATATATCGATCAGTAATTAAGATAAATATAACGAATGTGTGACATGATATTGATTTATAGAAATTGGCAATGGAAAAAAAATATTTGCATAAAAATAAAATGAAATCCCTTTTTATTTAAAATACATTATTTTCATTGCCAAATCAATGTCATGTCACGCCTTCATTATATTCCCATTTTGGAGCATGAAATTTAATTTTAACAATTGGAACACTACGAGTAAATGCGAATAATTAGAATAAGGAAGATAAGAAAAACACTCATAAGTTAATATATAAGAATTAAAATCACAATTAAGCCAAAAATGTAATGCAGTATATGGCTAACATACCCGGTCAGGAGTGATCGTTGAGTTTTCGAAATTAATGTCAACCCTCTGTCAATTTCAAGCAGTAACCAATTAGGTAGTTATTTGGCAGCCATATTAATGCTTTACAGAGAAATAAGTGACCAAACAAGAAGTGGAGTTTTAACTGTTGAGGAAGCAATCCTGAAAGAGGCCTCAATACTAAGTTGTCCAGACAACAAACTCAATCCCCTTGCACTGAACTTTATCATATTAACTGCTTTGCTCTCCATTTTCAAATCACATTACCAAAAGTTAAAAGTCAGTAGATAAAAAAAAAAAAAAAACTTGAAATAGTGGAAACGGTGCATAGTTGTGTATCTTCTGAGGTCCAATGCTACTCAAATAAAGTCTCAATTCAAAGAAAAACAGTCTATATCATACAAAATTGAGAACTACATTGTTTTTGTACCTTGGATATATCAATCGTCTGAAAAAAATCATCCAATGAGATAAAGTCTCTGAGGCCTAACTTGGTCCTCTTTGATCCCAAAATGGAGATTGTACTGTAAACAAGCCTCCAGCACCCAGCCACCTACCATAATAACAACAAATTCTAACAAGAGTTTAATGATTATGCACTGAGTTTAACACTGTCATCTAATCAGTAATCACAAATCATCATTGGTATCACTTTCAAGGTAGTTATTGTAAAAATCAATAAACTTACTACACGTGATTTCACTGGTTTGTGATTGGATGAATGTGTAAAACTAATTCAGTGCATAACCTTTTTTTCCTCTTATAACAAAAGCTCCTGAATGCCAATGAGGAAGGATTAATTTTACCTTCTCCAGTTCTAGAGTTGGAAATGGAGTAGGATTCAGAGATTCTAGCTGCTTCACCAAACTTTCAATTTCAGATTTCTTGGCAGATGGGATTCCAAAAATTCCCCTATTGATTCCTTCAAAACATGTTTTTTTGCAACCCTCTTTCAATCATATTACTCTTTTCAATCATAATAATAAAAGGGAGATGGAAATAACTGGAGAGTGTGTACCTTCCACCGCCTGGTAAAGCTCTCTTTTCTTCTGAGCAAGTGTTTCAAGCTCAACTAAACCTGAGCCAGAATTGTGTTCTGCAACTTTAATGATTGTAATGGGTCTAAACCATAATGGTTTCTCACCAAATCTTGAGGTGTTTATTCTTGAATGATTTCTAGCTGGGACAAAATTTTGGAGCTTCATAACATTCATGGTTCTACAAATGAGAGGACTCACATGGGAATCTGTCATTGGTGGCTGAACTAGCTTAGTGACCATTGAACCTTCACATGAGATAAGAGACAGAAGGATGAAGCATAGGAGAGGGTCGTTGCTATGCTCTATCTATTTTGCTGATAAGGAGTTATTAGGCTGAAATTTTTTCGGGCAAAGGGAAACCGTGACACGTTTTAGTTTTTATAAGAAAGGTTGTGTGGATAGGTCTATCGAGACTTGTGGTTTAGAAGTTCCCATTGGAAGGACACGGGATCCAGTTGATAGATACCTTATGCGTTGCTTTTCTACGTGCCAATCTAAGAAGGCCCATGTTCCAATAGGAAAAGAAAAAGCCATTATATTGTGAAGTTTTGATATAAAAAAATGAGAAAAAGGGTTATATACTTCACAGTGTAAGAATATTTATATCATCGTTCAATTACAACTTATTGTGTAAAAATTTATTGATTTTTAAAAAATTATTTTAAAATAATTCAAATAATAATTTATGATTAAATGAAAATATTTTACACCGTCATTGTTAATGCATAAACATTAATTTCAAAAAAAATTACGTACAGCTAAGACTTCAGGGAGTGCACACAACACTAGGGTCATGTTCAGAACATTTATGAATTGATCAAGTTCGCATGTGAATGGGATAAAATTAGATAGGATACAAAGAGAAAATGTTCTCAAATATGAAACATGGATAATTGCAACGCAAAAGACGTCCAATTAAACCCGTAAGTGTCTCTAATGCAGTTTAAGATCTGACAACAATCCCTAAAAACTTAAATAAAACTAATCTGGTAACTGGCAAGTCCTTCAATTAAACTAGATTTTTCAAGTAAACCATTTTCGTAGAAAGAGTGCAGTTGGTAAGAAATTAAATCATATAAGAGAAGCTAAAAATGAATGTATCTGGACTCGGAAAAAAATGCTAGATTCATATTTTACTTCTTTTAAAAAAAAAGGTTAAAGTAGCTATATCTAGTGGCACGAGACGTGGGTGATTTATATTATAAGACCATAAGTTCAAACTCGTGGTCACGTAAAGAAAAGAGAAAAAAAAAGGTCCTAGAAGGTATACATGACAAATTATTTGGAAGTTCCTACCTAAAGAGGGTCACATCTGAAAATAACTTGCGAGAAGCCAGAAATTTTGTAAACAAAATTTAGTAGTACAATTATAAATTTGAGTATCGATAAAACTAAATAGAACTAGAATCCACAAAGCATATCAACAGTCAGCAACACACCGTATGGATTTCTTATTTTATAACCGAAACATATGCTTTAGGCAGCAGGATTTGATTGGTTGGATTCTTGCTGTTGTTTCCATTGGTCTGGGGTAACAGCTTTCTTAATAGAGAGAGCATGAATTTGTTTCATTTCCTCCTCTAAGGCAGCATTCACCATTCGATGCCTCTCAAGTAGCCTTTTGCCTTCAAATTGATCTGATACAATCTCCACCACAAAACTTGCACCGCACCTAATAGCCACATTATAAGATTGTAAGATAAAATAAATAAATAAATAAAGAGGAAGTAAACAGTGCTACAAAGTAGAGAGCACAAGGTCTGTTAGTGGGGGAAAAAAACACTTACCCTCCAGATGTATCAACCACTTCCTGAAACACAAATACAATAAAATCAGAACACGAATTTGAAGAACGGGAGGGGAGTGTCAAATACAGGGTAAACCCATTTCATGTTGGGTGCATAAAATTTGTTTTGTTATCTGTAACTCCCATAACAGAAGGTTATAATTAACAGACAATGTCTAAACCATTATAAAAAATCCACTTTATGTTTTAACAAATTTTCATATTTAATACACATAACACTCCATATTTAACATATTACACACCCCATGTGACATGCAAGTGGGAAGCTCTCCATTAACAATACTGAAAGAAGTTTTTGTGATGAAGCAAACCAAAACGTTGGCAAAAATAAAAAATTTGTAAATGTTTGCAAGATTGGACATGTGTGAAAAATTCAAGAGCCAACACTTAATTCAACGTCACTGCATAATTCACTCAGACTGCCCAGTGTCAAAGGAAATTCCAAAATTGTTATATGGATTTCTGATAGTCATAGATAATAACAGGTACCATATAGCACATGAGAACTTTAGATCGAGTAAAATTCCAATGCATTAACTAAACAACCAAGATCCAATGGATAACTAGAAGCACCATGACCCATGTATTCTCACACAATTAAACAAATAAGAAAGTCAATATTCCATGTAGGAGAAGACAGTTTACATCAGCAACTCTTGATATCTACAAATGGTTGCAGTCAGATATGGAAATAACTAACCCACTTGAATATTTTGCACAAGGTATCAAAACTTGTTGCCGCATATACACCAAAGAAAGAAGACAAGGAAATAACTTGGAACAAAAAAAAACTTAAGCTCATTAAAAGGAGCAAAGCAGTATAACCCAGTCAAAAGAAACCAGACAGCCAAAGAGATCAATCTGGTGGCTTAAGAATTCGCAATACTATCCAGTACATGTTACAGATATGGATATGCCCTGTGCCATCTTTCCAAGTATACAGTACAATGGGATAAGTCAGTATGCAGTGGGTTTGTGGTATGCTTTTGTACTTGCCTTGGGATGCAAGGGTTTCTTTCTCATAGATTCCCACACCCATAAAAAAGAAATACACAAAGCTAAGAAGAAATTGAATTTCTATTAGATACACAGACATCACCATCCACAATCATCATCATTTTCAAAGTGCAAATGGGGTTCTTTGAGCATTCCCATGTTCACTCTCTTCCTCACAATAGTACTGCTACATCTCCACTTCTTATTCTGTCGTCTATCTCATCTCCTCCTGTCATTTTCATGAATTGAAACAAGAATAGGAGTGACCTAACTCACAACTCAAACACTAATTGCTACCCACAAACCAATTCATGGTTCTCTACATAAACCAACGAATTATGCTTCACTCCTTGTGGAAGCTTCATTTCAACCAAAAGCTATTTCTCATTTAGAAGCTGAAACTTTAGGTTCTATACATGCACTTGTCCAAAAGCTAAAACTAACTTATGATAAAGCTAATATGTAGAAATTCTCTCATATTAACTTGTTCATTTTAACTTATGGAGAAACTTCATTTTTCCTTCTTGTTTTCTTTTCCTATAAGTGGTTACTGGGAAAAGCAGTTTTAATATACGGAAATCACTTTTGGTAAGTAAGAAGGAGAAATCAATCGAATTTGGACAACTCTGAAGACGGATTAATTAGAAGTAATGGACACACCGGTGGTGAAATTGAAAAATAAATACCTAATAGTTATCACAAAGCAAACTAAAACTTTAGGAAAGAAAGAAAACGAAACACATAGCAAAGTGAAAGAGAGGAAAAAAGAAAGCTTACAAGATGAGAAGGGTTCAGTTTGGCCTTCAAGGATGATTCAACTTCTTCCTTCGTCACGCCCATCTCTCTTCTCTCGGTCTTCTTTTTCGCCCTTCAATCCTAATTTATTTTTCTGCTCTAGCGGCTAGCGCTTTTACATTAACGGAATATATTCGCGTTTTGACTTTGCGTTGTCCATACGCTGATAAAAAGAAATAAGTACTATGTTGATTGTTGAATGCAAAAAAGAAAAAAGAAATGGCTAGTTATGAAAAAGTTATTTACACAAATACTTATCCTCCAAAATACTTATCCGAATACTTATATTTTCTTAGAAAAAGGAAAATCAGCATTTGGAAAATTGAATTACCCACGCCATTTCTTATTTTTTAAAATTTAAATAGTTGATTTAGTTTGTGGTTTATTTAAATAATTAAATGTGAAATAATTAATTTCTTATTTAAATAAATACATTTGTATTTATTGATCTCCATTAATACAAAAATACGGTTAAGATATATAAAATCTTATAAGAATCATGCCGCCATTGTGGCACCGGACCAAATACTGTAAGCCCAGATATTTACTGCAATAATTACAGGTTAACGATCAAGTAATCAGATTGAAATCAGAGACGCTATAACAGAATTATTAGCAACATGCTGTACTTGCAAGCACAACTATATAAATTGTGTGGTTAATTTAGTTAAGTAACTGGTTTTCAATAAGGTAAAGCGACTTACTCGTGGATTTAAGTTATATAATTTACAGGACATCAAGAAGATAGAATTCACAATCAGTAGATATGTAATCAAGAGAGTTTTACTCTCTTTTTCAGGGTTTCTCATAACTGATTGAAAAAAAGTTTATTGTTTAAGAGAAAATTAACGCATTTGCTCTAAGGAATTTGGAGAGAGTCCAAAGAGGTATTACTCAACTAGTCTGTGAAACAGTAATGTATTGGCTGCGTTTATGTCGTGTAACTATGATTATGCATTTGAGTTTTTTTTGTTTACGTCTTTGTTCGAACTCACGTGAACTTGTGGTAAATTTTAAAGCTTAAAAAATTGTTATTTTTATTTTTATTAATAATAATAATAAATCTACCCTCAAAGAAAAGGAAAGTATTTTTTTAAAATAACTAATAATTATTCACTAATAGTTTTTATTTGAATTATTATTATTTATTCGGTAAATATTTAATGGAAAAAAAACTTGCTTCTTTTATCCTATTGTAGTAGAATAAAATAAATAATAATACTAACAAACAACGATAATATGAGAATTATCCTATTCAATTCTCTCCAACCCTGGACATCAAACGAGCCAAAAAAAAAATTCAGAGTTGCAGAAGTGCTTCCTGAACTACTCAAGTGGAATTTCCCTTTTTCAGAAAGAAAGAAAAAGATATACAGATGAAAGAGACACGTCAAAAAAGAAGCCCTTTAGCCCAGCACGACAGAACAAAGAAGAAAAATAAAGTTTGGCGAAAATAAGAACCCAAGTAGTTTGAGTGACACGCACAAGAGAAGAGATAATGGCAACAAAATCTTTGGGCTTCTATGTGTCTGTGACTCACCTCTTAGGTTTCAAGTCGCCACCCAAGCTTTGCGTCTTTACTCTCAGATGCTCTGCTACTGGTAACACGTAACCCCTGCTCTGCTTCTTCTCTTTTCTTCAAGTGAAACATTCTGTACTTTTGCATGGTTTTTATTGAAATATAGGCAATGTTGAAAGGCCTTGGAAAACTTCAGATGCTAGACTTGTGTTAGAAGATGGATCCATCTAGAAAGCAAAGTCATTTGGTGCTTCGGGAACCCAACTTGGTGAAGTTGTTTTTAATACATCATTGACTGGGTCAGATGAACATAAACATGGATATATATTATGAATGTTTAATTTGCTAATTTATTAATATCTGTTAACTGTAGGTATCAAGAAATTCTAACAGATCCTAGTTATGCTGGTCAGTTTGTACTCATGACAAATCCACATATTGGTAACACTGGTGTAAATTTTGATAAGTATTTGATATTTATATTATTTTAAGTGTCTTGAATATTTGTTCTTGGAAGTCATCTAAAACGCACCTACTGCCAGATTATGAGGAATCAAGACAAGAAGTTACCTAGACAACAATCCCCCACAAACCATGCTTCATTGCTAGAAAAACTTAGTAGATTGAACAACAGCATTTTTTAAGAACCAATTGAACACCACTCAACATTAGCTAAATTGTATCACAATAATATTATTGAACCAATATTTTCATGCTCTCGCAGATTTCAGTCTCAGTAACGGAAAAATTCACTCCTATAGCAAATGGGAGGTCTCGTGCCACTGCGACGAAGAGGATATTCAATTAGAAGATGAGATACTATAGACTACTAAAAAATTATCAAGAAAACAGAAAAAGTAGTAGAATTTCTCCAAACCAAGACTCCATCAAATCGTTGTCCCAAATTTTCTCCTGTGACATTTTAACAATCCTAAATGCATAATACATTGATTGATCCGATCCTGTTATAAACCCACACAAGAACTCCCACACTACTAGATAACAAGCAATAGCCAGACCAAAACGAACAAACAATAAAATGATGAATGTAAGGTACTAAGTTTAGTAAAACCTAAAGCTTCGAAAGTGTGTCGAACTGTCAATAATCTCCTGCCACAGCTTTTCCACAGCTTACCACACATTCGTTGCTTATCTTTCCTGTAAGACCCAACCGGAAGTCACGGAGAATTAAATCAAGAAAACTAAGCGATGCATAGAAACAAGACAAATCCAAAAAATAAATGTATTTTAAATCACAGTCAGTTGGATAACGACCAATTTAACGATATATAGCATTTTAGTTATTTAGCTAAGTTGTTCTGGATAGTGTTAAAACATTATGTAATTTTAAATGTAAACCTCTAAATTAAAATGATTGTTTGATAGTGAGACGAGGTCTAACATGGAATGCAGCGAGAATCTATAATAATCTCTGCGCACCTGCAGAATCCTGACTTGGAATACAACAATATTAATAATGGCGTTTTGAAATGTAGTGGGGGGAATGGGGATTCCCCTGGCTAATGGTCCCATCCATGCCCGCATGAACCCAGAAATAAAATTCCTCACTCTGCTCTTCACTCATCTATCGTCCTGTTCATTTACATTACAGAGTGATTGGATCCACAGGTTGTTGGATTCTTATGTGTTCTTGTTAATTACTTTCAAGCTATATGGAAACTTGTGTTGCAGTGATGTTAATTTCTAGATTTAACTATTGATATAAGAGTTTTTTTTTAAGTGATGACAATATGATAATAATTAAGCACCTTGATCTTAACCTTTTTGTTATGATAAGTAGCACGTATTACATATATAAATCCAATATAGAAAGATATTCATGATGAATTGAGGAGATGGTCTTCTCGTCGTGACCGATCGATCAGTATGCCACTCATTAATTGGCGCTTAGACGCTAAGTTATATAGGTGAAGAGAAACACCAACCACCACTTCATGCAGCAACTGCATATTTGTTCATCTGGTGTTGATCGTGATTTCCCCATCAAACAACGTAAGACTACTGAGAATGTGCAACATATCCTACTTATCTAGCTGTTAATAAGTGCTTTTAAAAGCTACTAATGTTGAATTAATGATTGATAAAACGACAAGATATACCCAACAGGTAACACACTAGCTACCACCCAAACCCAATATCATACGCCAATAAAAACTTCACCTAACATGTAGGATATACTGTATGCGATGAGTTATATTCAAGCAAGGAGAAGTAATAATTAAATCTTTGCGTGTAATTCACTTGTTTTCCCCTCAAACGTACGGTTCTTGACCATCTTCGAATTAAAATGCATCAATGTAAAAAAAGTAATTTGCATTTTCAACTCTACCATAATTCTATTATTTGAAAATGATTAAAGGATGTCTTAAGGCGAACGGTCCTTGAGGTGCTAGTTTAGGAAGGGTCTTAATGTAAAATTCCAGGTTATCACTAATTATTAATTAATACCGGCAAAAGGAAAGGTTAAAAAAATGATACGGTTCACGGATTATAAAAGAATAAAGCTTCTAATTAAATAATGAATAATTTTCAACTGGTTCATATAGTATTAAAACGACGTGCTAAAAATCTAGTAATTGTTTGAAAATATTTGTTAATATATTTTTGAAAAATTATAATCATACAGAAATAAATTCTTAACAAAATATAAAATAGAGTTAATTAATTATAATGAGTGAGATATATAAAAATGATATTAAGTATCATTAATATAACATAAAATGAATTTGGTCATGTTCAGATAAATCTCAATAAACACTTATAAACAAAAAGTAAAATAAATCAAATTCATTTCATTATCTAAAATCAATTATACACCTTAACTTTTAAAGAAATTAGATGAAAGAGCCAAATAAAAGTTAAAGTAGGTAGATAAATTTAAACTTATGGAAAATGTTTAATTTATTTTACTTTTTATTTTTTCCTATAAATACATATTGATAGATTGATTCAAACAGAACAGAGCCCCTTGTCTTCTTCCATTGTAAAGCCTCAATTTTTAATCAAATAAAATGTAACGCAAAAAAAAAAAAAGAATCTCCAATCAGTATATGCATACAAAAAGTTAGGATTAACTAGTACTACATGAGTGAATAAAATTCTACTCATGGCCAAAAATAACTTGTCTCAATACACATGCATACATTATTAACACTTAGTTTCGGTTGGTCACATGAAAAATACAATGAAAGAAGCAAAAAAGAAAGAAAATATATATTTCTTTTCAGCATGGACATAGACATAGGAGAAACACACGGAAAAATTGTGGGTTCCATGAAAAAAAGAAAAATGTCCTCAATAATGCGAAAAAGAAACAGAGGGAAAGAATAATTTTTTTTATTTAACCTTTTCTTCCCTTATTTTCATCGCCAGGTTCTCTCCTTATTCAACTACCGACACCCCACTGGTTTTAGCCACCGGCACACGTACAGTGAGCTGCCGCAAACCTTCCACAAGCCCAAACCACCACCTCATCGGCCAAGTCCTAACCCATGCTACACGCATGGGGACGAATCCATATATAACCTTGTGAATTGCTCAAGTGCATTGTTTAAATAAGGTAATTGTTTCTTAATTAATTCGTTCTAATAAAAAAATTACATGCATTAATTATAGGCTTCACAAATTCAAAATAAATTATCTGTTTAAATAATCATGCATTATAGATATTCTTAATTATTTAAAAAATATCAAACCAACATCCTTTATATATTTCACCAATTTCTCTTAAATTGAAAAGATTACACCGTGTTCTTTAAAAGAGTTGCATAAATAAAAAATGCAACTTTATACAAGCATGCTGTCTGAACTTGGATTATTTTTGTAGTTTTATATGTGCGCCTTCATTCCCAAATATTAATGTGTCAACAAAACGAGCTACCTTTTGAATGTGCACATGGTTGGAGCATCAACCGATTGGCTGTACCTAGCACGTGTAAGCACATGCAAGCTTTTAAAAAGATGGGGAAAAGGTACCACATGAATAAGTGGATCAATATTTTGAGCTGAAAAGTTATATTTCTGAAACTTGAATACTTCAAATTATAGTTGAGATTCCTTTTAAGAAGCTAAAAAAAACCGTTTCATTCATATTATTCATTTGCACAAGCATACATAACACGGATATAAGTGATTAATTCCCGGACATTAATTATATTTGATTAACGTACAATTCATTTTGCTGTCACAGTTTGGCCAAAAAAATTCAGAGAATAAAGTAACGACTGTAGTATCTTACAATGATGGGGACATGCAAAAGAATAACTCTAATACATCGATGAAGACATGAGAATGCCCCGCAATATCTTAATATATCTTGTGATCTCTGAGCATGCGTCATTATATCTTAATATATCTTGTGATCCCTGATCATGCGTTTGTTTTCTTGTTTCAGGTAAAATAAGAGAAGAGGGGGGGGGGACAAAACGACAGTCAAACAAGGCAGAGAAATGAGAATACATAGTAAGCAGAAGGTTGGGAACTAATTTTCGGTTAGGAGATGAAAAATAAGAAATCTTTATGATGTGGTATTAATCAAATTCAAAAAATATAGTTACCTACAAAAATATAATTCAAAATTAAATGTCTCATCTGAACTATTTAAAGTGATCAACTGAAGGACGTCGAATAATGCTGCCTACGAAACAGTTTGCTTATGATGAAATTGAAAGGAAATTTTTGAACTCTCTTGGTACAAATTATTATGAAATTGAAAGGAGATTTATAGTTTGAACTCTCTTTGGTGCACGAAGCTAGTAGTTAGGGTGAAGTTAAAGTTACAAATATGACACCAAGGCGTGAGGCAAGAAAGGTTGTCAGACAGGTCACCTTATGGTTTCCCTCTCGTGAATAAAATGATTCCATTTCTTCCTCTTGTCCTTCAAATCCTTAAATTTCGGTCCTAATCTCATCTAATTACAAAGGGTCCATTTTTCACGTCATTATTAATCTAATCTACTACAGTATTATTCACGTCATTAATTACTCAACTCTAATATTATTTAGTTATCTTAATGAAGTGTAAAAAAAATAGTTATTAGCCACAATCAATCTTTTTAATAAAAACTAATGACTAGTTAATATACCTTAAAATTGTTGGTTTGGGCTTAACGGGAAAAACCAGGCCTCCATAATGTTATGAATCAAAATTTAAATTTCTACTAAGAAAATATTTGTTTAGTATTTCAATATGTCTCGCATAAAATTAGAGCTGAATTTTGAAGAAGGATATATGTGAAAACAAAAAATATATCTTAAAATGTGAAATTATATGAGACAGATATTTTATTTTTTAAAACATTAAAGTGATTAACTAAAGTCATGTTAGACGTCTATAAATCTTAATCAAGTCATGTGAATGTATTTAAAGAGATAAAAATTTTATAATACTTATTTTTTCATTTACAGAAAGAGGACTCAAGAAATAAAGCTTCTTAACTTCTTACCATTTTTTAAAAGTCAAAAGGAAGAAAATTTGAGGCTTTATAATTACCATTTACCCCTCAGTTTTACCAAGTTTGAAGAGCCTTGTAGACACAGCTAGACAACAAAATAAAAGGATACTACAAATTGACCCTTGCTAATTACCATTGACCCCTCAGTTTACAAAGTTTGAAGAGCCTTTGTACACAGCTAGAGAAAACCGTTGTTGTTACGATCTCACGAACACACGCATATACCCTCTACTCTCTCTCTGTATATATACCCCTCACTTCTGTTCTAGCACCTTCCATTACTCCATTTCCTTTCTCAACTGCGCGGTGTGAGTGAGACGGAGAGTGCTAAGCCATCGTCTTCTCTTCTCGGAGCTTGGCTTTGCTTATCGATTCTCTCTCCTCTCATTTCTCTAATTCCAAGGTATTTCTCAGTCTAAACCGTCTTACATCGCACTTTATTTTCAATTTTTAGTCACATATTTTTCTCGCATTTTAGTTCCAAGTCATAAAACGGTGCTAGTTACGTTTCCTTTTACCGATTCTCTGAACGAGGTTCTCCGATTGGGAAAATGTAGCCACTAGAGCACAGATTTGTTTATTAGTGCTTCTTTCTGCGTGAGATTGCCTCCGATAGCAGAACCTTGTCTTCATTTTATTTTATTACTTGGAAATGTCTTGATTGCTGAAATGGAAATCAGATTAATGGTTATATGTAGTTGATCTGTGGTTTGGTGATTTATGTTGCATTCTACTCACTCTTTCTGGTTCTGATCTGCTAGAAGCGAGATCTTGGATCTTGCCACAACTAGACCATTTGTTTTGTATGTATCTGTTGTGTATGTATGGCGGCAATTGCTTAGTTCTTCTGGTTTATTAACTGACTTTATGGTCTGATCTGGATTTTATGGGAGAATCTCTGATTTTATTCATTTTTTATTATGAAAAATCCTTAGGTAGTTAAGGTGTTGACAATTGATTGTGATATTTCTGAGTCAGTTGGTAACATGTGGTTGTTGCTTATTCCTTATTGAGAAGCTTAGATTATAAGTCTCGTATGCTCTAATCATGTGTCTGCAGTTCTATGATATTGTGAAAAATGTCTGTTAATTTATAAATGTTGGCAGTTCAACATAAATAATGTTAAGGATGGTCTCCTTTGTTTATTAATTTTATGTACACCCTGCTGTTCTCTTTTTCCATTTAAAAAACACCACCTTTTCTAGTTATTAATTAAATATTTTTCAACTTGCAAGCACTAAAGTGTTTGATTTCCCCTCTTTGTTCTTGTTCTTGTGTGTGTGTGTGTGTTTTCTGCTATGTACTTTTGCTATTTCTGGTTTAAAACTGATATAGTCTTTGAAGTGAATCCTAGTCTTCGTTGGCTGTAAATGTCCTGTTTTCATGGGTTGTTCATACAATACAATGTTGTTACTTGCTGACACTTTATTTCATGGCACCCTATGCTTTCTGTAGGTTTGTAAAAGATGGCCGATGCTGAGGATATTCAACCCCTTGTTTGTGACAATGGAACTGGAATGGTCAAGGTTAGTACCTTAGTGGATTTGTGTTTTGTTGCATGTGCATATGCAAGTCTTGAGTTCATAACTGAATATTTTATTTTAATGTGGAACAGGCAGGATTTGCTGGTGATGATGCTCCTAGGGCTGTCTTTCCCAGTATTGTTGGCCGACCTCGACATACTGGTGTTATGGTTGGGATGGGTCAAAAGGATGCCTATGTTGGTGATGAAGCCCAATCAAAAAGAGGTATTCTTACTCTCAAGTATCCCATTGAGCATGGTATAGTCAGCAACTGGGATGACATGGAAAAGATCTGGCATCACACATTTTATAATGAACTTCGTGTTGCTCCTGAGGAGCACCCAGTGCTTCTCACTGAGGCTCCTCTCAACCCAAAGGCCAACAGAGAAAAGATGACCCAAATCATGTTTGAGACCTTTAATGTGCCTGCCATGTATGTGGCCATCCAGGCTGTTCTCTCCTTGTATGCAAGTGGTCGCACAACTGGTTTGTATATCACCATCTGTCTTGATTCATTCTTTTATAATCACATTGTTCTTTCCTTGAATCAATTCCTTTTAAAACAGGTATTGTATTGGACTCTGGTGATGGTGTGAGTCACACTGTACCAATCTATGAGGGGTATGCACTCCCCCATGCGATCCTTCGTTTGGATCTCGCTGGTCGTGATCTAACTGATCATTTGATGAAGATCCTCACTGAGAGAGGATACATGTTCACCACCTCTGCTGAGCGAGAAATTGTCCGTGACATGAAGGAAAAACTTGCATATGTTGCCCTAGATTATGAGCAAGAACTCGAGACTGCAAAAAGCAGTTCATCGGTTGAGAAAAGCTATGAGCTTCCGGATGGACAAGTTATCACAATTGGGGCAGAGAGATTCCGTTGCCCAGAAGTTCTTTTCCAGCCATCTATGATTGGAATGGAAGCTGCTGGAATTCATGAGACCACCTACAATTCTATCATGAAGTGTGATGTGGATATCAGAAAGGATCTATATGGCAACATTGTTCTTAGTGGTGGCTCAACTATGTTTCCTGGTATTGCAGACCGTATGAGCAAGGAGATCACTGCTCTTGCTCCTAGCAGCATGAAGATTAAGGTTGTAGCTCCACCAGAAAGAAAATATAGTGTCTGGATTGGAGGATCAATCCTTGCATCCCTCAGCACCTTCCAGCAGGTGATTATTTAATCATGAATTAGCTCTTTTGTGTGTGCCATTTTCATTGATTGCTAAAAAAATGTTGCGGTTTTGCAGATGTGGATTTCTAAAGGTGAATATGATGAGTCTGGCCCATCCATTGTCCACAGGAAGTGCTTCTAAGCAGAAAATATGTTTCAATGGTGAAATATTTTCGCTCTGGGTGTTTTTATGGGTCTGTGTCATGTCAAGTTAACAATATTGCCATGGATAAAGAGGTGAGGAAGTATCATTAAAGGAGGGTCTAGTCTTAGCTTTATGCATCATATTTTGTGTGGTGGCCAGACAGTTAGAGAGGCATTTCTTGCGTTTGCTATCCGTGGTTCATCTATATCTTCTTAGTAGGTTGTTTGTAGCAAGGGAGTGATTGTGATGATCTCTTTTTCCCTCATTTTCTTTTTTGTATTTTTAAAGTTTACATTTGAAGGATTTTTTCCCCTTGGAACATTGAATCATTGATGTTAATAGTCATATGTATCAAGAAATCTTATATTATTCTTATTACCCGTTCTTGCTCGTAAATTCCTAATGCAGTTTTTATGTATGTTGAATTACTGGCTTCGGAGAAATTGAGGGTGCTTATGCTGGGAGGCGGCATTAAGTCCATTTGAAGAACGCATAGATCACTGTATGACATTTTTTCGTTGAGATGTCATAAAGTGACAACCAGTGATTCCATAATAGTCTAAAAACCATTACAACAATATTCACGATTGATTTGTGTAGAAACTAAATACCAAATTATAGTTATTCTAAAACATATTATTGGATTGGTTTGTGTTGAAACCAAATACCAAATTATAGTTATTCGAAAACATATTATTGGATTGGTTTGTGTTGAAACTAAATACCAAAGTATAGTTATTATTCTAAAACATATTACTGGATTGGTTTGTGTTGAAACTAAATACCACAATATTAGTTATCTTCCTTGATGGTTTATTCGGAGTGCTTAAGTTGAAGAAATTGCACCTTAAGTTGAATTTTGTTGACATAATTATTTATATCGGCGTTTATCGTGTTTATCTATTATTGATTTTAATTAATTTGAGTTAAAGATGTTATTGATGTGATGATGTTGTCTGTCAAATAAAATGGTTATTGTTTGAAATCTGAAAAATGTAAATGTGTAACTTCTATCTATCAATTGTCCTGTCTTAATGCTTTAATGAATAAGAAAAAAAAAATATCGTTAGGATAATAGTCAGTATAAATATGGTACAATTCATATAACTTTTTATGTGTTTAAGAAATTCAACATGAATTGCTTAAGTCCCGTTTGAGATGTCCTTAATGTCTATAAATTATAATACTTTAACTTATTTTTAATTCATTGACCATTTAAAAATATTTATAAAGTGCATGGAAATTAAACAATAAAGTAAATTATACTAAATTAGGCTTAGTTTGATTTTACTTTTTTTATTTTTGTGGTACATGTTTGTTCTGACTTAATTTTAAACAAATGTTTTAAAACAACTTTGCGAAGCTGAAAAATAAACTATTTCATTCACAGCTGCTTTCAAAAGAAATGGAAATTCATTACTGTGTTCTTCGAGTTTATTTAGTCTCTATAATTTGTGGAACTCAAGAAACTGTCCAAGTTGTTATTGCCTCTTATAATTTTTCAATCCAAGGAGTGAGGGATGATGGTTTGAACCCGAGAGCAAGTGGATTCTTACTGGTTCTGAATTTTCTAACATGTCAAAATGTTGTTCCACTTTTTTCAAATATTGACTTCAGATTTCTCTCTATCTATGCTTATTCTCACTACGAGAATACTCTTGGCCCTGGTCAAATCTTTGATCTTAAACTCTGATTCATCTAAGCCTTTAATCTATATATTTCTTCGACTCTTGGATACAATCAAATTCAACATATCATCCACATAGAAAGTGAATTAAAGTACCATCTCGTAGCTTACAAACATAAACACAATGGCCATACTTATTGTGTGTAATTCTGTCTTCTCATGGATAGATCAAATCACTTGTATATTGCGTAATTCCATAAAGTGATTTCTTCAGTTTGCAAACTGAATCTTCTTTTGTCCAATAATCTTGAATCCTTGTGGTTGAGAATATAGTTTTCCCCTTACAAATTCCCATGTATAAATGCGATTTTTGGAACAAGTTGAACAAACTCTACGTCTAATTGTGCTACCTAGGACGACAAAGTTTTCATGGATGAATTCTTCACTACTAGATAAAATACCTCATTAACCTTTCTTATGAGTTATGAGCAATTGAACAAATCCCTTTGCTACTAATCTTCTTGCCTTAAATTGAACATCATTCTTCTTAAAAATCTATCTTTCTTTGCATATACCATCTGTACTTGATTGTCATCTTTTGCTTGGACAGTGGCACTGGCTCCCGCTCCCAAATCACCTTCTTTTGAAGAAACTTCATTTCTTTAGCCATGGCAACTTCCATTGTTCATTTCTAAACATTCAATCGATTTAATTTTTTTTAATTGAAAGGGACGTCATATCTTCTACTTATACGTTTTTAATGTTAACTCTCTTTTCTCTCTTGAATGTGTATTACTATTTCACATATTATTTGCAATTGACTATTTTTTTTTCTTTCAATCTTCTTAAGCTAATATCTTTTTTATTTATTTGTATGTTTGACCTTTTTAGCCATCTATCCTTTCTAATCAATTATTTTTTACTTCTAATTTCCGCGAAGCTTTAGTATTTTTAATTTTTGGTAATAATTAAAAATAACTTTATATTATTATTTAAATTTTTATTGTAAATTTATGTATTAAAGATATTTATTTACTATATAAAAATAAAAATAAAAATATTTATCCTATACAATATACAAACTAAAATACTTGCGATATTTATTTAGACTATTTTTGGTTATGACTTTAATAATTTCACAAACTAAATTAAAATCCTTTTTACCATACAAAGAACGGCACACCCGTACGCCCGCGAAACCCAAAAACTTTGAATTTCTTTTGGAGAAAAAAGGCAAAAAATGAGAAATATGCAAGCTGCAGTGGCGCCAAACCAAAACCAAAACTAAAAATGCTAGAAAAGATGGAATCCGTGTGACATCCCAAAACCAAATCCTGAGCGTCCGATTGATCACACAAGGATCCTCTAAAACCAAAACTATTAGAATGGAATTAATTATAACTTGTATTGTAGTTCCAATCCTATTGCTTCATCCTAATGTTTAGTTTGGAATGAAGATTAGCATAAATATAAGTATAATTCTTTTAATTGATTTTATTTCTGACCATTGAATGTGACATTAAGTTATTGCTAATCATAATTATAAGAACAATATTTTTAAAAAAATGATTTTATTTATTTATTTTAAACCAGTTAACCCAACAATTAATGATGAGTCAAACTAAGATAATAATTTTAAGATTAACCAAGAGGTGAATCAGACTGAATTGACCCACCTATTAAATGAGTCAAAGTATAAAGTTGACACTTTTTGACAGCTTTAGGAGACTATGCTAGAGGCAGAACTAGTAAATGCAAGTGGGTTCAAGCACTCTAAAGAATAAAGATGAATCCAACACAAGCGATTTCTGAATTTAGTTTTGGGCTTTTAGTTCTGTTGTACATTTTTTATTTTTCAGCTGATCTATCTGGGACTTTGCTAGTCCCAACCCATATTATTCTTTTCACCCCCATATTTTGTTTGTTAAATTCTTTCCCAAAAATATCCTTAACGGAAACACATTTCAGTTGATGCCATTACAAAAAGGAACAGTTTCCGAATCCACAACTATGAATTTCAAAAAACAGAACAACAACACAGACAACAATTGGAACTGCTGGAACAGATGGTATTGGGGTATGGTTGTATGTTTTGCTGCAACAGATAATATCAGATTCAACAAAAGATGGGAGAGAGGAGTTTTGCTGAAACGGATGTTCTCAGATTTTATAAAAGCTGTGATGCAGGAGTTTGTCAAGTTTTCAAGGCCAATGTATTATTATTGTTATATCCCGAAACAGTTTTCAGATTTTATTTTACGGGGTTTTGACTGCAATATGCAGTTCTATCATGTATCATATTTCTTTTGGCTTGTCTTTCAAGAGCAACTTGTGCTATTCACAAATAAAAAATAAAAAAATGCGCACCTTGTGCTGAAACTTGCATTTATAAATTATTATTGTTAGCCTTAAAAAATTTAGGCTATAAATAAAATATTTTCACCCCTAATGTGAAGGATTTCTCGTATAAAGTGAAATAAAACAACGTAAAAACGGAATCATAATCCTAAACTATATCTATTTCAAAAGGCTAAAAGTTAAAACATGTTCACATCCTTTTATTTAATTTAAATTAAATGCACTGTGATCTTAACCAATTAATTTGATCTATCCCTGATTACTTTGCAGTTTGCAAAACCTCACTTAGAACCAAGTTGGATACATAAACATTTTTTTTAACTGATAAAGTTATTTAAAAAAATCATGTGGAGGTTTGGACGTGTAATTATTATCAAATATAGATGCTTGAGTTTTTTTAGGGGGTTGTCTTTAGGTTAAGAAATTATGAATTTATTTGGATAAAGTTTTATGTAAGCACTAATAGAATAAGAAAATCTTTATAAACTAACTCATTGGAAGTTCTTATATATTATTCCCTTTGAACCCAAATATAAGAGAGAAAAAAAGTTCTAGATGAACTGAAATACAAACAATTTTTAACTAATTTAACTCCAGTTAAGGTCATTATTTAAAAAATTCGCTGAAGTTAATTTAAATGTAAGCATCATCTATAATAAATAGTATGATTAAGGATAGTTTAGAAAATATATTTATTTAATATGAAATCAAGAAATTAAACGAACTTAACTAACATCCTTAATTAGTGTAAAATTAAAAATCTTTACCTATGTTTGGATTCAGAGAATTTTTTTTTAACTTACACATAAATTAATTTTAGTTTATAGAAAAACTTATTTCATCTTTTCTTCTTAATTTATTTTGTTAAAATAGTTTATATGTTATCCAAACATTCCTCACACATTTGCCAAATTAGCCTTTAACCCAGAACTCAATTAATTGCATACGGATCTATTGTTTGTAACGGGAGAAAAAATCATTTCAGGTGTGAATTATTGGCATATTTAATCTTGGACTTGCTTTTTCCCTGTCTCTCTCTTCTATTATGCGTGAATTTATACAGTGTATGAATAGCTTACCCCTTTCTGGTTTTTTTACCCTCTGATTTGCTCTTGCATGCAATTCCTAACATAACATCCAATAATACTATCCAGTTGCTTTAATTTATCAAGCCAAGATAAACGGCTTCGCCTAGCTTTCTGTGACCCACGCACATACATTTAACATATTATGCCGCAATCAAAGCTTATATAATGCGTTGAACTCTAGCAAAACAAAGTTCAGTCGCCTGGGATATATGTGGTTGGTAAGTGTAGGGAATTATACACTATGTGTGAGTTCTATGTTACAACTTATAACATTTCCCTTTTAGTACATTTATTTGATTGGAAGTTGATTAGTGATTTCTGCCTCAGCTTCCATTCATTATATATATGCTCCATTGACTGGATAAAGTACGCCAATTTGTAGTTTTTCTTTTCCTTTCTTTAAACTTGGAGTCTAGTTACTACAGCAAAACTAGGGGACGTTCATAACTACATTTATTATTCACTTGTGGCGTTTTTTCGCGAGCAAATGTTTAACAATCTGAATCCAAGTGATTAATTGTGTATCTTATCCGATTGCTCTTTATTATTAACTTTGTTGAAATATTCAATCACCAATTCCGCTAATCGAGAAGAATCGAACTTTTAAAGCATGATGTTACCAGCAATGCCACAAGCCATTAATATTTTATAATGTTTGTGTGCACGAAGTTAATCTTAATTTGAGTTCATTTTCCTACAACTTTTGTGGGCATACATATTCCGATAAATTAAATGTGTTAACTTTCTTCCTAATGTTCAAACATAAACTTCAAACCCTTTGATACACACTAGAATTTCATATATTTATTTTGGTTGGGGGCAGTGGGGTGTATTAATTTCATCTCTTACGCACAAGATAGATAAAATAGTATCCATATTGACGACTTTGTTTTCTCTCTTGAAAGACTTTTGGACCGGAGTACGTTATTATCAAACATAAATGACATTTACACATTAAAATACTATTATTATTATATATATATATATATATATATATATATATAAATGAAGTAGCTAATGGAGGAGTAATGCAAGTTTTTAAAATGTGCAAAATATTATTAAATTACTCTAATCAGGTAGGCGGCGTATCTTAACTTACTTGGATCAAGCAAATTCTTAGTGAACTTCGGAGTAAGAAAGAGTGCTTAGTTTGTCTCATTCAAAGTGGTCACCCTAGTTATAACATTAAAAATAATAAAGTGGAAATAATAATGATAAACACAAGTTGGTGACCACCAAAAAATACACTGATAGTTTGCTTTGCCCTTATCTTGTTCCGAAATAATTCACTTGTATCTTCATCCAGAGATATCTTTATATTAAATTTCACGAATGCACAACAAATTAAAGCCCTGGTAATTCAATCAATAACTTTAGAAATTATTGAAAAGAATAATATTGCAGTTACAAAAATTGAACTAGTTTATCTTACATTTGAGGTCAAAACAAAAAGCAAGTGAAAATCCCCCAATAACCACCGCATTGTTTATGGTTGATTGGTTTATCTTACATTCTAGTACTAATTGAAGTAATTAATTAGCTAGCATACTTCTCTATAGTGACGCGCCAAACCTTCAGGTTCTAGTGGTTGGATCCTTATAATGGTACTTTCTGGCACAGGTGGCACTGGTTGTATTTGGGATCCAACAATTTTCTTACATGTCTCAATGAGGCACTGTCTGCACTTGGGGCATGATGAGTGTGAACTTAGCCACTTGTCAATGCAGCGAACGTGGAAACCATGGTTGCACTTTGGCAAAATGCGCACTTTATCACCATTGGCAAACTCCGAGAGGCAAATCACACACTCTGTGTCCAAACCGGGGAGTTTCATCTCTGTTGAGTAGCTCACAGTAGGAAAAGTCTTGAGGGCTTTCTTCTTGATTCCTGTGTTGGCCAATCTCGGTGAAGGGTTGTTGTAGCTCACACTTGAAGAAGAAGGGTCATTGTTATTGATGACTATGTTTGAACATCTTAGGACACACTTTATGATGAAGTTCAACCCGAGTGAGCAAATAACAGCACATAACAGGACTGAGAGTATCATGACAACATTTGCATCGAAGTCGCGACCTTTGAAGTATGAGTCTGTTGTGTTGTAACTCATGGCATCTGGAGAGTTGGCTGAGTTCATTGCTTGGTGAAGAAGTGGATCTTGAAGGAGTAACTTTCTTGAGTTTGTGTCCATGAGAAGGTCATGGACCATTTGTGAAGTAAAGGAAGTTGAAGCATACATGTTTGATGATGATGGGGATCTTGAAGATGAGTTAGTTATAGAGCTTGAGGTTGGTTATCTTAGGCCTTAGGCCATTATATATATATAGGGGAAGTTATTAACATATTAGGGTATGATATGATATCTAGCTAGCTAGCTTTGATTAGAATATGAAACTATTATTGTTGTTTGGTGATTGGTTGGTTTGTTAGAATATTCCTAAGGGAGTTTTGGCAAGGATTGGAAATTTAACTTTTTATCTTGGTTGTTAGAGATAAATTAGAAAGAAAGCATATGATATGATATGGAACATCCACTGACAAAGCCTTTTGTATATTAATTTGGCTATCTATGATGGGTCCATTTATTTCCACTTTACACGAAGCAGGATTCGCCATGTGTCAACGTGGCAGCTGTTACTCCTAGCTAGGTAAGGACAACTTGAGCCTGTGAAGGAATTGTGAAGCTTCCTGAAGGGCATGTATAGTATATATGAGTTGAAATATATATGGTTTCAAGGTTGATTCAATTAATGTGCCATCTTTTGGGTCCCTATGATAAAAAGTTGAACTAAGTGGCCTCATCCGTATTGGCTCACATGAAAAAGTTCAGAAAATGGTTTTTGTTTTTATTGCCGCCAAATTCCTTTTGGTGAACAAGATGCAACATGGTTATCTTCCAATGCAACACGTTGCATTTGAGGTTCAGAATTTGATAGAAAAAATTGAGTTTAATTTCATATATTATCATTATTATGTTATTAACTAATTACAAAGTTATATATATATATATATATATATATAATAAGATTAGGATAACCAATAAATTAAAAGTGCAAAATTAAAATAAGATTCTTTTTAGATATAATTAGGATACACAACGTTTATATACATCCCTGCACTGTTTAGGACAAAATTTCATGTCGGGTTATTGTGTAGTGTCAATACTATACTCACACAATGAGATGAAGCCTATCAATGCGTGAAGGGGATTGAAAGAGGAAATTTAACCCAACTCCTTTCACCAATGTCTGAGGAACCAACAAATTGATTGATTGATTTTTATTGTTGACATGAAAAGCATGTTTAGGTGACTATAAACTCTTATAACTTTTGAATGAGAATCAATTTTACATTCAAAAAGTGGATAAACACCCATTAATGTGAAAGAATTTATAACTTATCATATATAACATACGGAGGTATTTTAATATTTTTGAATTAGTTAAATAATATAAAGAAATACATTTTAAAGTGTAACTATATAGAGATATTTTTTTAAAAAAAATTATGAATTATAGTACTGAGAGGCAAGAAAATTTTTTTTTAAAGAAAAAAATCGCGTGGCCCACTTGAAATTTTTTTTTATCTAAAAACTTAAACTAAACAAAATAAAATTGAAATTGAATTATTATAACCTTTTTTCTTCAAAAGGATTTCTATTTGGTACAGAATTTAAACGATTTATGAAAGTTGATGCTGTTATATTGTTTTCTAATTCCTCTTTACACTCTGTAAAAAAAAAAAAAAAACACACCTCTTTACACGACAGATAGTGATGTTACAAGTGGCATTTAAATTTTATCAAAGAATAATGCTACTTTCCCCCAACATTTTGAATCATAATATTAGCTGGTTGGGTAGCTTATATAAATGCTTGTGTTTGAATGCGACTGGTTTCAAATAAAACATCTTTACTATATTTAGCCATTAAATAATTTATCTGTGATTGAAAATTGTTATATTTAATTCTACTTCTAAATATACATTCACTATTTTGGTTTCAATTAATAAATAGGTAAATATCAAACCCTTATGTTTGATGAGTCAAGTAAAATTCACTTAGCAAAAGCTGAAGTGGTAACTGGCTTTTCACCAAAGATGCAAAAAATCGGCTTTATTTAACTGTCTAAAGACCCAAAAAGAAGGATAATCATTCATCTAGGTTTTAAAAATGTTATAGCAAGACAAACATTATAGGACAAGGGAGTAGTTGAGTGTGGATAGTAAAAGTTTCTATTTCCAGTCAATAATATACAGAATTAAACTTTGAACCAGCAACTGGCTTGCTGAAAGTTTATTTTGTTGGTTATTAAAAATCCAAAAATTATTCTATATAATTCCACCTGTAGGCCACAACGAACTCTTTTGTATAGCTCTTATCTTATATGTATGATGTGTCATACCTTGTACACAATTATACGATGTTTGCAATATGTTAATTATTCGCCTGTCAAATCATAATATATGTTTGGATAGAAAATGGTCCCAAATCTTTTCCGCTATACGTGAATTTGTTGTACAATCTTCACGCGATGCAAGTAGATAGATCGCAATCTCATGGATTTAACGAGTTGTGGCTCCTAATTAAAGCAGCGTTGTTAATGATAAAAATTGATCAAATTGGCAAAATGTTTAAGCTAAATTTGATCTCCAATCGGATTTTATTTGTCTTCAGCTGTACTTTTTACGCGGAAAGTGATTGATTAAGGAGTGGGATATTATAAATTTAAGGAAGTAATGTACGAGGAGACAAGTGGAGAGGGCTTCTTTTTCACTTTTTAATTAACTTAACTTTGTATAATAATAATTGAAGTGATTAACAAATTAGAGTCGTGTACAGTAATTAAACACGGAAGAGAAGCTATTGGGCTTGGGCATTTTAAGGCAATGACTTTTGCTTTTTGCTCTGGCAGTACTGGAAGTACCACTACTTGGATCCGTATCTTGGTGGGTTGGATCTCACTACTGTTATTGTTTCTCTGGTCCCACACCAGCGAAGAGATAAGAGAATTACCGACAGAGACACTGGTCTTTCGAGGAATGAGGAGCACATATGTTATATATTGCATAACATATTAACAGGATATTGGATTATCTTGCGTCCATTTTGTTGTCCAATAAAAATGAACAAATTCATGAGCATGCACATGCTATGTCTTCATCAATATTGACTTGTACATTTGTACTTGGGTTGCATCCACCCTTTCTGTGGGTTTGTCGAAACCGGAATATATAATGTTAAAATCAATTCATTATATATATAAATATATATTAATGAATTTAGATAAAAAAAAATTTAAAAAAATTAATTTGAAAGAAAGCAATACATATGTCGTTTTTTTATAAGCAAACATTAAACCATTTTTAAGAGTATATTGATCTAACTAAATATATTGAAACACTTAATACAAATAATAATATAGGAATACTCTTATTTATGATTTTTTTTATAATTGAAATGGTATTTTTAACCCAATTCTTTTGGATTTCCATTCTATTTAGAAGAAGAAGTCAAGCCAAGAACATTTAAAAATATAAAAAAAAATTAATTGTTTTAATGAACAAAAATTGAAAAGATGGACGATCTTTCATGATTTTTTTTTAAGCAAAGAAAACTTTAAAATGTTAAGTAAATATTGCCTGATAGTATAAACATAGAGAATAAATAGAAAATAAGGCATTACTATGAAAAGAGAAAGGCTAAAAATGTATTTTTCTCCTATTTTTTTAATTTGTGATTTAGTTTCGTTATTTTTTAATTAAGACATTTCATCTCCTACTTTAAAAATTTTGTGATTTTAGTCTCTTCTTTTTTAATTGAGATATTTCGTTCCTACTTTTAAAAAATTTATAATTTTAATTCTTGTGCTCAATTTCAAATTTTAATCTATGTATTTTATAAACATTGATTAACACATATCTATTTATTATTCTCACAAAAAATGTTTTTTTATTTATTTTAATTACTAAAAAGCTTAATTTATTAAAAAATAATTAAAAGTATATTGTCAAGTCTGAAATTAAAAAAAAGAACTAAAATCATAATTTTTTAACAAGTGAGAGACAAAATGTCTTAATTAAAAAATATGAAAATTAAAATAACAAATTTTAAAAAGTAAAGGACAAAATGTATTAATTAAAAAATAAAAGAACTAAAATTGTGAATTTAGAAAAATAAGGGATAAAAATTATATTTTAACCAAATAAAAAAATTTAAAAATTTAAAAATGAATTATGAAGTGGCATGATTTTTTTGTCATACCCTTCCAAATCATCAAGGAAAATAAACTCTTATTAATTTAAAATTTGACAAGAAAATAAATAATATCTAATTAATAATTATTTTCATCAAATATCAAATTTAAATAATATATAAATAATTAAACTTTAACTTCAACATATTAATTATTTGTGTAAATTCATTTAGTTATAAAATAACATGAATTGATCGCATGCAAAAGTTTTGTTCAATATAATATATATTACTTCAGTTCATCATGTATGAATTTCTTTTTTACATCAATTCACCGTGGTCGAACAAAACCAATTTTTTCTTTTCAAACAAATCTCTTGTACAAAACAGTGAATCTAATATAGAAGATGTTTAAATATAATTTATATAACTAATAAAGAGACAAAATAGAGAAATTTAGAGCGAATAAATTAAAGTATTAAATATAAAAATCAGGAGAAAAAATAATTAAAACAAAAATAATTATGCGTTTAACGGATAAAAAATAGAGATAAATTTTAATTAAAATAAATATTTTAATTTATTATATATGAAAAGATTGAATGCAATGTATATATTGGTTTTGTTCACAGGAATCATCCTCTTCATCACGATTCGGTCACACTCAAAAATTGTTGATTTAATAAGTGACAGACTAAAAGGTTGCTTAAGTTGTTATATAACATAAAAAAATGTTATACATGCATTAATATACAATTATGCAATTGCGGCTAGGAGCTGCATAATTCATAAATGTAATTTCATATGCAATCCTTCACCAATTACTACTCTCATTAGTCGATCGTCTTTATTTTTATTCGACTTATGTGTGGTGCTTGACACGCCATGACTGGGACTTGCCAGCCACATGTCAACAGCTTAAACGTCAGTTTCTGCGTAGTAATTGAACACTAAACACTGTGCGATTATACACCCCCACACATACGTTTATACTTTATACTCCATTAGAAATTTTGAATTTGGTTCTGGTAGATAATCTCTCAATTCAAATCTCATTAATAGAAAAAGCATAATTGAAAATAAATTTTTTACAAAGATAATCAATTATTTTTTTAATAAAATTTAGTTATCTATAAAATTAATAAATATTTTATACTAATAATTTATTAGAAAAGACATATACATTTATGCGCACACATAATTTTTTTATAATTAATTGTATTCAAATATTAAGATTATAGTATTGATTAATTTTTTCATCTTGTATATTTGAATAATTAATTAATAATTTGAGTCATAAGATAAATATAAAATTAATTGTATTCAAGTATTCATGTCTAGGCCGTGTTAACATTAAAATTGCAAAGTATGTGTGATGTTAACAGGACATGCCAAGGACTACGTAATATTCCTGCCAGTAGTTAATGCAACCCGGATTAAATTATCTCGTCCCATGATCGTATGTTTGATTTTTCTAGAGCTCTTTTTGAATATTGAATTAGTATTTCAATTCGCTTTTTGGCTTTTGCTTGGTTACTTTTCTTCTTTTTGTTTCTGTGGTTTGGTCATTGATGTTCGCCTTTATTAGGTCACCCCACTCGATATATAGTTTTACTTTATCATGCGTAGATTAAGACCTACAAGGATAAAACTTTCACTTGTTTAATAATTTTTCTCATGCACTGTGCATCTCTTGAACAATAGTGAATTTGAAATACACAGACGTACATGTCGATGCCGCATTCGCTATATCCATAAGGAACCTATCTTTTGAATTCTTATCTTAAAACTTAGAAGATACTCAGTTTATGTGAATCTACAATATGTTCTCAAACCCTAATAGATGACATGAGCCACACAATCATCGAGTTAATTAAAATATTGCGGTAAAATAGACACTACTATTATACAGTTAATACATTGCGGTACAATAGACACTAATTAATATTATACATGCAACTGATGCAAGTAGTAGGATATATCTTTTCCATAAAAAACTTGTAATCTCGTACACAGATTCCAATGGCAAATCAATTTTCTCCGTAAGAATATCTTCATCAAGGTTGCTAAAATCAAATATTCTTATCAAACACCACGTCTTAATAAGAA
This sequence comes from Glycine latifolia, assembly GCA_013407115.1. Taxonomy (NCBI): domain Eukaryota; kingdom Viridiplantae; phylum Streptophyta; class Magnoliopsida; order Fabales; family Fabaceae; genus Glycine; species Glycine latifolia. The sequence goes on from CM023942.1 coordinate 24,744,837, forward strand.
TTTATGGTTGGAGAGGGTCTTGGAAAACACGAAGTTTTAGTTATTTTCTTATCAAACACCATGTCTTAATAAGAATTTATAATTGGAGAAGGTTATTGGAAAACACTAAGTTTTGTTCTTCTTCTTAGGAGACATTATTTCTCCAATAAGAATTTATAATTGGAAGAGGTTCTTGGAAAACACTAAATTTTGATCATTTACATATTACAAATTTACAATTGTATGTTATGATGCAGCGAGAAAAAATAATAATTTCCTAAAATAATGGAGCGGTTTGAATACCCCTCCTTCACCCTAGATTTTGCAGGTGCACCCCTAGCGTACTTGATATGTAGAATCAGTGGATTGTTTGTTTGAATTATTATTATTTTGTTGTTATTTTTTTTTAATGGAAAAATTCAAACTCATGATCATTCTCCCATTCTCTTCTCCGTTTACCATTATCTCAATCTTATATATCTTATTATTTGAATTATTGACAAGTATGTGTGATTTAGTAAAAAAAGTTGTGTTTTTGTGATTTAATGATCTTGAATTTGAATTTGAAAATAATTTTTTTTTATATGTAAGGATAAGACTACGTACAATATATTTCTTTTTTATTTTCACATAACAAAAGAACCTTTGAACAATGGAGTACATAATTTTTTGTGTGATTTCGTATATTTTTATCTGTGATTTAGTAGAAGTTGATTTATTAATCATTCATATTCTTACTAAACTTAGATTATGTTCATGATCGTTGTATCATAATTACTAGGATTTTATTGAAATAAAATTCCTTAGGGGCATTAATGATGTTGTGAATGGGTTTGTATATAGTTGCAGGAGAATGTGCTATATCGCAATCTGAAATAATTTCTTTACATAGTTAAGGCCTTGGTTGATTCTAGATCTGCCAAGTAAAGTGCTACTACGTGGTTGTTTATGCAGAAAAAGAGAGTGGTGAGGTGGCCGGTCTTATTTTTTGCTTTAGAATTCCTCTAAGCCAACAGCTTTTCCTCTTAACATTGATTAAATACTTGGGGGTACACTAACATAGAGATCAAAGCTTTAGCGTTAGCCTCCGGAAATTCATTTACGGAAGTGTTAAACACATTCCGGAAAAGAATATTTTTGAGGAAAAAATGCCAAAAAAATGAAAGGGACTGTACTTAGAAAAAGAGCGTGCATTTAGCAAAAGATTAACAAGAAAAATTAAGGGGATTAAGCCCTTCACATTAAAGAAAGAAAGAAAAATAAAAGAGAAACACAGAAGGAAAAAGACAAATCAGCCAGGCCCAAGGAGACAAAAGAAAAAAAAAACATTCAGGAAAACAAAAAATAGACCAAACCTATCTAAAAGAAAATTAGCATCAGATTAAGGGCTAGGGACTCAAAAGTAAGCCCTTACTATCTCATATATCAGATGGTATATGCACAAGTGGGGACAAGATGGTGTAAAGGAAAGGATCAAGTTTTTGTTTCGGCAAGCCACATCAATTTATTAAGAGTAAAATGGAACTAAATTTAGAGACGGGATGTTATTAAGGTTTTCAGCTTACAACAAACAAAACTCACTCCAAACATGAAACAAGACATCAGAGAACAAGACCTACAATAGAGAATAACTAAACAACTGAAGGACACACACATATATATCATGTGGAATAATTTTAATCATAAAATTCAATGAAATTAAGGATGACATTTGGTATAACTCTAGAGTCAACCCATTCTATCCCTACATATAGATCTAAGAATAAAACGTGAAGAGAGAATTTTTTTTATTTTTTATCACAAGACTAATTTTGGGTTTTTTCTTCTTACACCCACCCAACAAATATTTCATATATCATTCATTTTTTATTCCAAAATTACCTTTCCTTGTTTTCTTCTTGTTTCTGTTTCTTCTTCATTTATGCTTTTCTTCATTTTTTACTCATCTCTTTCATTTGTTGTTATTAGAGGACCTCCGTCTTGCATTGACTGGAGGTGGTTTGGTAGCTGCATTGTCTTTGGCTTCATCGTCGTGGTGGATGTTACAGTGGTGGCAGAGAGAAGTGTTTTTTAACACCCATCCGTATAGGTTTAACACTTTTTTTTTTTACAAAAAAATGAAGTAGCAGAGAAACTCACAACAACGACGATGAAGAGAACAATGACGAACGACTAAGTTGTTGAGATAAACAAATGGCGCACAAAGAAGAAGAATAGTCAACGAAGAAGAAAAAGGCGAATAGTGCACAAAAAAGGCAAATGGTGTGCAAGGAAGAAACAGAAAGGTGGGATAATTTATTTGTAAGAAACTTAAGGTTTTACTAAAGGACAATTTTGGAATTACACTATTTATTGTTAGGTGTATGAGATATTTGCTGAGTGTAAGAAGAAAATACCAAATTTTGTATATGTCCAGTTTGGACCCAAATTAGAGTCTCAGGCCAGGAGGTATTTTTTGGCTTTTGCATAGTATCCAAATCCGATGTTTGTTTCATAATTCATAGTCTTTGGTCATATTAATTATTTTTATTGAATTACCGATTTGTTTTAATCAATTTGTGCTATCTGACTATACAGAATGATTTGATATGATAGGTCAAACAACAACTGTATGGAGTATGGAATTGGGTTGATAAATTGTAGTGTTTGTGAATTGTGACGTACTCCAATACTGTGTTCTGAAATACTATTCGCCTTGCACAGAGAGATATGGCTGCACTGCACACAGAACAAATGGGATACGGACATGGCAGGGAAATGTGAAGATTCTGAGACCGTTGAGCCGTTGAGACGGTATTTGTATTATGCATTGGGGGAATGGAATCACAGTTGAATTCATTTACATTCGCGCAAATTCATTTATTTTATTTTTATAAAAAAAAGTGTACTGTTTATAATCATACATAAAATACATACGCTATTTATTATTTTTTTCCTGATTTTAAAAATAGAAACATACAAAAAAGATTTGGTAGGATTAATTTTTAAAACTGTTTTCAAAAGTAATATATTTTTCAATTTTTAATACTAAAAAATCAAAACATCTCTAAAGGATATTCCTTTTCTTTTCATAAAAACTATTTTTTTTAAAAGAAAAAATAAAGGCTCATAAAAATGTGGGGTCCATTCCCCGGGCTTATTGGAATCCTGTAGGGCGGACAAACCTTTTTTCGCAGGCTTTAACGTTTTATGAACCCTAGACAAAATTATACATAAGATTCTCTTTTATATATTTTTTTAAAATATAAACACATATTTATGAGTGTTTATAAATTGTTTTAATTCAAAAAATTGAAAAATTAATCCAAAAAATCGATTTCTTCGAATAATATTCAGAGATGAAACAAAATATATTTCTACTCAAAATTATTTATCATTTGCAAAACAAAATAATAAAAAAATCATAAAATTTGATTTCTTTAAAGATTTATGGATGAAAAAACATTAATGATAACATTATACTAGAAGATAGAAGGATACATCTTTTTGTTGTTGTTAATAAATGAATTTAGAAATAAAACAAGTGATGGAATGATGATAATCAAACAAAAATATTTTACATAACCAAAACTAAAATTTACTTATTTTAAAGAAACAAAAATAATAATTTTAAATTTACATGGAGTAAATCAAAAGTTTCTCATTTAATGAAGAATACAATCATACTTAAGTTTATATTTTTTAAAAATAAATAATAATTTTATTTTAACAAAAATAATAGATTAAAATTACATTTTTTTAATTGGTATAAAAATATTTTTTGTTAATCAAATTTATATTCACTCTCTTTTTGCCCATCCAAACAAAGGGGGGGGTATGTTTTTCCACTCCTTCTCTTATATATTTATTTTCATTCAAGTAATATATTTTTTCTTTATTTCTAACCTTATTTTATTTTTCTTAATTTCTCTCTTAATCCAAACAAAGTATTAAAATAAATATTTAAAAAAAATTGGAGATAAAGATAATAGTATAAAACAGAAACATGAAGAAGTGAAAAAAAAAAAAAAAAGAGAGAGAGAATAGAAGCCGGGTTCCACATAAAAAATAGTAGATCATATCATAGGATTTGATCTTTAAAATGATGGGGTGTTTCAATCGAGCTATGCATCCGGGTTTAGCCAACAACGGCTTCTGCCAAAGGGTCCCACCCTTCCACTCCTCAACCAGTCCTACTTTCCGTCTTTGCTTTTCTTCGCTTCATTCATAATATTTCTTGTAAACTCACAGAACAGAACATAAAGTTTCTTAGATAGATAAGACCCACACATCAACCCCTTCAACCACTCCCCATCATCCAACCCTTTCTCACATGCACAGGTAATCACACTAATCTCTCTCTCTCTCCCTCTCTCCCACACACAATTTCCCCACTTATGATGGTATCGGAGTCTTCAAATATAGAATTCTGTTCCTTTCACAAAAGACGCGCGTTTCTTCTTCAATTGTATAACGGTGCTGCTGTTGTTTTTCAAGACAGATTTTTTAGTGAAGAATCGAACACCCTTTTACGTTGTTGTTGGTCGTGTTCTTTTTAAACAACCTAGTATTATTAGTAACAGAGTTGATGGATCATTTGGTTGCATTTGAATCCTGAAGTTGTTGTGTGTGATGTTGATTTAGTGAAACGCACTGCAATAATTGGGGGTTGTGTTGACACCTGAAAGTAATGGCATCTTCTCATGGCAATGCACACTCGGATGCTGCAAAGATGGAACAAATAATCACCGAGTTCTTCGCCAAGAGCCTGCACATAATACTTGAATCAAGGGCACTCTATGTGTCGTCACGCAATTCCTATGGTGATCAAGCTGTTTCGTCTCCGTGTTCGTCGTCTTCATCTTCGTCTAGTGTGCGGCCGAGGGATAAGTGGTTCAATTTGGCTCTCCGGGAGTGCCCCGCGGCGTTGGAGAACATTGACCTCTGGCGCCAGAACAATCTTGAGTGCATAGTGATTGATGTGATTTTGGTGCAGAGGCCTCTGGATTGGGACCCTGTGACTGTGAGTTTTTCTCCAAAAAGGGTTCTTCCTAGGAGTTCTTCACTGAAGGAAAGATGCCCTTTTGGCTGGAACACTGATCAGGAAGAATTGGGGGTTGTGGGAAGGAGTGAAAAGATTGTGGAGAGGTGGCTTGTGCAGTATGAGTGTAGTAAGACAAGGGATTCTAATTCTGGCAGTAGGAGATCAAGCAATGTTTCTTTGCATAACTTTTATAAGAAATCAACTTTGCTTCTGAGGTCTTTGTATGCCACTGTTAGACTTTTACCTGCCTATAAACTTTTCCGAGAGCTTAATTCGTCTGGACAGATTAGGGACTTTACCCTTGCTCACCGTGTGTCTTCTTTTGTTGAGCCCTTCACCCGGAAACAAGAGGCTGAAATGATGAAATTCGGGTTCACCCCTGTGGATACTTCTTCTGGTAGGCTGTGTCTTAGTGTGATGTATTGCCCCTCCGCATCAGATGTGAGTTTTGAACCTTCGACTCCAATGTCCCCACAATTTATAACTGATTATGTTGGGAGTCCATTGGCTGATCCATTAAGGAGGTTTCCTTCTCTTCCTGTGGCGGAATTGCCATCACATGGCTCTCCATCATCGTTGCCATCTTCAAGGCAGCGTAGTTGGAGTTTCGATCATTATAGAGCCTCACCTCCTTCTTATTTACCTTCGCCTACTCATTCAGAATCACTCTCATCAGGGTATAATGCAAGTTTGCGGCGTTTCCCCCCTGCAAGTTTGCCTCCTCATCCAACTGAGATGTCTTTGATTCAGAAGAAGAATACAAATTTTGATGATTATTATCCCTCTGCATCACCTTCAACCTCTAATTCTGGGCCGTTACCATGCAAACCACTTTTACGATCTGAAAGTGCTCCAGTCAGCATACCTACTGCTGAAGTTGCTACTTCCCCTGGATACTCCAACAGGCATAATTTGCCTCCATCTCCTCCCCTAAGAGGTTCAAGAGGCACTGGTAAGATTGATAAAAACGCAATGCAAACAGGAGCAACAGCTGAGAAGGTATGCTGTGTTTGTGCTAACCACAATGTACTTTTTTCCATAGTTCAAAGTGTATTTGATTTGTTAAGGGTGTCTTCTGCTTTCTGCAGTTGTTTTCTCTTGGAAAAGTTGAGTCTCGAAAATATTCTGGAGTGAAGATATCAGCTAACAGCTCGCCCCAGATTTCAATTTCCAGAAGCTCCAGTAGGTCTTATCAGGACGATTTTGATGATACTGATTTTACTTGTCCATTTGATGTGGATGATGATGATATGACAGATCCAGGAAGCAGGTACTTCATAACTGAAATTCACTTGCATTAGTGTTTGCTTATATGCTAATCTTTTACATAAGAATACTATATAAACTAGATATGCTAATAACAGAATTTGGTCTTGCTGGAGAGAGAATAACAATCTTTATGAATATGACTAGTTGATCCTACAATATATCATGGTGGGTCCTTGCATTAAAATGTGCCTTTCTCTTTGGCGATATTTTTTAATTCAGAAATAGGAGACAATCTAAATCCATAATGGGGGTAAGCAGGTTGAACAGGTTACAGAAACAGGAGCACTTCCATCCCACTGGGATTTCCTGTCTGGTCTGGGAAAGTCCAGGTTAATAATACACTTGGGGGTTGTGGGAGGATTGCACTTCAAATCATGTGTAACAATTTATCTAGGAATGGAACAAAAAATTGACTAATAGGTTAAAAATTAGAAGCAAAATAAGAAATAAGCTCTAGTGTTTTAATTTCATTCTTTCTGTCTTCAGCACAGTTTTTGACATGTAGAATCAAAATACGGTGTTTATAACTTTTCCACTTTAGAGATTAGCATCTAGATATTAATTGGTAAACACACTTTTGATATGCATAAATATTTGGCTTCACCTATATCTTGGTGAAAGTTTTGCATATTCTTCTTTTCTTCAAAGTATTTTGGGCCTGTAAAATTGCTTATCAAAATTGTATAAATGTTTATGAAGTGTATGTCAATGACTATACTGTTGAAATGTTTTAGACTCACTATTATTTTCTAATTTTATTTTACCCCATCTTTGAAAGTGTATTTTATTGGTATCTAATGCTATACTTTCCAAAAATAAGAGATTGATGTGTTATATTTGGAGTGAATGAATCTGCTGGCCCTGCCTTTTTCTTCTTTAACCATATCTTATTGTATGCCACCTAAAACAATCAACATTAATCTATTTACTGTTGCACCCTCCCATCATGTTCTCCCTTCTACAGTTCTATTGATTTTTTGGCTGGCAAAAATTTGATCTAATTCAGCTAGTTATGTCTAAAAACCCAGTCGAATGATAGAAGGCTAAATAGACAAAATACCAGGATCACCAGGATCATATGTATCCTTACTGTTATTTAATTGTAATAAGGGATCCACAGTACTTTGTCAATGGAGAGGGGTGTGTATTTTCTTTCAGGAACATCAGTGCTGTCATACCATTGATTCAAATATATGATCAATCTATTATGTAAAATGACTAGAGATTTTTATTGTATGGAGAGGGGGCATATTGGCTTCTAATCCAAGGATAATTCGACTGCCAGGTTGATGGTAGGGAGTCAGTCATTTTGGGAAGGGGCCAGGGGTGTGTGTTTAGTTCGTGATTAGATTTTGTTACTAATTAATAATATTTAGAAAGAAAAGAGGAAATTTTTTTATTTACATTTCATAGTTTCACAAATATTTTGGAAAGTGCCATCTTATTTTCATTTTGATTTCTGTTTTCAAAGACTTGTACTGGATATAGTGAAAACAATATTTTGTTGTTTTCACTTTTCCTATATAAGTCTGTCTGAAAACAAGAAAAAAAATGAAAATAAGGTGACATTTTGGTAACTACTTGTGAAATTATGAAGTGAAAATAGAAAATGTTTTCTAAAACCAAACAAGCTATAAGATATCCTACAAGAAAGAAAAAGAAAATACACCAGAGTGAATATGAGAAATCCAATGTCATCCATGGAAGTAGGATGTTAGAACTGAGTTTATCAGTTAAATAGGAAAGTAGGGACAAAAGAAACTGAAATAATTAAAAAAGGCTTCTGTTATTGTTGAATGCAGATTCAAGGAGTTAACCTCCTCCAAAGGGTCTCCCCTTTACACAAGAGCAGTTGCTCGGTATTCTAATCCTCCCAAAAAGTCCCCTTCCCTGTATACAATTTACTGTATCCCTTTAACTGTCTAACTAGCATCTAATTATTCATTTTGTTCCTTCTAGTATACACTTTCCATATTCTCTCTTCTGGCTCATTATTTCCTTTCCTAACAATACCTTCACTTAAAATGTCAACCTTGTCCTCAAGGTTGAAGGTTGGAAAGTGCAGTTTGATTGCCTCCACATGCACGATGGTTTTATATACCTGCTGGAGATATGCTTGGGTCCACTTCCAATTCTGTACGTAGATTAACTTTGATCGAGTGTTTCCCAACTGTTTTGTTTTTAAGCTGGGAAACACGAAGCACTGGATGGATGTGGGCATGCTCTGGAAGTTGCAACTGAAAAGCAAAAGCCCCAATTTGCTTTAACACCAAATAGGGGCCATAGTATCTTGCAGCCGTGAGTGCATGGAAATCTGACATTGCCGTCTGATTTTGAGTGTGGTTTGAGAGATGACTGAAAGCAAAGACATTAGGTGGTATTTTGTATCTGAGTAGAAAAAGCATCTTTGCTTGCAGATTATATTGGTTTCATTTATTATTTATAGTAAGAATTAGTTTGTAGTTCTGGTATCTAGTGTTGCATGCTTGAAAAAAGAATTTGCTAGATAAAGTACGATGTTTGCATTTTTTTTGGAACATCCTGATTTGATGTAATTTAGTCTTGTAAAGTTATCAGTTGTTTCCTCTTGTGCTATATTTTATTTAATTGATTTGACTGGAAGAGACATATTCTTCATCCTAATTTTAATTTTAAATAGCTGTTAACTTGTTATCCATCAAGATAGGGGTCTACTTTCAGGTTTGTGACTCAGTACACAACTTCACCTAGATCCTTGTGCTAATTAATAATTCACGTATAATTTCTCTATATTGAGTCAAACTTAAAAGAAAATATATAGTCTAGTTATTTTTCCTTTTCTTTAGATGACATAAAATTTGCTAGACTGTTTTAATTTAGCAATTTTAACATGATTCCTTGTGCATAACCAGAGCTGAATCTCTGGATCACGGTCATATAGCTGAGACGCTTGAAGCTGGAGGATTCTTTCCCATTAGAAAGTCTCAAGATGCTGCTGTTGGTGCGCTTGTACATATGCTGAAGAAAGCGCCACCTCTGCATCAAGATTTCTCCACCTCACAAGACCTCTCACAAGGTGCATACCCTGAAACCTGGAAAAATAACACTCAAGGGCCCAATCAGAACCTAGAGGCATCAAGGCCAGTTAGCATAATGTCTTCTGGGATAATAGCCACTAGGAAAACAACAGCTGATGCATTGGAAGAGTTCCATGGTTACAAAGAGATGAAAAACTTGTTGCTTACGCGAGGTAGTAAGCACCAAAAATAGTACATAACATATAGTATAGTACACTTATGATTCTGCCCAATGGCGTTTATGCTGATGTTAAATCAGTAAAACACATGTACAGCTTTAAGTCTTTTTTTTTTTTCCTTGATAAATTGGTCCGTCCAGTTGAAGAATATGTTCTTAGTTTTGAAAAATACGTGTAAATATGATAATTAAGTCTTTATGATTGTTAAGTTTTGATCAATTATCAGGTCTGAGCTGGCTGCCATGGTACAGCCTTATATTGTGTATAAATTCTTGAAACTGCTAAAAGTCGCATATTGTATATAACAAGGCAGAAGCTTCGTCTACAGGCTGTAGATTCACTACCTTTTATTGTATTTATCATGTATATTGTAAAAGATCATCGTTTAGGTAATTACCATGTATACAACAGTGTTTGGGGGTTGTGGGTATTCTCATTGTATTCCTACAATACATCCTTTGATTGTGAACTAATCACTTGCACTCTTTGGACACGCAACTATAGTCCAAGACTTGAACCTTTGTTATGAAAATGCGCACAAAACATGCATTGGAAAAAAAAATTAAGACAGTTGATTTTCTAAAAACTTTTTGGTTTTAAAATCTGCATCATAGTATCATACTACTAAGTAATTAATTCATTATTTAAAATACATTAATTTTAAAATATTATTTACAAAACAAGTGTTCAAACTAAAAAAAAAAACATTAAGAGATGCATTTTCATCCTCTTCTTGTTTTGTGTTTCTATCTCAAAGGTGTAAATTATCTGGAGCGGTGTTACGAGTGGTGAGGCATGAATTCGGAGTATATATTTTATTTTTCTTTTTTTTGAACAAAAATAAAAATAGTTGTCAAAATAGAGATTATAAGAGGTGAATCCCACACACCTAGCATGCATATACCATATAGTATACCCTCTTAATGTTTTTAAATTTTAATATCATTTGAATGAATTTTGTAATTAAATATCAAAAACCAATTTCAATTATATATTTTATCTCCAAAAATAAATATAGTCTTAACATATAGTATGATTTTTAGCATTGAGTGCTAGGCGAAACATTCGTAGGAACCAGTGCTTACGTCAAGTTCTTCCTTTACCCCCGTCACCACTGAGGATAATAATATATCTTCTTGCAATAAATAAGTGGTTATAGCAATAATAATCACATTCGCAATCGCATAATCATCATAACAGGTCAAAAGCACTCTCATACACCAGCACGATGTGTCAAAATCCTTCTTGATAAAAGTCGCAAAATAAACTAAATATAATTACCAAGCATTTCTGTAAATCAAACCACAAGAATGTTTGCTTGCAGTCAAGTGATATGTTATACGGTACCAACAAGCATTATATCACACACTCTGGCGTATTTATTCAAATTTCTTAATCAACGACAAGTCATTTAACATTTTGTCGATTGCTTCATCATCTTGGGCCCGTCCTCTTGACTGCAGGTAAAAAAAATGATGCAATTAACGTAAAAGATTTAATAGCTGTTACGTTTATTATTCAGATATATCATGCAAAACATAAGTTGCTTAGCAGCTTCCCAGAACCCAATGGCCAAAAGGGAATGAATAATATTTCCAAGTAGCTGGTTACCTCACCAGCAAACGTCGTAAAAAAAACTCATGTGCAGACCATAACCAACGCGTGGCCAGAAGTCAATAAGCATAGTAATTTTACTCGCAGAAATTTTTTAACCTTGTTTAGTGTGGCAAACATAAGCTTGTGAGGGTACAGTAAATAACGAGAACTATATGCTACCAAAGTTTCATGCTTTGGGGGAGGATATATAGAGGGAATTGTTTCTAAGATGATTTTAAGGAGAGATACAAATAAGAGATCTCTCTAGTTAACATAACAAAATCCTTCAATTATCTTTACTTCGAGGTGTTTTGCAAACTAAATTACTTCGTACACTTTCTGGTGCTTGTCAAAATTGAATTTTAACAGTTATATGATTAGAAGAGCAGGAATTTATAAAAACATGTCATATTTGCTTTTGTTAAATCCTCTATTTCCTTCCTAGTTCATTTTAACAAGCATCAAAGAGAGAATGGAAATCACCCCCCAAAAAAACCAAACATACCTAATACAAAAAGAGGGAGAAGCAGATTAGTTTTACCTTGATAGATGGAACCATAGAAATAGCTTCCTCCACAGTTTCCGGGCAAAGGTTGCCAAGGACACACAACTGCAAAATATTCATTTAAACAAAGAATCATATATTGTAATGTGTGAACTGACAATTCACTTAACTTTTTTCAAAACAAAATGTGAACGCTTGCTTCCTTAACTCAATTCATGAAGCAAATAGGTGTATTACCTCAAACTCAGCCAATTGATATCCTGCGAGAATTCTGTATGTCAGTTAAGATCACACAATTCTGACGTATGGCAATAAAATTTCAAGTTTCTTAGTATTTCCTCCCAGGAAAAGAGGATTTAACATAGACCAATTTTTCTCAGAAGAACCAAATGAGATACACAGTCCTTTAATTGATCAAAAGACAGATATTACTTAAACTGAAGGAAAATCCAAAATTAATGTAGACAATAAAAAGCCAATAACAATATGAAAGGAACTTGGGTCAATGTTTCTAAAAGTACAGGACATTGACATTGACATTCAACACAATTAAACTGAAAGTAAAATGTATGGACAAAGAGAAATGACAAATGGGTTATTCAATTTAGTTTAGGATACTCTCGAACTTGTCTAACAGCATCGGGATTTTTATAGCGGCTGAAACGCTTCACATACTGCTGTGACTTTTCAAATACCCTGAGAGAGAAGAAGAGATAAACAATCAGTGCTATAAGGTGGGAATCATGCCCAACAACTATGCTCCTCTTCCATCTCATTATCAATATCAAATATAATTCAGGCAAAAATGTCAATTAGGATCAGGAAGGTTGCACTTTGCAGACATGTTTTATAATGTTAATATTATTACATTTAAAGGACACCAAAGTGGAACACATTTTCAGCTGTGTAATAAAAGACAAGATCATGGAGGAATTAAGTGCAAGCCAATTGTAACAAAAACTAATTATTCCAAGGGCATCACAAAACATTATACCAGGATCTTTGTGTTAAATAACCATGAACTTTATAAGGCATCTAACTCACTGAGAAACTTGATTCATGGGATCATCGGATGTCTGTTGAAGCTGCTCATACTTGTGCTCAAGAATCAATGCAACTTCACAGTTCATTAAGCACTTTGCCTTCAAAAACTCTGGAAAAAAAAACTATTTCATTAGTGTGAAATCAAAAGGTGAAATAGCAAACGTAAAAACATGTTCAAGCAATCAAACATGATGCAATACAATAAAACCATACATTGTATAATCAAACAGATTTCCGATGATGTAAGACAGCTTTGTGCAAGGAGCATGATGCATCTTGCAGATATGGATTTGTAAATAAAACACACAAATCATTTGGTTATTAAATTTAATAAATAGCACAGCTCAAACTTCAGAACCATATGAATTAAAGTACAAATTACTAAATTTTTCAGATAATGATAGTTTACTTCCTGCATTATCTAAGATTCAAATCTCTACCCTTAAATTCTTCCATAATTTTATTAGTGTCTTAAAACATTAATTTTATTTTGTTATATTCAATTCTTTTCTAGGTTGGTTTTTTCTTAATTTGGGAACCATGACTGTGAAAATGGCACAGTCGAAGGGGAACACTGGTCTGCTACTATAATGGTTGCTCCCTCTTTAGTTTTCACGCCACTTCCAAACAACTAGACAAATTGTTAATAGTCAAATTTCCATGATGTGAAAACCAAATCACCAACAAGACCTTGTATTTTGAAATTATTTTGGCATTAGCAAGGAAATATATAGCTCAAATCAGGGGGGACTCTGAGACAAAACTTTTGCCAATTCGTACATATGGAACTGATCTTAAAGCGACCGAAAAAATGCACACCAATGACGTGGTTTGTAGCATATATACCTACAGATTTGTTCTCTTTAGTTACAAAATGCCATTATTTCTATAATGACTTCTCCACTTCATTTTACATTATCGTGAATGCCGTATAGTAAAATTAGCGACTAAAATGTGAATTTCATAAAGTTATACAGTAAACATTAAATGACCGACGCTTACGATTTAGGGTTAGGGTTTCCTGAATTCAGACACATGATGTCAGTCCTCATGAAACAAACATTCCCTAATTCAAGTTTGGAAATTACAATATGGGGCTTCAAAAGTTGCGTAATAGCGTATGGTGTCACGGATTGGAGCAACTAGTCCTATCCATATGAGAGAATTTGATTACCGTCTCCAATTTTGAGCTCTGCGGCGTTTTCTTCCTCTTCCCCAGACATGTTTCAGAAGATCGCGATCTTCTACCAATTGCGTTGCGTATGCGTATATGCTCTCCAGATTTACACTTCAGTCTTCTTTCATAGAACCATGAAGAATTGGGCCAAGGGGCCCAAGTTTTTTTTTATACAAATAAACTATTTGATCCTTAATTTTATTTTATTTTTTATTTTGATTTTTTATCTTTTAAAAAGTTCATTTTGATCTTTTATGTTTTAAAAAATGAGCAAAATAGTCCTTTCTATCAATACAAATTTAACACCATTGATGAAACTAATATAATGACGGCTAAAAACTATCATAAAATATAATTTTTTTCATCTTCATCTTCCTCACACCCTCGTCTTCATCTTCTATCATCTTCATCTCCAACTCAATAACGTACAACAAAAATCTTCAACTCCAAAATACCAATCACACGCACAATCCAAAAAACAAAAATGAAATGGTGGGAAACTAACTAAAAAAAAACTCTCAATTTTCTTAATTAGGGTTCAATCTAATTCCCGATCTTCTCCTTCGCCACGGTCACCACATCGTCAACGAGATCCAGTTCCTGTTGCACCACTGCATCCTTATGCTTCCTAACGTCTGCAAGGAGTTCCTCAAGTGTGTGATCACGCATCTGAGTTTCTCGTTGCGACAACCTTCACAACACGACAACAATCACAAGCACGTGTGTGGCGAAGCTCTATAGTTTTGCTGGTATAGATCTACCTTTGTATCACCCCGTATGTATCCGGTTCGTTAACATTCATTTATGGCCATTAACGCAACAATTAACAAAGATAATTAATTAGGAAGCGATAAACAAAAATGACGTCATCACATGTCAATATCAACACCCACTGAACATTATATATGGTGAATTCTCAATATGTACAATGTTTATACAAAACTATGCATAATATTCTCAGGGTACAAAACATCAGGCATAATCAAAACATTGAGCTAACAAGTTCACAAAATCTATGCCTAAGGTTCACATAAAACCTATCCCTACACGGGCCTCTTGCCCTAGGATACATCATCCGCTCCCTGAGCATCACCTGCAAAACATATAATCCCCCAACAGGGGTGAGATAACAATTTCAGTAAACTCAGGGTCCTTGGAGGTCTTTCCTCCCCCTGGTTCACTTCCATGACATATAATATTAAAATTGGTATCACATCATTTAGCCATCACGGCTTTCAAAACATATCACATGTATATCACAACACAGATACAACATATACATATAGATATATCGTATTTCCTGAGAAAGATCATCCACGACGAGTACATTCTCCCAGTATAGATATATCGTATTGCTTGAGAAAGATCATCCATGACGCGTACATTCTCCCAGGACTTACTTGGGCATATATGACACTTCTGAGAGAAGATCATCCGCGACGGGTACATTCCTCTCAGGTTTTATTACATATACATATATTGACCACTTAGAGTTGTTCCATATGACTTTGGCTCTAAGGGAAGTCCATATTTAGTCCATTCTACTGGCCAGAGAATCTCATCAATCACACAACACTATCACAGTGTACATCATATACATATTTTCAATAAAAAGCAGTAACACACAATTTCAATATACATGCATCATGACATACAATAATCATCACTCCCTCAGAGTATGGTGGAACACAGACAATGGGAAACACTCCCAAGAACAAAGAGCTTACCTGCTCTGAGTGCTACACTGTCTCTCCCAGCCTCGTGGTCACACCCACTAGTAACTTCTGTATCACGTCCTACATAAAGGCATACCAGAATCAATAACGGTTCACAACCGCTAAAAAGAGACGAAAAGTTATCATTTTTTCTATAACAATCCATTTGTTACTCTATTTCAAGCTTTTAAGGGCTAGTCACCTAACAAGTGAGTTACAGACCCTCAACAGGATCTATCTCAGCCTAACCAAGGCACTAGAATCTCTCTAAGACTCTGCATAAGCCAATTCCATGCCCTAACCAGGCCATATTTCAATGATTATCAAGTTCATCAAAATGGTTACTTCAACACTTTTTCACCGTTTATATGGTCTCCTGAACATATTTTTTAAAAGTATCAAGGCTCATATCTATCATAATACCTTCCATTTAGTCAACATCCTTCTTACACATACATACTTTAGAGTCAAAATCAAACTTCATCAAAAGTCATGATTCTAAGTTCAATATTCATCAAAACAACCTCCTGAACATACTTTTCTAAAGAATCCAAGCCTAATTCCAGCCGTAACACAAATGGGTCACTATTCATCCCAAGAATAATTTCCCAAATCAATTGGTAAAACTTGAGCTTTTTACCTCTAAACAGTCAAAGAAGGCTGGAGGATCACTTCTCCAAGCTTTAGCTGTAACACCCTTCCGATTACTATATTATGCCTAGGTCATAATACGTAACTAGAAGATGTTAACTTTTCTAACGTAAAATTTTTAACCAAAATCGATTGATAAAAACTTATCTCAATATTAGAAAATTACGCTTATATTGAGCCTGTAGAGACTTTTTGGTCTCTTTAATAAATTACAACTTAGTAATAACTTGTAAATAATATTCCCTACAATAATAGTAATGTCCATATATTACAAAGCATATAACAAAATACTACAAGTCCGCAACATTAAAAGAAATCTTCCAACTTGTCCTCACTTTGTAGCTTCTCCTTTCGATTTACTTGTCTGGAATAACACGAGAACACACTAAAACAGTGAGAATTCCAAAGAATTCCCAGTAGGTGAAAATTTACTTATCATACAGTGTCATCATCATCATTCCAGCTACTTCGGTTTATTA
This sequence comes from Glycine latifolia, assembly GCA_013407115.1. NCBI lineage: Eukaryota > Viridiplantae > Streptophyta > Magnoliopsida > Fabales > Fabaceae > Glycine > Glycine latifolia. The sequence goes on from CM023942.1 coordinate 24,761,510, forward strand.
AAAAAACATGTGAACAATTATAGTTGATTTTTAATTTCATAAACATATAATCCCGAAGTAGTTTCATTTTATTTACAAACACTTAAAAATAATCTCATACTTCATCATTAATGCAAGCATCATTTTCAATCATGTCAATGCATAGCTTACCTTTGTTATTCTCCTCTTTAATACCCTAAACTAGACAATGAGCTCATTACTAGACTTAGGTTGCTCCCGCAGGGTCGTGCTCAGCTTAACTGTATCACCCTTTGGGGTCCCATAGGGTCGTGCTCAACTTAACTGTATCACCCTTGGGTCAATATGTCTTTCCCGCAGGGTCGTGCTCGGCTTAACCGTATCACCCGTTGGATACCATCAGGGTCGTGCTCAGCTTAACTGTATCACCCTTCAGGTATTATCTTTCTTTAGTCTTTCCCTCAGGGTCGTGCTCGGCTTAACCGTATCACCCTTCAGTCTTATCTTTTTATCTTTCTTAATGCACATGACATGCTCAATGACATGCAAAGCTACATAATTCATGTCATACAATTATGTCACAGAACATCAAGATTTCATCATCACAAAAGAAAATCATAACAAAGAACATCATAACAACAAGATTTCTTACTACATATGATTCGGTTCTTCCTATAATCTATACTCATCTAACAGTCATTAAATTCTCATCTTTTAATATGTTAAACTAGACTTCCTAAGATTTCTAAAAAGGTATCACATGCCTCAATTGGAATTATAAAACTCTAGATATAATATTTTACAAATAGAACTTCAAATCTGCCAGCAGTCTCAGAATTCCACACTAACATCTCCTAGTGTTTTCACGATTTCAAGCAATAAAAATTCTAGTTTTAGCTGAAATTTTTATATGTTATATTTGACATTTAGATCTTTAATTCCATATATTATACACCTTATTTGAGTAATAAATGAGAGAGAAATAAAATTTGTAAAACGGATGGCAGAAGCTGTTTGGGTGTGGATAGTTTTGGGCAACTTGAGCTAAAATAATTTCTGGGCATGATTCACAACTTATTTTGGTCCCATATTTTAGTAAAACATAGAGGACATCCTAAGCTTTAAAATGAGTGGTCAAACATCTCGTTTGGTTAAGTATAGAAGGAGATATGGAAATTTCAAAACAGTCCAAAATTCAACTTACAGCCAGACGAATTATCTCAATAATCAAATGATAAATGAAACTAACTTTTACCTACCTCAATCAAGTTTTCTTCCAATTCCTCCAAGTATTTGGCTGCACCTCAAGTTATTGAAAGAATGAAAGGCTTGTCTATCTCTTCCTAAGAGGCTAGCTTCTACACGTGATTCTTCAAAAGAAGTGGGGTCTCTTTATGCTTTGAAAATGAAAGGATGAAAGTGAAATGAAACAGATGGGAGAGAGCTTCACGTGAAGGTATAGTAGGATGAAGTCTTGAGAATGACTTCCACTTAAGGCCTCCCCCCCCCCCCCTTTATATAGAGTTTGGACAATAATAGAATATTTACAAAAATCTCCTAAGTCATGATGCTTCCATTAGAAGTGTCCCTACACTTGTCATGACCTTTACAAGTGTCCCACCACTTGTCATGGTCTTGAAGCTTCTTCCTTCTTCCTTCCAAGTGTCCCTCCACTTGGCAAATCATGAAGTTTCTCCATGGTTCTCCATCTTTCACGTGACCATCCAATAAATAGGAGAAGATTTTTCTTTTCTTCATGCCATTTTGTACACATGTCCTTCAAGGCATGACACATTTCTTCCAAATGTCCTCTTACTTGGCACGTTCATGAAGTTTCTCTCTTCTTCTAGCTTATTCACGTGGACAACAAAGAAGGAGGTGAAAATTTACTTTCTTTCATGCTACTTTGTATAAATAATTCTCAAAGCATGATGGCTTCTTATCCCTTCATCAATGGTGGCTTACAAGTGACTTGATGTTTCTCAAGTCTTCATGATTGTATCTTATCATTTTAATTTATGAAGCTTAAGATATTTTTCTATTTATCATGTTTTCATTTTCTTAAAGAGAAGAAAATTATGTGGTTTTCCTTATATCCACATGTCACCTTTTATGAAGAAGAAGAATTCAATTTAAAGATAGCTTCACACATGACATTCATTAAGAAGAAGTAAAGTTCAATTTGAACTCTTCTACCTAAAAGATAATATTGAATAATAGACTCTAGAGATTTCTCTACAAAATATCTAATCAAAATATCCAGGGGCATTTTGGTAATTTCTACTTCAAAATATCTAACCAAAATATCTAAGGTATTTTGGTAATTTTCACCTTAAGGGTATTTTGGTAATTTCCTCTTCAAGGAAAGGGTAATATGGTCATTCGTTTTCAAACATTTTTGTAATTTCTCTTTGTATCTATAATCGACATAATCAAATTTTTGGGATGTTACATTAGCATCCTTGAATCGCCTTCTTTCCCTTCCAAAACTCAGTTTTGAGGAATTTTCTAGAGAACTGAATCTGTCCGATTGATGGTTTTCTCTGAGGACCGAGCTTGGAATTTTTCTTCGATGAAAAAAAATAAATTCGTAAACGTAGAAAAAAATTCATCCATAGGCCTTCGCCACTTCAAACAGGCGCTTCGCCCTTTCTTTTTTTTTATTAGAAAAAAAGAAAAGGGGACTTCCAAAAATTAAAGGATTATTTCGTTTCTGATAGTTATTTATTTAATCGGTGGATGGAAGTATACTCTGGATCGGAATTATGAATCTTTACCAAATTCATCCATATTTCCAATTTTTTGATATGACCAGATGTAGAGACAGATCCAAAGCCATTTGATCGAGATCGAGTAGCTATAGCAAATCCTTGGGTGAAAAGTGTTTAGATGAAGGATGAAGAAGATATGAAGTTTCCCTAGGTCGTTAATGGCAGAAATCAGCGGAAGGTAGGAGAGAATGAAGGTTTTGTCTCCCAAAACGTTCAAATGGGCCTTTTATAGTGACCATGTCCGCGTCCTCGCGCTAATGGCGCCATTCTGATGCTATTTGCGCCAAATTCCTGAGTCTGGACGTGTTCCTGGTGCTAACCGTACCAAATTCCAGTGAAAATTGGCCTCTGGCGCACCTCCCACGCTACTAGCGCCGTTTCTGGCGCTACCAGCGCCAGATCACAGACAGGCCCAGCAAAATTTATTTATTTATTTTTATTTTTTTTATAGAAATCATAATTATTATAACCTTGCCTCCCCAACCAAAGTCACTCATCAACATGGCCACTGGTACAGTTTTGTGTCGTCGCTCCATATCTAAACTTGTTGTAATGAGTGTGCTTCAACTACGTCAATGAACCACTACCAAGCCAAGTTACACAACTTGCGAGCAGGGCCGGTTCTGGGCCCAACCGCACAGGGTCCCAAAAAATAAGGGGCCCCAAATATTAATTACTGCAACATATGTTCAATATTGAAAATTAGAGGAGATGGTAATGTCTATTTTTAATAACCAAGGGGTCCAAGGTTCAATTCCTACCAACAACAATTTTTACTACTTTTACATTTCCTGAGACACACCCAATTTTTTTCTCTCTCCTCCTTCCTTATTTCACTTTTTACTCTCTTCAAAAAAAACCTTCAAACTTCAATACTTTTTGGTAATATTTATTGAGCAAAGTATTTTTCTTATTTAAATGAGTCATTTATTTTTAAATTGTCAATTGAGGGCCCCATTTTTTAAAAAAGGGAAATATTAAACAGGGCCCCGAAAAAGTTTGCCCCGCCCCTGCTTGCGAGATCTGATTGTGTTGTTGAAAGACATGGATGGGAGGAGGGAAGTTGTAAATGTGGGGAGTATAGTTTTTTTTTCTTTCAAATTTGAAAATGTTTGATAGTGGTGGTTAAAAACCGTCACTATCTTTGTTTCTCAAACGATGTTAAGTGTGCATTAACGAAAGGACCATTTTGATCCTTTTTTAAAATATAAAAGACTAAAATGAACTTATTTAAAGTCAAAGGAGCAAAATGAATAGAAATTAAAATAAATGACCAAATAGATGTGACATCTATCTACAAAATGGACATTTATAGATGTTGCATTAAAAGATAAAAAATACATGATTTTTTAATGTAAGAAATGAAAATTGTAAGCATTAAACATTATATCATTGGTATGGTTAATATTAAAAGATAAATATACATGATTCTTTAGTGGTCATGTAACATGTTATCAACATTTAATTTTGATTGTACCGATTTACCTAATTCAATTAGTTGAACATAATATATGAATTGTTGTAAATCTTTTCATACATGTGTTAGATTCTTATAAATAAAAAACAATAATAATTTTCCATATATGATTATATATAGGTTAGATTTAATATACTTATTCCTTTTTAATTTAACTAATTAATCATACAACCAAAATTTTAGTCAAGTTAAACTCAGTTAAAGTTGAGTGAATTAATTTTGATTATTTTTTAAATTATATCAACCCACATATATGCCCTTTATAATAATGATAAAATTGAAATTATAGTGATCATAAAAAAAAACATTAAGCAAAAAAATATAAAAAAACATGTTTTTAGAGAGAAAAAGGTTAACGTAAAGGAACCGTGCCATATTTTTTTTCTAACTTTCAAAATATTCCTATTGTACTTAGAAAAGGGTAATCAGGTAATTTCTCTCCTTTGTAATTCCTTTTCCAAATTCTTTTGCTTCCGGTGAACGATACTCATTGGTAAAAGAAAGGGAAGGAAAAACAGTCCGACACTAAAGTTAAATCTCAAACAAAAACAATAAACAAAGTATTTAATATAATGTGAACAGTCCTTACCTCAATATTCCCGCAATTAAAAACAAGAATTTACTTTGCCCAAATATTTGGCAGGTGCATGATGTGACAATTACATACAAAGTACAACTACGAACTCATTACTTTGGCTGGTATTATGATTTTTCATTTTCTATGTCAAGAAAGAACATGGAGTGACCAACAATCAAAATGTCTCTGTGCTAATTTGTTCTTATTGGGCTACTAGTACGTTAATGATGTGACATGTTTACATCTTATTTCAGAAATGGCGCCATCATTGATGTATCATTGACCATAATATAGAGAGTCCGTTTGTTTAATAGTGTGGAAAAAATATGGTGAATGAAAATAATAAAAAATAAAATAATGAAAAATAAAAAAAAATAAAAATAAAAAATAGATAAGAAAAAATATGTCAAAATTATACAATTTTAAAAAACTTTTTACTCTTTTTCTCATACATTAAACAACATAATTAATTTCATCCCATCTCTCCCTTTCATTTTCCTCCTACCAGGGTTAAGAAGGCCTGAGAAATAAGAAAAGGTGCCACTGAAATTATAGTTCAACTTGCAAAATGTCACTTTCCATGTATATAATACTGAAAAATATATCTGAATCACACACATTTTGTGTAGCTTAACGGCGGATATCTAATCTTGTTTTGAGGGAGGTATTCAAGGAATTGTATTTTAAATTAAATTTTTAAAATAATTTGGCAATATGCATAAAAAGCTGTAATTATTATTGTGGATTTATTCTATCTGTTTTGATGATTCTTTTTTATTAAGAGGGGAGCTTATTGTTAAGCTTATCTTGAAAGTGTATACACTATACAATCTACACTTGTACAGGTTCCTCATCACATTCGTTTTTATGATTTTACATATAAATACAGTCTACAGCAGGTTCTCCACTTAGTCTAAAAAATGGTAGGATAAAGTATGACGATAGATAATTAAGCAAATAGCTAGGCAGATCGAATTGGACAAAACGTACTCACTTCGGAGTGTATTGGACTCAATTATTTTTGTGGGCACTATTTGGACACATTACTAACGTCAACTTAAGAGATTAACAAATACCTGAGCAGCTAATGCTAATTGATCAAATCAGTAATTGATGACAGAATGCTAGCTCATGCATGATTTATTAAAAAGTTAAAACCTAGTGTATGTGGCAAGAAGCAAATAATAAATGTTATTGGTACAATCGCTGATTTATATATTAAATTATCACTTGATCAATTAGAATTTAAAGATCCATCACCCATTATAGGAGGAGAATATTCGCACATGGGTCTGATTCCCCACCCAATTGAGTAAACACATATCATGGCAAATTGGCTTATATGACTCAGGATGTTTGTCTTGTCCTGTTACCTTAGTGTTGGGATGGCCAGTGTTACATGAGAGGAAACTTACCGTAAGCAAGTTATTTCTCATCAAATTTGGGAGCAGTATGCTTCTGGCAAACTTTTATTTTTTAACTTTTATGCAAGGTTTAATCTACTTTGAATTCTATTATCATGATTAACATGTGATTTTAATCTTTTAATGACTATTTAAATTTAAGTTATTATTCTTTATTGTTATGATGAAGTTTTTTGTCATCTATTTCTTTCTTATATATAAAATACTGGTTTACCCATTTTAAATTTTGTAAAAGGGAATATGCCTTTTATATTTTTTTTTGTCCTGGACCATAGGTCCCTCAATCTACTGTGGATCATAAATTAATTATGCTCATGTTATATAATTATCACTGACTAAATATATTTCACACAAAATATAAATCAAATATAATTTTTTCATTAAATATATCATTTTTTCTCACGTGAATATAACAAAACATTATACTTGTTTGGAATATTAAAATTATAATAACACCCCATGATATGTAAACAAAGATAGCCAACTACACCAACGACACTATTATGCTCACTTGTTTGCGCAAGTAATTATGTTTAATTAATAGGATCCTCCAGTCCAATTGTCTGAACTTTCTGCTGTAACTTTCACGTCCTGAAACTTCAGTCTCAGTGGTTGTGGGTTTGTAATCATGGATTTGTAACTACCTACTTTTTGGTTTTGCGTAAGCTCAGTCAGAATCTCGTTTTGGACTCAGCAAACAAATTAGAGGAGACAACACATGCCAATAAACTAATCGTTAAAGTAATAGGGGGCAAAGAATATACTGAAAATCTTCATTTGATATTTTGCAACTTTCCATTCAAAATTTCCGAAAACTCCAACGAGTGAATTGTTAAATGCTTCGAAACCCTAATGATAAATTCATCACCTTTTTTTTTACTGAATAAATTCATCATCTTTTGTTGCCTTTCGATACGCCTAAAATTATTTGTTTTGTTTTGCGTTGTTTTGATTGGACTCACTCTGACCAACGTTCCTTGTCCACGTGGCCTATTTTCATTTATCATACATTATTATTATTATTTCCAGACACTTATGGTATACACAGAATAGTTGTATGTTTTTATACTTTTTTTTTTTGGCTTAACATGTTTTTATACTTGATTATTGATTATATTGGTTCCACTTCCACTAACAATAAATTAAGAGTATCGTTTTTTATACAAACTAGCTGGTTGTGGATTCCTTGCAATTGTAAAAATACTGCAGGGGTGTTAGGGTACAGTTTCGCATCTTAACATTCGAAATTATTTAGTCATACTTTTTTATTGCTGTTTCACTAATTTTTTTTTGAAAAAATTAAGGGACGAGATCCTGCAGTAAACAAACTGCAGGTTGATCACTAATTTAGCTACACTGTGACAGTTGTCGGCAAAGTGAATGAGAACTTTGTCGCTCATAGATAAACAATAATGAAAATTTTATTTTTATTTAAGTAGGTTTTATTTAAAATTTTATGATTTCTAATAAATAAACTAAAAAAATGTATGCAAAAAAGTGTGTTTAAGAATATATGATTAACATTCATTCTTTAATATATGTAAATATTTTCAAAAAAATAAAAGTACATGATCCAATCAATAGAATCACTTGTATTATTTAATTTTATGAATTTATATTTTTAGGATTTAAATATTTTTTAGCTCCTACAAATGACTCTTTATACTTTTTTTTAAAAAGGACCAATCTTCATCTATTATACAAGTGTGACATGGTGTGCCCAAGTGTTTTTCATGTCAATTTAAAAATGTTTTTTATCCCAAGAAAATTCTCAAAACTTTTGATTTTTGTTCTTACAAAGTTCAAAATTTGATTTTCAGTATTTAATTAATTTTTTTAACTCCCAATTTCTTTTTCATCCCTTCTCACTTTTATCTTACTATCATGATCATTCAAACCATTATTAGGGATTATAAGGAAAGATACAAGTGGAACCATATCAGCCTATTATGATGATTAACGGATGACTCAAATTCAAATTGGACATGAAGATCCTTTTTTTTTTATAACCCAAAGATATTATTCAGTTCAAGCAATGTTACCTAAGTTATGTAAGATCGTTATGGATAGTAAAATTATTCTTCCAATATTTAACGAAGTCACATAATTAGATTCAATTTGAAAAACATATAACTATTTAAATAAAAAAAATTCCATGTAAATTGATTCACGCATTCATTGTTGATTCAACACAATGACTTTAAAAGCACACTCCTAAACATCCTTCAATAGATAACAATTTCCATTACTTAAAAAGTATAATTCAAAAACATATGCAAGTAAACTAATATGACAAAACTAATATTAGGGATAAGCTTGGAGTTTCTTTGCTATTGATACTCTCATATAAAATAGTTTTTTCACTAGATAAATCTTCATACAAACGTACATTTTTCTCATATATTCCCGTATACATTATCCACACAAATATTTTGGGCTAACGCTCTCAACTTTCCTAGTAGGCTGATACTAATCTTACTCCATTCCTATCATTTAAGCTACTTCTAGAAGGCAGTTTTGTCAACTTCCAATGCACATCATAATTAAAGATTAGGTTGTCTATTTATAAGAGTGCTCGAATTAAGTTTCTATCCATGTGTGCCTTGTTTATAAGCCTTTTTTATTTTTATTTTTTCACCATCTTCGATGAATGCGATGGATTTTGAGCAATTTTATTACTCATTTGGCCCTCCTTACATGAATCAACTCCATGAGTGTATCTCAGAGAATGCATTTCCATTTCAAACAGAAAATCTCTCATCTCCAAATACTTTCCTAGATGAAATGTTTGATCAAGAGTACTCCATGGAAGGATTGCTGCAGCAACATGCAAACAACCAGGGGGACTTTGGTTTCTTGAACCATAATGATCCACTAGCGACTGAATTTTGTCATGGATTTACCCCTAGTGGTGAGGAAAATGTGTATGTTTCAATGGAAGAAGGGGATTCTTGTTTGAAGGGAATCCAAGCAGAGCTAATGGAAGAGACTAGTTTAGCTGATCTGTTGCTAACAGGAGCTGAAGCTGTTGAAGCACAAAACTGGCCCCTTGCTTCAGACATAATTGAGAAACTTAACAATGCCTCATCTTTAGCAAATGGTGATGGTTTATTGAACAGGTTGGCTCTTTTCTTTACTCAGAGTCTATATTATAAAAGCACAAATGCCCCTGAATTGCTACAGTGTGGTGCTGTTTCTACACACACAAATGCTTTCTGTGTGTTTCAGGTTCTCCAAGAACTCTCTCCCTATGTAAAATTTGCTCATTTCACTGCAAACCAAGCAATCTTAGAGGCCACAGAAGGTGCTGAAGATCTTCACATCATTGATTTTGATATCATGGAGGGGATTCAGTGGCCACCCTTGATGGTTGACCTTGCAATGAAGAAAAGTGTTAATTCCCTTAGAGTAACAGCCATCACAGTGGACCAAAGAGGTGCTGATTCTGTTCAACAAACAGGAAGAAGGCTCAAAGAGTTTGCAGCTTCTATCAACTTTCCATTCATGTTTGACCAGTTAATGATGGAAAGGGAAGAAGGTTTTCAAGGAATTGAACTTGGTCAAACATTCATAGTCAACTGCATGATACACCAGTGGATGCCTAATAGGAGCTTCACATTGGTCAAAACATTCTTGGATGGTGTGACCAAATTGTCCCCAAGGCTTGTTGTTTTAGTGGAAGAAGAACTATTTAATTTTCCTAGGCTCAAGTCCATGTCCTTTGTGGAGTTCTTCTGTGAGGCTTTGCATCACTACACTGCACTTTGTGATTCACTTGCTAGTAATCTATGGGGTAGCCACAAGATGGAGTTGAGCCTGATAGAAAAAGAGGTTATTGGGCTCAGAATATTGGACAGTGTGAGACAGTTTCCTTGTGAGAGAAAGGAGAGAATGGTGTGGGAGGAAGGGTTTTATTCATTGAAAGGGTTTAAACGTGTTCCTATGAGTACATGTAACATTTCACAAGCCAAATTCTTGGTAAGCCTCTTTGGTGGAGGGTATTGGGTCCAATACGAGAAGGGTAGGTTGGCCTTGTGTTGGAAGTCAAGGCCTTTGACTGTGGCTTCAATCTGGGAACCAATGGCTTATCTGAATGACAAGGTCAAATAGATTGGTTCTTTGTTTTTGTTTTTTTTTTAATTGTCAATCTTATTTTTCATTTTTCTTTACTATTGAGCCGTTAATATAGGTTAAGTGGCTTTTGTGTTGTTTCTTCATTCATTATGGTGAATGGGATATGATATGACTATAGGAATTTCAATGTATTTTGTAAATATTTATTTGTTAAGGCTCTGTAAATTATTTTAATATGTTTATAATTCAATTATATGTATTTTGAAAAAAATAATTAAATTTAATCATTTATTAGTTGAGCTAAATAACGTTTTTCTTCCTTTCATTAGTGAGGCTGTTAATCGATTGTGTGTAAACTCTCTCAACATTTCAAGAAGGCGAGAATGCATGATCATAATCCAGATTCCCATGTTGGGAATCCCAACGGTCAAAATAAGACACATTTAAGTCAATCACGTAGCGTATTGCATATTACACTTTCAAAGTTTAACATGATAATGAGATGATGCTTGATAGTAGTATTGTATTGGTTTTACACCCAGAAACGGAATGATACGATTGGCGAAATAATTTAGAAATATATCCATTTTTTTCTTTTAAATTACAAATCCGCATTACTTGTATAGAACTTACTAAAATCCTCCTTATCTAAACGATTAAACCTTTTTCGGCATTATTCATAGGATAGTAGAAAAAGATTAAGAACTTGATTAACCTACATATACTTTTCCACCAGAGGCTGTTCTCCGTTACTGTAAAAAATTATGTACTCTCAGGTAAAACGCACTGCATATGAAAGTTTTCCATTCTTCATTAATTTTGCAATGTAAGATATCCTAATAAGGGAGTGCTAACGATTGATAGCATAGGAGAACGAAAGAGTACCTTCTAACAAAACTTGCAAAGAACCTTGAACATTATTAAATATGATTAAATACGATTATAAACAACTGTCAAATATTGTTCGTATTATAAACTAGGTAATTACTGAATATATTAAAACTCAATTTGAATAAAATTTCTCCACAAATACTTGTAAGAAAAGAAATATAAAGATGAAGACAAATCAAATTTCTTCCAAAAGTTAAATTAAGTTATACATTTTAGCCTAGATAAGAAATTTTTTAACATGTTAAGATGTGTAAATTGATTTTAACTTAAAGAAAGAAAATCCTGAACATAAACAAAAACTTAAGAAAGAAATTTAATTCATTTCACTTTCTTAATTTTCTTTTATTACAAATGCTTGTTGTGAAGTTAACTAATAACAATAATTATAGTGTTTTACTTTTGGGACTGGGCGTAATAACTAATAACTACAGTGCCATATTTCATATAACTAGTTTCTTAGTGCCTCAAATCTAGAAATAGTAACCATCTAATATAAAGTTCTAACATTTATGGCCTAAAAACAAAATTGCGATTCCAACATTCCTAACCCCAGTTATATGAAAAAAAAGGGTTTAATGTGATGAATGTCAATTCAAGATCTGAATTTGGATCGGCGAGAACAGGCCACAAAGAAATCATGCACCAAGGTTTGGTGTGATGAATGCCAATTCAAAGAAAGAATTTAGGTGCATAAAAACTAAAAATTACTGTCTCTAGAGTGAAAATTGTGAGTATTTGTCCTGCAATGCACTCTGCTTCTTTCCAATTCCCTTGTCTCCTAATCCTTATCTTCATCCTCTTTGTAAGATGTATTATGAGACTTCCCTTAGACCCAAAATTAAAAAAAGAATTGCGGATAAAACAAACTAATCGTTTTCTTAGCTTAAAAAAAAGGTGTTTTTTCAATTTGAAAAACCAAAGTTAAGTCAAACATGACAATCTGTCAGCCAGAAGCAATATGCAAACTAAAGATGAGATGATGTTTATCTCCCTTTGCCCTAAGTGCCATTCAGTGTCCATGACAAGTAAAGTTCCAGGAGACTAACGTTACCAACCTATCTAAGCAATCATGGACTGGGTAAAGGCTTTTCAAAACTACAACACTGTAAATTAAAAGGATGCAACTTTTCAATAGCCAAATACACTGACAAAGTTTCAGAACTGTGGTTGACATATAACTATTAATTATATTATAGTAGTATATACTAAAATCAAAATTTTAAACCCCAGTTGTACCAACATGCAACTGGTTCCAAGATAAGATCATCTGACATAAAGGATTAATAACATATGCCTCCCTTAAGGTTAGCACTAAATACACTTGCACCTTGCTTGTTTGAACTACCTCCCTTATTTTATATATGATCCTTACACATCAACACTCATTAATTTAAAAAATTACACACATCTACCTCACTTTTATTTACAGAGTATGGACTATACACACAATCCCCTTAAAATAACGAAGCATGGGAGGTTAGTGCAATTTTCTAAATAAGCAGAGTGCAAGTGGAATAATCCCTAAATCCACAATGCAAGAACGAAAACAATGGACCCCTTCTTGTTGAAGACCAGGCAATTAGATGTGGAACACTTACCTGAAATTTAGCGACAGAAAAGAAGGCAATCCCCACACCCCACTTAACGATTAATAATGTTAGAAGGGTTAGTAAAGCTAGCAACTAGCTGATAAAACACAACATGGCCAAACTTTGGTCTAACCCAAGCAAATCAACACAAATTACTCGGGAATTGGCCATGTTTGAAACAGTAGGCTCCTTGTACAAAACAAAAGTAATTGAAAGTCCAATTGCCCAAAATATCACTAGCCAATAGAGATGCATTTCATAAATCAGAACTTAACAGTTAATACAATAGGATGATAAAATGAAAGGCTCTATGTAACGAACATGCTCAAAATCCAAAACCCCAAGACAGTAGGAAGAGTAAAATCAAAGTTCCACAAACTAAACTAGGGAAATGGTCAGAAGGTGATCCTAAATAACAAAAACCTGGCACCTAGAATCTAAACCCATTCGGCATAAAAAGTACAAAGGTAAAGACTTGAGAGAATAGGCACAACTTCACCAAGCTGAAAACCTGAAAATGAAATCAACAAGCAAACCAGAAAAGTTCCAAGATTGAAGCCGAAATATTAATATTTGTCCTCACTGTAAGAGATTCTTAATACACAATCTCGATCAGTTCAATGCATTATATAAAGTTACAGAACCAGAATTTCAACATAAATAATAACTGAAATAGCTAGAAACAAAAAAATGTGTTTGAAGTTATAAGTCGACGAATCCATTTAGCTGAACAATTAAACAAAAAAAAAATGATCCTACTCGGCTGCAGCTTTTGCAGTCCGAAAGCCTTTCTTCAATTCGGCGAATCTCTTAATGCAAGCAGGCTTGGATCTCCCGGGAACAGCAGCAGCAACCTTCTCCCACCTCATGGAAACTTCCTTAGGAAACGCTTTCAAAGCATTCAGCAATGCAATATCCTCAGCAGAACTCCAACCATTATCAACTGCTTTCACCTCACTTTCACCCTCATTCTCCTCCACAACCCTCTTATCCAACGCCTTCCTCTTCTTCAAAAACTGCGCATACGATTCCGAATCATCCACTCTCTTCTCCCCCAATTCCTTCGCTTTCTTTATCACACTCTCCACCCTGTGCCTCCCCCCGAACGACGCCGCTATCGCCTCCCACCTCCCCGGCTTCCCCACCGGATTCTTCACCATCTGCTTCTTCAGCACCTCCACATCCTCCTCGGTCCACTCCTTCTCTTCCTCCACCACCGTCACACGCTTCTCAATTCCAGAAGATTCTTTTCTTCTCTCCGCTACGCTGACGGAAAACACCGGGCCTACGCCGGCCACTTCCTCAGGCCTCCGCTGTCTGGATCGCCGCTGAGAGGACTTCCTACTGGCGTCCTCGGGCTCCGGATCGGGGAAGTTGACGAGCTCTCCGCGGCCAACGCGGACGTCGCCGCCGGTTATGGATGGAGGGGCGAAGGGGCCGAGGAGGAGAGAGAGTGCGACCCAGAAGAGGAGCGATTTGAAGGGCTCCGCTTGGAGGAAGAAGAGGGAGAGAGTGAGAAGGAATGAGGAGAGAGAAACGGTGGCCAAGAGGAATGACTTGGTAGCTTTGTGGTTCGGCTGCGGTGGCTCGCTGCTCGCTGCTGCACCGGACTGGAACACAAACCTTGGCCTCGCGTCCTCGTCCAGGAACTCCATTCTCTCGCAAAACACTTGAAACGGAATCGCCAGGAAACTTAAAACGTCATCGTTTATGTATTTTATTTTGGAATAATCATATCTGAACCCTCTTCATTTTAAACGCTCCATACACTTTATTATTTTTTCTTTTTTTAAATCACATCATAAATTATATTATGTTAATATTTGCTCTCTCTTTAGTTGTAGGATAATATATTTTGATGTTTTTAAAGTATTTTTCTTATTTTTGTTCACTAAACCTTATTATTGGGTAAATTTATTGGTAAATGGGCTAGGCCCATTACATGAGTGCTATTTTGCCATCACAAAAGAAGGGGGAAACGACGAAAGACTGTACGGTCAGCAGTGTGGGAAATATGAATGACTGAGATAAGAAAATGATAAAAATAAACAATGATTGAGATTCGTGAGACTGGGGAGAGAATCATTGTGACATGGTTCATTCATTCCTGACATTCTGCATCTCTAATTTCAATTAGAGTTCTGACTAACTTCTTATTCCTTTCTCTTTTCTCTATTCCTTCTCACAAACCAAGTTCTCAAGGGCCTACACATTAGATAAAAAGTGAAATTGAGCTGAATTCCTTTTTTTTTTTCTTGAAGTTTTCTTAGGTAATTTTATGACTGGAACTACATGCATTGTTGAAATTCATCTTTCTTCCTGGTGCTTTTGGATTTGACTTTCTTATATTTATTAATTAACAAGTTTAATTATACATGCCATTGTTTGTTGAAATTTTGTTACCTAACCAACTGTCATTTATTATTGATTTTTTATTCTAAAGGTAATTTCAAATGGAATGTTGATTTGGATTATAGTGTTCTTTAGATGAGTTTGACGGGTACAGAAAGCTCTAAAGAGGGTGCATGACATTTGGAGCCCCCTGACCCTGATGTCCTTCAAATTGATCCAATTTATCGTGACATCAATATAATATGATTGCTTCTTCTCTCTTTATTTTTTTTCACTTTGGGACAAAAATCTCAATGCAGTAAACTAATTATGCTTTTTTGCATTCATGACAATACCAAAAATTAATCGGCAAACGAGCCTTCAAAACTGTGTATCCATTGTTTTTGCTTTCTTAACATACATGTTTCTTTATTAATTTTGATTATTTGCTAGCATCATTGTTTACAATATAATACTTTTACTTGATCATGAATTGTTTTTGCTATGCTGATTAAAACATTTATTTTACTGTCAAGCAAGCACCTATAGGATATAATGCAATGTGTTTTGTGGTTACATCGAAAAATAATTTGGAGTTAACGTTGTTTAGTTCTAGCTATATATGTTTTTTCCATAATTCTTGATTAATCAGTTACAAAACATTTGATGAAGTCAATGGAATTGAAGTTGCGTGGAGCCAGGTTCAGATTGACAGGGTGTTACAATCACTAGCTGACTTAAAGAGACGGAACTCAGAAATGCATCTCCTGATATCACTAAAGCACAATAACATAGTCAGGTTCTACAATTTCTGGATTGATGATAAGCACAAGACAGTTGATATGATTACAGAGTTGTTTACTTCGGGTGGCCTCAAACATTATGTTGACCATCCCTTTTATTCATATTATTAATTTCTTTGTGTCATTTATTGTGAAATGAACCTTTCTGTTAGTGGATGCAATGCGTGATTTAGGTTTAGTAAAAAACACAAGAATGTTAACTTGAAGGCCGTTAAAGGATGGGCAAGACAAATTTAATGGGTTTAAACTATCTCCACAGTCACAACCCACCCGTTATGCATAGGGACCTGAAATGTGATAATATATTTATTGATGGTCACTAAGGAGAAGTTAAAATTGGGGATTTGTGCCTGGCAACTTTCTTGGAGCGAAGTAATGCCAAGAGTGTAATTGGTATACCCTTTTGTTTCCCTGTGCTTTTTTTCTTTCTTTATATTATGTGTTGATCCTTTGAATGGTTAAAATGAACCAAATTTTTTTTTTATCATTTTCTCATCTAATAGCTATAGGAATAGTAGAAGACCTTTATTCCCAATGATGTTGGATGTCTCTACTTGTTCTATTTACACATTTATCCTGGTAGGAACCCCGGAGTTTATGGCACCTGAGCTGTATGATGAAAATCACAATGAATTATTTAACATATATTCATTTGGTATGTGCTGGCTGGAGTTGGTGACTTCTGAATATCCTTACAGGGAATGCAGAAACTCAGCCCAAATATACAAGGAAGTTTCATCTGTAAGTATTACATAATTAATAACTTTCTTTTTTCTGCAAGAGATTATTGGGTCCAACAATATTTGACTTTGCAGGGTATAAAACCGGTTGCTCTTTCTAAAGTAATAGATCCAGATATCAAATCATTTATTGAGAACTGTCTAGTCCCAGCATCCCAAAGATTGCCGGCCAAGGAGCTTCTGATGGACCCCTTTCTTCAAGTGAATGGTTCAACAAATAATGGTTCTTTTCCATTGTTAGATATTGTTCTTCCCAAATTTGAGCCGTTGAAGCCATTATATGCTTCCTGCAAGTGCATTTCAATGGATCTTGGTGACACCAGTGAGCTTCCTGTGATCACTGTATTTGATAAATCTACTGTTGATGCATCATGTTCTACATGTGTTGAGTTACAGAGGCAAAAGAGAGGTGATATATTCTTTCTAAAAGGGGAATGACATGATGAGAATTCCGTATCGTTAGTTCTGTGGATAACTAATCATTGCGGTGGGTACAACTCATAGCTCATTTACACTATTGTTACAACCGTGTTTTAAATTTATTGATGGAAAGTTATGTCTTGGCATTTATGTGCAGGACAAGCTAGAAATATCCATTTCATATTCTACCTTGAGAGTGATACTGCTGTCTCGGTATCAAGTGAAATGGTTGAGCAACTTGAACTTGCGACCATAATGTTAAATTCATAGCTGAGTTAATAGATTTGTTATTGATGAATTTGGTTCCTGGTTGGAAACATTGTGTTGCAATTGATCATTTGGTTTCTCCAAACAATACACGAACTCTGGTTAAAGGCAACAGAGAAAGTTGGAGTTGGCAAAATTGCAAAGGAGTCTCAAACATTCGACTGAAACTGTGGCTGATGATTTAGGTCCCTTGACCTCATCTGCAATATCAACCGCAAAAGAAGAAAACTTTGATAACATGCCTATTGACCAGGGTTTATGTCATGAGTGCACTGGACTTCAGAAAGCAGTCAGGGCAGATGATTTGTGCTCAGAGATGTCACGTGCTCCTGCAACAACAACTGACTTCGATGATAATAAGTTTTCTATGGTTTCATTCATGTCTGCTGAATCAGGATTTTATCGAGGGAGTCAATCCTCATTTGCTAGCTTCTTTAGTTTTCCCTACACTATTTCCTCCTCATCTGAACCTGAGGGTGAGTGGAAAATAAAGTTAGAAATGATTGAACAGAAGTCTCAAGAATAAATGAATGATTTATTCAGGAGAAACACAGGCCATCTAGGATTGTTACAAGGAGAATGTCAGAAAAGATGATATAGAGGTTTTACTAGTTTTTTTTCCTTCTTTGTCTTTAGGATGAGGGGTGGGATATTAGAGGTTTTACTGGTCTTTATAATAGTTACCTGTTATATCCCATCATTTTTCTTTATAGCTATGAAGCTAAAGTGTAAATATTACGGTGTGAATGGAAATGTTCCCTTGTTATGGCAACTGGCAAGGTGTTTTCTTTTCAAATATCCGTACCATAAAAAAATATTTTTTAATAACATGATACAAACATGTTTTAATATAAAATCTGTAATTGACATTAATTTGAAATTATTCAAGATGTGTAGCATTTAAAATTTTCTCTTTAAATTTTTATTTTACTTTTAGTTTTATTATTGAATAGTTGATAATTACCCTAGGGTTTTGGGTTTTGGCCTTGGTTTTGCATGATAAAAATTGTGCTTTATAGTTTAATTTTTATTATTTACAATTTAAAAATAGGTTTAAATGTAATTTTAATTGACTTGTCTTTGATGAGACAAAGGATATTGAGAATCAAACATTATGTTGTATTTTTATTTATTAACAAAATTCTATTTAAATGCGAGACTAATGGAGGATCTAATTTTACCTTATAATAAAATAAGGACTAAATTATTTAATTATAAATTTTATAAGTTTGAGTATCAAAATTACACAAATATAAATATAAAAAGTAATCAATTAAAATTACATTTAACACAATGAGTTTTCTTGTTAAATCTGCTTATTTATTTGCTTGTATAATTTATTTATTTTTTTCATTGTCTCACCTATTTGAATGATTTCCTTGTTTATTTACATAATTTTTTTTCTTTCTTTTTTGCTGATTGTTTGTTACTTTTTCTAGTCACGTGATTTTTTTATTACTTTTTTTTATGGTCTGTTTTCTTTTATTTTGTTTCTTCTGTGAATAAATATTTTTGCTAACTGTGCGAAAACAAATATTTTTTTTCTAATTATTATTATTTCACTAAAAAATTACATAAACATTCAACGTATAAAACAAAGTTTATCCACAACAATAATAGTAAATTAGTAACAATAATGAACTACTATTAAACTAGTTTTAAAAAAACGAAAAAAAGGTACTGAAAAAGAAGAAGGAAAAAACAGAGAGAGAAAAACAAGAAGAAAGTGTTTTTGGCGGGACACAGCAAATTCATTCGAACCTTGAATAGACGGCGCGCGGGCGTAGTTAACATCTGCCTTTGTCTTTGCAAATCGCACCCTACAAAGAAGTGAAGAGAAAAGAGTTTCAGAATTCAGATAGAACCCACAACGACACCTTTAGCCATCGTTTCGAGATGGACGCGGATCTGAAGTCGGCCAAGGCGGCGTACCGGAACGCCAAGGCGGAGGGAAACCACCGAGAGGAGGCGCGGTGGGCCAACGTCATTGGCGACATACTCAAAAACCGAGGAGAGTACGTCGAAGCCCTCAAATGGCTCCGAATCGATTACGAAATTTCGCTCAAGCACTTACCGGAAAAGCATTTGCTCCCAACTTGTCAATCCCTTGGCGAAATGTATCTCCGCCTCGAACACTTCTCCGATGCCCTAATTTATCAGGTCAGTGCTTGACTTCTTTCTCCCAAAACCCTAATTGACACTTTCCTTTTCAACACTGAGAGTTTTTTGGGTCACAGAAAAAGCACTTAGATCTTGCGAGGGACGCTGGCGACGTCGTTGAGCAGCAGCGGGCGAGCACGCAACTCGGTCGCACTTACCACGAGCTCTTCTCGCGATCGGAGCACGACCACAACTCAATTCGCAACGCGAAGAAGTACTTCAATTCCGCGATGGATCTCGCGGTCAAGCTCAAGGAGAATCCTCCAAACAGCAGGTCCTCTTTTCTCAAGGAGTACATCGACGCGCACAACAACATAGGTATGCTGGAGATGGATCTTGACAACTTGCACGAGGCGCGGAAGATTTTAACTAGAGGATTGGAGATTTGTGATGACGAGGAGGTCGCTGAATTCGACGATGGCCGCAGTAGACTCCACCACAACCTTGGGAATGTGTATATGGAACTTAGGGATTGGGATAAAGCTAGGAAACACATTAGGACGGATATTGTGATTTGTAACAGAATTGGACATGTTCAAGGGGAAGCCAAGGGGTATATTAATCTTGGTGAAGTGAATTACAGGACTCAGAAGTATGAAGATGCAAGTGCTTATTACGAGAAGGCGCTTGGTTCTGCGAAGAGCTTGGAGGATGAGGATGCTTTGGTAAGGCAAATCGAGCAGAATATTGAAACTGTGAGAGAAGCTGTTAAGGTAATGGCTGATATAAAGAAAGAGGAGCAGAGCCTTAAGAAGCTCAAAAGAGATATAGCCACTGCCAGAGGGACACCAAATGAGCGCAAATTCTTGCTGCAGCAGAATGCAGTTCTTGAGCGTTTGGTTGAGAAAGCAAGGATGATCTCTGCGTGGGAGAAGGTATTGGTTCTATCTTTGTGTTCGGTTGTCATGATCCTGTTAACCGAATGATGTCTGTCTTGGAATGGCTATTTTGTCTGGAATTTTTTCAGATTTGATGAGGCAATTCATAATTTTTCCGATACACCGAGTGTGTTTCATTTCTTAAGTATGATCAATTTTTATTTACCATGTTTAGGACACAAATGCTTAACCTGCATGGCTTATGTTCTATCGTATTAATTTCTCCATTTGACCTTCTACTACTCCCTTTTGTTTCACGTGAAGAAGTCTTTTAGGTTGTCTATTAATGTTGCTTTAAGGAACAGATGTACACATGCTCACGGTTTGTTAGTTATGGATTAAGCATAGATTCACTGAAGTTGTTTTAAGCATGGTTTGTTTCATTGCGCAATTTTGTTCAATTGAAAAGCCTTTCATGATTTACTTTAAGGAAAATGTAAGACTTTGTTCAGTAATATATTGAAGTTTGAGATTTATGCACGTATTTCTCTCAGACTTGTAGGTATAATTATATGATGTTTTCCTCCGTATTTGATAATTTAATGACCTATATTATGTGGTGAATGCAGAGACTTTTTCAAGCTATGGTATGTTTAATAATTCCTTAAGTGTGACCTTTCTTACTAAACAACGTTTTGTTTAGCATTGTGAATTTGCAAAGGTGAAGAAGAAAATAGCAACTGAACTCTGTGATAGGCAGAGACTGGCTGATTCATATCTGGATGTTGCAGAATCATACCAGAAACTCAGAAAATTCAACAAAGCAATCAAGTGGTACAAAAAGAGTTGGGAAATGTACAAAAGTATTGGTAACTTAGAGGTAACCTTTTCATCATTCTATGACATTTTTAACACTTTCTTTTTTCCTCTTTTTCAACCGAACCTTATTCAATATATCACAAATCTGAATTTAGAAACATCCATTATTATTTCAAATAATTGGTAATATGAATTCATGTTTGATGAATTGATTCTACTTATTTTTGGAGAAACAATCACTTGTTTCTTTTAGCTTCTTGAAAGAGCTTTTGAAAAATAAGCAATTATTTTTCTAGAATTAAGCTGAACAAAATATGCTTTGAGTATATTGCAAAATGAGGGTTTAAAGACTCCAAGCCTCTAATCATACATTCAATCTTCAAAATCTATATGATTCAGCCTATAATTTATATACAAAATCAAGAGGAAGTAACTTTGAATACATCCATTATCCATACACACAAAACATGAAAATTCTGAGATCAATGAAACTTGGACACTTCAAAAGAGAAGCATTGTACATGTCAGGAGAAATTAAGTAATAGAGCAATCAAACTAAAACATAGCTTGTGACACAGAAATTAAGTCTATGCAGGAAGATTTATTTTGGAAATGCTTTATAATAAAATTGTGGTAAATGAATGTATTATACTCACTGTACATAAGAATTTCTTCCATGTTATGTTAGTCTGACATGTGTCTAACACTCTCGTGAGTGTGACATGACATTTCAAATCCTGATGGAACACTTAAATTTTTGTATGCATGTCAATGTCCTAGGTTACTTAGTATCCAAAGATAAATGTAGGTGAAATAGTTTGTTTCATTGTTTTGTGTGTGTTGTCACTTGGTTAATTATTATGCTTTGCTAATAATGATTATAGGGGCAAGCAATGGTGAAAATTAATATTGGTAATGTTTATGATTCTACTGAAAGTTGGAGAAAAGCATTGGATGCATTTCAAGAGAGCTACAGGTAATAATATCCATATAACTTTACTGGATGATTTTATTTCTTGAAATTAGTGAACTTATGGAAGAAGAA
This sequence comes from Glycine latifolia, assembly GCA_013407115.1. Taxonomy (NCBI): domain Eukaryota; kingdom Viridiplantae; phylum Streptophyta; class Magnoliopsida; order Fabales; family Fabaceae; genus Glycine; species Glycine latifolia. Next base: position 24,783,674 of record CM023942.1, read on the forward strand.
ATAGTTTGTAATTATAACAGAATCTCCAAGTAGCTGAATTTATGTTGAACACAATAGTTTCATCATGCTTGATGCAACCTGGTTGGGGCTACCTCTATTGTTTTGTAAATCATGAAAGAAAATTATTAGAATAAGATTTTTCTCATCATGTAATTTCCATTCCTTCCTGTGTTGATGACCTAGTCATACTGGTTTCTTTACAATTTTCAGAAGTGATGTCTTTGATAAAATATGTTGGCTGTTATAAAGTTATTATCAAAAGTCAATGCTTCTTGCAGTTGCAGCCAATACTAGAATTAAACTCAGCAACCTACTAGTCTAATACTTATATGACTTATCCTTGATGGGACTTTCTTAAAAAATACATCCATGTTGGCATCCTTTTGATGGTCTTATATGAACTGCATCATTGATTTGATTCCATCATATTGCAGTATCGCTGTTGAAGCAGACCTCCCTGATGTGCAACTCTCTGCCTTGGAAAATATGCATTATAGCAACATGATAAGATTTGATGATGAGGACGAGACAAGGTAACTGATTGATGGAAGTCTGTTTCCTTATATATACATTACTTGCAGTTTTATTGAATTATTCACGGATATCCATCTTGTGGCCAAAAATCTCATTCTGCAAACTGAACCCATTATATTGTTTACATTACTCTTAGAATGTGGATTTGACCCTAACTCAACCCTAAAGGCTAAATCGTAGGGTGAGGGTTGTCCTCCACTTATATACTCTATCTTAACACTATCTCTGGCTAATGTAAGACTTGGGTTTGATAATATGGTGGGCGACCCTTTTAATGGATCTATGATAGACTCTAATACCATCTTAAAATATGGATTTGTGACTAAGTCAAACTCAAAAGCTAACTCATAGGGTGAAGTCGGTGAGAGTTGTCCTCCACTTATATACACTATCTTGGCACTATCTATAATCGATGTTGGTCGTAGGTTTTTTCCAATAATTATCACGGGTTCTTTTGATGGACATGTAATATTAATGCTGATCAGTTGTGATATGTTGTAGGAGGTTGAAGCTGCTAATTGCTAAGCTGAAGAAATCAGAAGAAAAAGAGGCAGAAGGTAAAAGTATGCCAGAGGATTTTTGCTCTGAAACTGATACTGAAGCAGATGAGTGTCTATCAAACAGTGGGTCTGATGATTTTTGCTTTCCAAAGACAATTTCTCGATCAAAAACTCTGACTACTGGAGAAGAATTGAAAGATGACGCACCTCTTATGTCACTCTATCAGTCCATAAAAGGCTCATCCAAAAAAAAAGCAGGCCACAAAGAAAGTCTTGCCAACTCTACCAAGCAAGATGAGCATTCATCCAGTAGTCTGAAAAATCAAACCAGTGATCATCAGACAGTTGGTCGTAAACGTGTCCGTGTAATTCTTTCTGATGATGATGATGAAGTGGAGTGTTCAAGCAGAAAGGATCATGATTTCCCGGTAGAGGACTTGCCCACTTATGATGCCAGTATGTTTTCTTTGTTACTTGCTTTGCTCTGTCCCAAAGATTTCCTTATAGTTATTATATATTGATTGATACTTGCCTGATTGCAGTTAAGAGTAAAGCCAGTCCTTGTAAATTTCAGGTAAAGAAATCTCCACTTAGTTGTGTGTGTGTGAGCTCTGCTCAAATATCACCGTGTGAATGGCTAGCCTTTTTGGTTTTTGCGATGGCAGGTTATCTCAGAAAATGGATCCAAGACTGCAATTAATGTTGAAGAAAGTAGTAGTTCTTTCAAATGTTGGAGTCCACATAGAGCCACAAAATCTGGCAGACATTCCAGGTCTTTTAGCAATGATATAGTTGCTGAACCTGATTTTCCTGGTGGTTCTAAATGTGACACTGATGTCTCTGGCAAACAAAATGATATTACCCAGCCTATGTTGCATCATTCCCAAAATAACGTGAGTTCTACTGTTATGACGTGAACATGAATATATTTGGGGTTTGTGCTTTTGCCAAATTGTCATGATCACTTAATGGATATCATCCTAACTTGCTGCCTCTATATTTTCTAGCTCCAGCAATATGTTACATGCCGGATTGGGAATGACCTAATACGTGTAGAGGCATCCTTGTGTACCACTGGTGACCAGTTGAACATTGACTCTTTGAAGGCTGTACTTGCATGCTTATATTATCTACAATTTCCAACTGAAAAGAGATCAGAGGGTATGCAGTTCCTACTTTTAAGTGTTTTCTGTCAGTTAATAATATTAGCATAGATCTCCAGTTGACTTGAAAATTAACTTGGTATGAATTGTATAAAAAATAAGAAGGAAGTTGGTTTGGGTTATTCTGGCTTTGCATAAAAATGGTGACAGATGCTCCTTGTTGTAATAAATAAAAGACCAGTGCTCCTCTGTTCAAAAATCCCAATTAGGGAAAAAACATCAAAGCCAGGATTTACGGTTAATTTCTTGTATGTTTATCATTACGTATTCTTCAGGCATGGATTAAACTTTGCCTTCAACATGGATTGGTTAATTCTTTCTGAAGTGAAACTTCATGTTAAACAAGTTTTCCTTAAGTGATAATTCTTGTTTTCTTTGATTGCATGTCTGAATTTTTTCTTAGTTCGTGATTTTTTTTTTTTAATATAAATGCTTCTACCAGGATTTTGGATTAAATAGTTTTGGTAAAGCAATTGATTGGCCTACCTCAGATATTGAGGTATAGTCGATAAGTACACCAAGTGACAGCATAAGTTTGCCTATGTATTGACTGTAGTTGTTAGGGACCAAACAAACAGTAGACAAATTACACAGAACAAGAGAAGAAAATGTAATGAGTGAGTATTATTCTTGCTCAAAAGTAAAATGAACACAGGAGGAATCACAATTCCCCTGCCCAGAGCTCAGCTCCTACAAAGGGAAATCCTCTCTGCCCCTAACAGAATGATGATTTCTCCCCCACACCCTCTCTCTCCTCTCACCTCCCTCTAAATACTCAAAGTCCACTAACTAACTCTCGAGCATTCTGTTACACCCAAAGCCACCTCAGCAGCACTCTTCACACCCCTTTTCACACCTCGAGCCCTATCAGTTGTGTACTTATCTCTTTCATGATTTTAAGTTTCCTATGGATCAAATTTTGTGCTCTAGCAATTAGGCTTGGATGGAGGCACCAAACATGAGACACTGCTTGAGACATGCATTGTCACACTGCAAGATCCAACATATAGATGTTTGAAAAATGTGGCTATATATAAACTGGTTGTGTCTTGTACTGCATAGGAGTTGTATGGATCTGGAGAGAACTTTTTCCAACACTAGCAGTGGGCACAGGAAGCATTTAGATTGCATAGATTAGATACTGATTTCCAACATGTGAAACAATATCAAACTATCAAGCAACTGATTCCATTCTTCAGTATTAGATTATTAAGTTGTGGTTTTTTCAAATCCCATGTTATATCAACTTTTTATTTATTTATTACAGTTTTCCTTAACTTGATACTTTTTCTTGCCAACTGTACTTGACTGTACTTACTGTAGAAGTGTCTACTGGAATTGTGTGTCATTCAGCACATACACATAATTCTTATTTATAATCAGAAATATTTACTAATAAGGGAAAAATATCTAATCTCTAATATTAAGGAAACTAATCTTATCTTGTAATCCCTAATGATTAGCTATGATTTGATTTAATCAATCTTAACAGATCTCCACAATATCTGTAACACTTACAAATTGATAAATAGGTTTGTTGCCCATTATTGAGCATATAAAATGTGCTGGAAGAGATCTAGAATCCCTGGAAACTGTTGAACATCTTAAGGAAGTTCTGGAAAATGACATGGTTGAAGCTTCCGTTGATGGTATGTGATACTCATGCTTTATGTTAGTTCAGTGGTATCGCCATTTAATTTTTTATGCCATGTCCTTGATCTTTTTTTCTTATTGGCTTCTTTTCAAGGACTTTTATCTTCAATATAAAACTACTTGCACATATGTTGACATAAATATTTGAATCTCTAGACTAGTTGTGGCATGGTTCAAGGTTGTTATCTATAGATAAAAATTAAAATTAATTTGACTCATCACTTGATATTCATTGATCTTGCAAATTGCAATTTATGTAAGCAATAAGCATAGGAAGTTGACGTCCGAAGATGCATGAATTATTTGGAAAGGAAGTTATAGGCTTCTGCTGTATTGAAGCTGTATTCAACATCAATTTTTAGCTTTCCACTATCTATGTCCAAGTGAAACGCAAACGATTTTTTATCCTTTACAGGATGGATTCACAAGCGCCTGATAAAAATGTATGTAGACTACTGCAAGGAGTTGTCAGAGGTACCGAACATCAAGGTACTGAAGAAGCTTTACAATTTAGAGGTAAGGGGAATCTTAGCTGTATCAATTCTTTCATAGCCACTGCAGTCAGTGACAAATATGCCTTCTCATTTTCAGATGTTGGACTGAATTTGTTTCTTAATTTTTTAACATACAACTGCTTTTGGCTTTTATTATTGTCAACAGGTTTCAGATGACGAAATTGTTGTGTCTGACTGTGACCTTCAAGACTTGTCTATTACACCATTGATAAATGCACTGCATTCTCAAAAATCATTTGCAATGCTTGACCTCTCTCACAATTTGTTAGGTACATACATTTTTTTATTCTTTTTTCTGGTTTGTGGTCTTTTTTGCTATAGATTCTGCCGTATTTGTCTTGTCAGCAAATTATCTAGTAGTTGCCTTTTCTTTTCTTATGCTTCATCTAGAGGAAGCATTTTTTATGGTTCTCAAATTTCATCGATTACGTCTGTTAATCAGTACTTTTGTTGGTGATTAATGAAAGGTTTGAAAACTAAAACCATGAAAAGAATTAAAATAGATAAAAATATAATGTGGGAATCTATTGAAGAGTTTTAGCCTTTTATTTGAGTTGATAATATTTTAGGAAATGGAACAATCGAGAAATTGCAAAAGGTGTTCACAGCATCAGGACAATCTTATGGTGGCTTAACTCTGGATTTGCATTGCAATCGATTTGGCCCAACAGCATTGTTTCAGGTATGACACTTGCAACCCTTTTGATGTTTACTTGTTTGTCTTCCCCTTGTTTTATGTTTCTAACTTTGAGGTTTAAAATGATGGTTGCTCTATACCTTCTATTACCAAAAAATATCTCAAATCTAAAATCATAAATATAATGGATGCATACACTTGATGTTAGTTGTGTTATTTTCTGAAAAAGAAAATGAATTATCAGGTCTTAAATCACCCAAATATCAGTTAAGTTCAACTGCCTTGTCCCAACCAAAGCATTTTTTCAATAACTTTCGAACTATAAACTATCTAGTATTTACATAAGGGTTATCTATTTATACAATTCTTGATTAATAGAATAAAAGAATGCTTATCTCTTTTTGCACGATGAATCTCAAATTTGCTAATATATTAACTTGTTCCTGTCAGATTTGTGAATGTTCACTGCTATTTGATCGACTAGAAGTGCTTAACATTTCTGGAAACCGTCTTACTGATGCATGTGGATCTTATCTTTCAACAATATTAAAAAACTGTACAGGTAAGCTGCATGACATGAAGCTCTGCCAATTTGAATATTGTTTTTCTTATTTCCTGAAGAATGCTGATTTCCATGTCCTTCCCTTCTCTTCTTTCTATTGCAATGTTGTTAAATGGTGATGCCATGGAGGAATGGCATGGCGGATTTTTTAACAACTGCCATAGGAAATTTGTGAAGGGTGACCTGCCATGGCGGTGCCATAGGCCACAATGGCTTGTTTATATGGCGGAATTTTTGCTTTCTGCCATCCAACCATTGACAACACTGTGCTAGTATAAATGGTCTCACTCTGAGCTATGAAAATGTTTATTTGAAATTTTATGCTATGATGCACTTATGGTCTCTCAAATGTGCTTGTATGTGGATTTCGGCTGTAGATATCTCCCTACTATTTACTTACTTTCTGTTGTGCAGCTCTTTGTAGCTTGAATATAGAGAACTGTTGTGTCACATCCAGAACTATTCAAAAAGTTGCGGATGCATTAGACTCTACATCTGTTCTTGCCCATCTATGCATAGGTATGATGAATCTATCGTTCTCTTCAAATCCCTGACACAAGTAATCTTACAATTCATGGGTAATCTAATTTTGACAGGATACAACAGCCCTGTATCTGGAAATGCTATAGTTAATCTTGTGTCCAAGCTTTCTACTCTGAAAAGGTAAAATCAATTGTACCAATGTCACCATCCATCTCCATATATCATCTTTACATAAATTGTATTTTATTAGAGCATACATAAATTTAAATTGAATTTGCCCATTATAGGTTTTCTGAGTTGAATATGAGTGGTCTAAAACTAAGCAAACCAGTTGTCGATACCCTTTGCAAGCTTGCAGGGACCTTAACTTTGTCAGGACTAATACTTGGAGGCACGGGTGTTGGAACTGTGAGTAAAACCTATCTCCAACTGTGTATTCACGTATTATGGTTTATTATAGCATGCTTTGCCTTCCTGATCTTCTGATGAGAGGTAATATTCTGCAGGAAGGGGCAATAAAATTAGCAGAATCATTGCTCAAAGGGACTGAAGAGCTTGTGAAACTTGACCTATCATATTGTGGTCTAACATTTAACTTTGTTTTAAACACCAGTGTTAATTTATTTTGTTCCATCCTAGAGCTGAACCTGGAAGGAAATCCTATCATGCCTGAGGTTTGTTGCCTGTAACTGGATTTCTATTGCTAATATTATTGTAATGCATGTTTCCTTGGCTGGTTTTATTTGAGTGTCACTATGTATTGCCGTAACACTCAATAGAATCTGGCTTGTCATACCATTTCTTTACCCTTAAAAACACTAGTTTTCAGTTTATAGATTTAGGTATAGCTGTGGCGTTTTAGTGAAAATTTTGAGTCTAACCCGTTTCTTATCCATGGTTTGTTTAAATTCTATAATGAATGCAGGGCAGCAATACTTTATTTTCTCTTCTTGTAAACCCACAGTGCTGTCTCAAAGTTTTGGTCCTTAAAAAGTGTCAACTTGGGCTTGCAGGAGTTCTTCACATAATTGAGGCTCTGGCAGGTAGGCATTAAATTATATTTGGTGGTTAGTTCATTTTTTACAACTATTGTTTGATGATGTCGTTTCTTTTATCAGAGAACAGCTGCCTTGAGGAACTTAATATTGCTAATAATTCTATTCCAAAGGAAGTTTCTGCTCTACAATATGATTTATCGGTAAAAAGCTGCCCACAAAACCAGGAGCAGAAACTTGATGCTATGAAAGTTGATGATAATCAAGATGTCCTTGGCTCTCTAAACAGTGCCGACCATCTACTGGAAGTTGCTGATAGTGAAGATATTCCAGTAGAAACAGCTGCTTCTGGACTTGACGACAGCTGTGCCAGTTCATGTCAAAGAAATTCATCTCCCGAGTGCCATTTCACGCAACAGTTTTCAATTGCTATTGGTAAGGCAAAGAACTTGCAATTACTAGACCTTAGCAATAACGGTTTTTCTGCACAAACTGCGGAAGCATTCTATGGTTCATGGGCGACTTTACGACCCCTTTCAAGTCAAAACCACATTACTGAGCAGATAATTCACTTCTCAACGAGGGAAAATAAGTGCTGCAGAGTGAAACCTTGCTGCAAGAAAGTTTGATATGTTGCTCCCATGTTAATATCCCGAACAAAAAAATAAGAGGCAGTTCATCAATCAATGTTCGAGAGCATTTTTATGAATAATAAAAAGGCGTTTGCTGCTTTATCTATAACTGTGATATCAATAGCTGAATTTATGCATGTCACTTTGTAGTAATATAGCACAGGTCCTCCAGCGTCATTTATCATGTAAAGGCTAAAACATTCGTGTATATATTATTATGCAGATTGGACGGTCTGACTGTTTTCCCATTTTGATCTGTCTAATCCATCAAGAAAACAGGTTGGGATGGATAAATTTATCTATAAAATTAAATTTACTAAATTTTATTAGTTAGATTTGAAACTATGGCCGCGTAGTTCATTTTAAAGGCATAGGATAGCCGAATTAACTATGCCCTTAAAGGTAAAAATGATTCTCTCACCTCCGAACGGAAGGATTTGAGATAAATTCCAGAGGAAGAGAGAAAACAATTGAGAAAGTTGATAAAAACAAAAGGAGATAAAAAAAATAGCGTTAAAATAATACAAGAGAAATAAAATCTGAAAAAACTCGAACCTTTTCAAAAGTACAGAAAGATGAGTAAAAAGGTTTAGCTAAAATTAAAATTAAATTAATTATAATGTGCATGCTTGGTACCTTATGATAACTTATTCAGTGATCCACGCGATGTGGTACCGCAACCACAGTGATTATCCCAATGATATACAAGACCACACATAATTAACAATGATATTTGTTGTCCAAAAAATTAAGCAACGGTGGAAAAAATTTAAAACATCTTAAATTAATGAAGTAAAGGAAGTAACAAAGGAGGAAATACATTCCCCTAATTAGTGAATAGCTCCCCGTGTGGGCAGCAAAAGAATTACTGAAGAGTTAACGCATCTTGATGATGAAACTCATAAATACCAATCAATTATACTCTCTGATCATTCCATACGCTGAAATAATGCTGCACATTAAGCGTGGGTGGGTATCATTCAAAAGTTCTTTTCTAGTATTTGCTTCTACTGAATAAGAATCACGAATATTTTGAGTATGAGAAATGATAAATCTCAAAATTAAAATTTAATGATTGGGAATATTCTAAAAATGAAATCTTTACGTGTAATTATACACATGAAATAATAGCATAACAGTTTTTTTTTACTGAATAATAAATTATATATATATATATATTTACTTAACATTCATTGTTATATAATAAATTAAAGAATTAATTGTGATTTTGGTTCCTATAATTTATCAAATGAGTAATTTTAGTTTTTTTAATTTCAATAGCTCAAATTAAGTTCTTATGTTTTTAAAATTAAAGAAATTTAGTCCACTAGTGCATGCTTTAACATTAAACATAGGACTATGATTATATTTGAAAAAATTAACTAAAAAATTAGCTAATAATTGAAAGTTAAAAAGTTAGATTATTAAATTAAAATTGTTCAATAAAACTAACTCTTAAAATAATTGAAAAATGTAAAACGATAGAAATAGATATATTTATATTTTATTATTTTATGTTACATTTTTTTATGTTAAGTATTCTACTATTAATTTTATACTATTTTTTATAATATTTTTAATCAAGTTTAAAATAATATAAAATACACTTAAGTAAATATTATACTTTTATTATATTAATTAGTGTAATAGTTAAAATAAATCATCTAATATAAAATTATTCAAAAAATAATAGACAAAATATAATGTTGAAATAATAAATTAAATATTATAAGTGGTACAATGGTTAAAATAAATATTGTAACATAAAAAAATAAAAAAATATAATAACAAAAAATAAATAAACCTATCATTATCAATGTCTTGATTTATAATGTTAAATTAGTAAAATAAATAGTATAGTCATTAAATTAAGAATGTAATATAAAAATGTCCAAAATATAATAAAAAAAAAACTAGAATAAACTTATCAAAGCATAGCCAAAATCAACCTCTATGTTTCTTTTTTATTATTTTTCTTTTTTGCTCATTCATAATGAAGACTTTTACAATTAAAATATTGTAAAGAGAACCTATGAAAGTATTATATGGAGAATGGAAAAAAATTAAAATAACATTCTACAGATAAAAAAGATAGTGTGCACATTTAGAAACAAAATGAGGGGATATGCACGTTGGAGAAAAAAAAGGAAATGACAAAAATATGAATGAGTAAAAAATAATAATAAAATTTTGATTTATTTAAAAAGGATATGTAAAAAATTTGATAAATACATTAAGGATAAAAGGAAGAAAATATAAAAAGTTAGAAGTTAGTAATTTATAAAAATGTCACTTCAAGTAGTATTTAAAAAAATATTATTTCAAGTAGCGCTTCAAAAAAATGCTAAAAACTACTAAAAAAATTTATTTATCAATCAAACAAATGAGTTGTTCAGCTAATAAAAAAAGTAAAAACTAGTTTAAATACCTTATGATATATATATATATATATAAAGACTATTAAGACACTAATTATTTTGGTATATTTAGGAAATATATATTATATATAAGTTGAATGCATAGCAAACTCAAAATGCTAATATATTTACTAGTATTATTGATTAATATGATTTAATAAACATTAACCTGTACTTTTTAATATTTTTTAATCTTAATTATAGGTGAATCACTGCATATTAAATAATTTTCATTTTTATACTTTAGTGATTAAAATAAGATATTATTCATGTAATAGTATTTTTTTTGTATATGTCACAAAATTAAAATGTCCTTATTTTAACAAATCTTGAAAATTATGTTGCATTTCAAGTATTTAGGAAAGAAAATCTAATAACCCAAATAACAACATAGTTGATAGAAGTCATTACATTGTATTCCTAAAGCAAACGTGTGTGTGTGTTTTTCAGTCTTGTTACCACAAGTATTAGTGATCTTTCAAACTTTGTTTCCAGTGCTTTTCTGTTTACATAACCTACGACAATCCACCTTTAGTTTTGTTACAACAAATTGAAAGTATTTTTAAAATCTATTAGCTAGATGGAACAACACATTGTTTAGCACCAATCCACCTAGAATGTTCGTAGTTGAAATTGTGAATTTCGGATGAAATTAAATCTATGAGAGCATCTTTAGTGCTAGATGTTAAGCAAAGATCTTAAGCTCAAGATCTGATCTTCACTAGATCTCCCAATAAAGGAAGTAGAGAAATATCCAACATGGAGAATGAGTTCTTGTACAAGATCCCTCAAGATCTGTACATTATTCAAAAAAGAATAAATTTTCTCCCTTTTTCTCTCTCTCTAAGATCTCAAATTGAGATCTACCATTAAAGGAAAAAATTAGAGAGATCTTGAGCGATCTTTAATCCTATGTGGTACTATAGGGTCCACCAAAAAATGATCTAAGATCCCAATTTAAGATCTACCACTAAAGATGTTCTGATAAACTTCTTCAGATGAACCACTTACAAGAATTTTAAGGTTAAAGTTAGTGATCGTAAAAAGTTGAGAATTAAATAGCATAAAATGTGTAATTTATATCTATATCTTTCATTTACATGTCTGTCTTTTATTGTTCACCCCTGATCATCTGGTTAGTGTTATTCTTTGATCTGTGTGCATGTATGTGCGATATGTTTACACAGATTCTCACAATTCTTATATACAAGTTCTGCCTCAATATTAAATCGACTCATTGATGGCTTTTTTAAAATATTTTTATTTAACAGATAAAATATTTAAAAATTACATGTCCTCCCTATCCTGATCTACGATATTATTATTCGAACAACTTATCTTTTCCATTACTTACCAAAAAAAAAAAACGTAGTCATTACTTGTAACTTGTTAGATCTACATAATTATGCAGATAAATTTTTTATCATCACTTCATATCCGGTGGAAAAGTATATTACACAATAATTTGGATGAATACTGTAGTTAAGATGCATAACAACCGGGTTGTCCATCAAATCAATAACTAAGACAATCATTTTAATATTTTGAAAAAAATAGACAATCATTTTTACTTATTAACTTCTATACGCATTTATGATACTCATGTGTTTTAAGTTTACTAAGTAATAAAAATGTACACAGACGCTCATGAATGAATAGTACAAAGTATATAATCCACCGAGTTACTGGAATTATTGGATTAATATCAGATACGCATTATATATTATGATTATCTGCTATTGCTTTAACCGTGGGGTCATGAATTCACTTACCATGAAGGTAATCATTTGCAATTATTTAATCCTTTTGATTAATATGGAAATATGACTTGACAATAAATGTACCTCCTCTCTATCATTCATGGCCCTACAATGACAGGGCACATGAATGAAGCCACAGAAACCTGATTAGAGATCCTAGCAAATGAGAGTTGAGTCAGAATGTTGCATTATGTCAAAAAAAGAAAAGATATTGCATCATCCTAATCCTAATCCTTAAATAAACAAAACTTTTTTGAAAACGATTAAAGCTAATGCTCAATTAAAGCGACAATATTTTAGAAGTTGAATGTTCATTATTCTCTTCCTTTAAACGACAAACGTGGGAAAAGCATGCGGTCTTAGGTTTTTAAAACTATGATTAACATTGTTTTTAAACCACAGTTAGAATCCAAAAATGAACCCCCGTTGAACTGTATTCTTAATTCCCTGATAAAGTGCCTGCGAAGCTTTTTTATTCTTATGCCCTCTATTTATTTATGGTATTATGGTACTTGTTGCCTTGAAATAGGGATCTTGGTACTCTTCAGCTGGTAGTCAAATTAATGATCAAGAAAATTAAATATCAAAGGGCCAAATTGAAGGGTCTATTCCTTAATAAATACCAATGTTAAGTGAAGTTTGACTGGGACAACATAACACTCGAAATTAGTATAGATATGAACAGCACACTGACACGGAACAAAAAATTAATGGTGCTAAGGTGAAGGGACCCCTAGACTAGTGGGATATTGGAAAGGGGAAATTAGAACAAGTTTCAGACAAATCTTTTTCCAGAATTAGAATTCATATAATCCATTGACATTTCTATATCACATAGGATATTCGGGATAAGGGTTTGCCTGATCAGTCTTACAAATGGGAAAGGTACCCTCCAGCCTCATTGGTGATATTATTCTTAATTTCATTACCAATTTTTACGTGGGGACACAGAGTAGCGACCTTGAAATAGGGATGCTGTTTACTATAATTAATAATATCTTCTTCTTTCCCCTAGTTTTAGCTACGGAACCAGGTTTCTTGTAGTATGTCATTAAATTGTGAGTCACAAAGACACAGTGTTTTGTTGAAATTAATGAAAATTGAATTATAGGTTGTTTTTCAATCAATCAATAAATAAAGACTTTTAGGAAAAGGTCATTTAATTCTAAGATCATTGCGTCATAGTTGGGTAGAATGAGGTATGGGATGCGTATGGGATGAGATTCATGAGCTGTGTTTTTCTAATTTGGAAAAAATATTGTGAAAATGAACCTTTGAAGGATTCAATAATCTCGTATTTAGGACTTGGGCTATGCATTAATTTAAAACTTTAAAGGGGGCACAGAAGGAGATACTTTATACTTTCCATTGATTTCTAATTATTTCAACTAAACCAAAGACACAATGACAGACTCCCACATCACAATATAGTTCTTTATAATTGGTAATTTGTATCGTAAAGAAATGAAAAACCAGCAAGCAAATTGAAATGAGAAATCTAAACGATGATAATACTCCAGCATATTTATAACAGAGATAAAAGAAGAAAAAAGTAATTTAATTATCTTTCGTTTCCTCATGAATCATGATGTCTCTCCCAGTGGAAACCAATGCAACTTCATTTTTTGTAGACAGTGTCCAAAGTAAGGCATGTTGATAATACTTTTTTTTTTTTTACTTAGGAGAGAAAGGGTACAACATTAAGATATCTGAAAAACGAATTAGAAAAAGAAAAGTATAACTTTAAGAATTAAGATGGAATACTAGCTCGCTCGCAACTATATATAAACTATTCAATATATTGATTGGATTCGGCTCATAATTTTTTGAACTCACCTTTTATTAAATGAAAAAATTCGAACGAAATTCAAAGTATTTTTAGTTAAACATATGCAAATTTAATATTCAACGAATTTATCGAGCAAATTAAATTAGCGGTAAACATTTTGCTAGATTACAATCTGAACTTTGATTCGAGTTTGACTTTCGAATCTGTTTTATATATGAAAAATTAAGAAAAGCTGCAAAATTAGAAGATTGGAATTCTATAATCCTTGAGCGAGAAAGTATTATAATTTTATAATTATCACTAAAATAATATTATTCCTCAAATAACATGCTTTAGGTCGAACTTCTTTTCTCGTTTTTCTCCAAAGATCGTAAGTTATGATGACATGAAATAATAACCTATACCAAAGTTTTGGCGTTAATTGGGCATATTTACAAGTAACACCGCATAAAGCATTTTGCTTTTTATCATTACAGATATACTCGAAGAATTCGGTGGTTTTATTTTTATTTTTCTTTTATTTATTTATTGAACTCGGGTATACTGTATACACGGCCATTGTAGCACTCGTGTGTGAGATACAGAGATAATAATAATCCTCGAAAATCTTGAATCAATTATTCAACTGTATAATGTATACGTACAAACACATATGTTTATTTATGCATATCAAATCAAGAAAGCAACACACGCAACCGCACGCATCGCATGACACTGATATCACCTTACCAGAGTTCAATGCTGCTTGCACTCGGGTAATTTCAACGGGGTAGGTTTCATGCCAGCCACAACTTGTTTGTACTACCATGAAAAAAATAAGTGTTTATTCAATATTAAATATTAATCACTAATCTGATTACTAAACTTTAAAAAGAAATATCTTCATTATAATGTAAGGTTCAATTTAATTTGTAAAACACCTCATGAATACTGGTTCTATATGTTAATCACCGATTTCATTTGCTCCAGCAGAAAAATATTACCGAATTTCCACTGTAATTTACCCCCTTTATTCTCGAATAATAACTTGAAGAAATACAACACATGCATGTCTAATACTAGCACTGTTTGAACATTGAATAATGAAGACACTTGATGTCGTGTATACAGCAGAACAACATTTAAACTACGTATCTGATGATTCTATGAAGCTGTTGATCATTTCATTGACCATATTAATTGATTCACACTCCAAAAACAAAAAAAAAACAAAAAAAATTAGAAACTAAATTAAACAACCATGACTTCCTCCTTTTCAAGTAACAAGGAGAGAAATCCATATCCATCTAACAGATCATACCCATTACATCCCTTGAAACAAAATAACATCATCATCAAACGTAAAGACAATGAATATCTCACTAAGAAGCCCTGCCATGTACATAAGTTAATCACTGTTCCTTGTTCTTAATAAAGAAAGATGGAGAAGAAGAAGGAGGAGAAAATAAAATTAATATAAAAATAAGAACCCAGAGGATCACCTTAACCCCAAACAAAACTACTATATATTCTGCATATGATCCTCAGGGTGATCTCCAACTTCTTAAGCCAATGTCATTGTGTTTCCTTGAAGGAGTAGAATACGGTATAGGCATCCTTTTGGGCAAGAACCCAGAGAAGTGACCATGATGTTGTGATTTGGGCTTGAATTTGAAGACAGTTGTTGTGGCTCTAGAACCATGGCAGTGACCCAATAAGAAGAGAAACAAGAACAACCACATGATAACTAGAATCAGAGGTCTCCTATGCAAAACCATGTTGTATTGTATCACTAATAACTCACTTTGGCGAAGACGTGTACAAGTTGGTGGCGAAGTGGTTGAAAGAGCCTATCTTTTTGAAGGGCTAATATATGCCACAAAATTGCGTGTGTGAGATAGCAAGTTGTGGTCGTGTTGGAGGGTTCATGTGGCGGGTGATTTGGTGAAGAGAGAGTGTGGAAACTGGGGATAAAGCGATATTGAGTTGAGTCAAAAGGAGAATTCAGATGGTTCTACAAGGAGTAGAGTATAGTGTTAGAAGAAGCAGAAAGTTGAAAAGGGTGGAGAGAACTTTTTGGAACGGGTCTTATGGGGTGGAGTGATTATTATAATAATGAAAACAAACTTATTTATTTATTTTTATTTTAAATGAGGAGGGGGAAACAGTAGTACGTGAGGTACAAAGAGAAAAGCAAATAAAAATGGGATTTGTTACCGAGAAAAGAAATATATTGAATTTGAAGGGTTATGTCATCTTTTTTGTGGTTTGGTGAGTGTATGGACCCACTCCTTTATTAATGGCCGACTAAGGAACTGAGAACTGTTGTTTTAGACCCCTCCATTACTGGAAAAACTTGTCCATTTGCCGTAGAACCTTTTTCTAGGCTCTGATTTGAAGTGCTTTCTCTGCTTCTCTCTGTCTTTAACCCATTCCCTTAATTAAAGGTGCCTTGTCATTGTGCACCAACAGTAACTGAATGAACTACCACTACTCACTCTCCTGCTCCTACATTCTCACTTTCAATTCGATTATACCTAGATTTTCACATTCACAACAAAATATATATAGAGAGACCACACCTTAGACCCCCATCCATTTATCCACTTTGTCACTCTCAACTCACAACCCTACCCCCATGCATTTTTTAGTTAAGGAACAATATTAGTTTAAATACTCATGATTTCTTGATGGTTTTTACTATGTTCTTGTCTTTTTAATGCCGAAAATGACTCCTTGCAGGATATACAACGTGTAATGTGTTTCTTTAGTAGGTGTACCCTTGTAGGTGTTAAAAGGATAAGAGTCGTGTGAAATTTTAAAAATGACATGGTTGTTATTATAATTTGCCTTAAAGTTTTATTATAAGAGTGTGTTTGAATTGTTAATATAGAAAGTGGAATAGAGTGAAAGAGAAAGTTGTTCTCCCAAATTTGAGATTCACCTTATAGAACGAAGTTTTTAAATTTTAAAATGATTATTCTCTTCATAAACCTAACTCTAAATAATGATGAGTATATTAAGGATGATACATTTAAAATACGAATAATATATTAATATGTTTAGTCTTTTTCTTTAAATAATAGAAAATTTGTTTTGTTTTGTTTAATTATAAAATATTTAGACAATTAAATGACTTTTTTTTTTATTTCTTTTCATTTCATTATCTGTCATCAATCAAAACATAGCTGAAATGATTCAAAGTAACCAACCCCATTTCCCTGTTCCAGGTATTAATCAGTTAAAGAAATTAAAAACCCAATAATTATTCAATTATGTTCTCTAATCTCAAACTCAGAGGCAAGCTCTATTAGTCAATTTTTTTTGAAATACTAACATTCTGTTTGAGAGGACTTCAAATTATATCTACATGAATTGAATGCGAGGTTCAAGTGATTAGCAAATAGCAAGCATGTAAAGACAGAAAAGTGCACGCCCCAATTCCAAGCAGAAGAGAATTAAATGCGATGTCAGGGCTTTAGGGTGGACCCATTCTTCTTGGTTGCTAACTAAGCTGATCACTCAGTCAGTATACTAGTTCATTAACCCTTTGTGCTGTAGTACCTGTGACAGAGGCAGTGCTCTTTCAATGCTCATAAACCCTTTAGGATGGGGCATGCCTTTGGGGCTCAGTGTCCCAGCAATGCATCATTCATGAAATGCGTTTCCTATCTCTATGTCTCCACTTTACACTTTTGGCTGTATCGTGAAACTTTTTAATATGGCAAATGCAGGTTTCAATTTGTCTACTATATGACTATTTGATAATGTGATTATTTGATCAACCGCATCAACTTTTTTTTCTATGACGTCAAAGGGGTTGAAATTTATTGCCTTAGATGACCGAATTGAAGGTAGCCCATAAGTAAACAACAATTGAAGCGTTATGGCATTGGGTATCGTGCGAGCAAGCATACATTAGAGAATTTAGGATGTTATTGAATTAACCATTGGATCCTATGCGGGAACCTTAGTATATACGGTAACAAAGTATGAACAGAATTCTTTTAATTGAGAGAGGTTCAAAATGAATGTGGACAAGGAGAAGTATGCACCACCACAGTCCATGGACACGTATTCAACTTGTGATGTATCAACCAATCAAAAAGTCTCCTTTTACCAAGATCGTCCCACTGATTTGATGGCATACGAAGATGAGCTGTGATATTTAATCATTTATTTTTTGTAAACACATTCAATATTCATTTTTTTTTATCACAACATATTATTTATATGTTTATCTTTCTAGATGTTAATTAACATGCAATCGAGTGTTCAAGTATTAAATTGGACCCCACTATTGGTTTTGTAAAGCTGCCAAAGAAAATTACAACCTGTTGCATCACATGTTATCCCTTTCCTTTATAGCTTTCATGATTCATGATATGGTACATTTTCTGAGAAATTTTTTCATCCCTCGTCTACCTGGCTATGCAGGACAACGGAATAATGCCAAGGATCGGCTTATCACGAAAGTGAGAAAATATAACCGTAAACAAGAAAATTCTATAGTGATATTTCCAACTTTTTGTTTTCTTTTCTCTTTTATAAATTAATTAAACTTTGTTTCTTTCATTTTTTTAGGGTACTCGGCTTTGGTTCTTTTTGTTGTGCTGTGTGTGTCTATGTGATTACTACTTTGCAAACTTATACACACTCGTGTTATATATAAGTAGTACTTAATAGAATTGAAATTATATATCCATATATGACCAAACATTTGCGATAGTGAAGGAACTGTAACGTTTTAAGATTTTGTAGAGAAAAGGCAGGTAGTGGGAGCAACACACTGTATTTGCATGATTTAAATTTATTAAAGAGGTGCTATGCCTATGAGAAAATCAGACACATGCATGCTAGCTAGTTGCCTAGTTCCCTTTCTTGTAGGTCATTTTGTTGGATGCAAAAGCAACATGGACCCGTACATTATATATGGATACAACTATATTACATGGGAACAATTTTTAATTGAGTACACACGCACACACATATAAACTAACAAAAGAAGGTTGTTGGTTGTCTTAAACTTCAAATTGATGAGAATTGTAGTTACATAATTCATTATCCCGTGACTGTTTATGCCGGATTCTGGTTGGTAATTGTGAGCTGGAAAAAGGAAGAAAACACAAACAAAACTCCCAAGACTTATCTGTACATGAAAACCATTGACAAAACTCTTGCCATTGATCATGTTCATTAATTAACATAAAGGAATCATGTTTATACAAGAAATTGCCATTGTTACGCGAGATTATGAAATGTCCATGACTCAATATATGATAGTACGTACAGCTAGCTAGCATGGGAATGGGTTTCAACTTTGTTACGGTCGCATAATTAAGTAGCCATGCCAGTGAGTCTGACGGAAGTATATGCAATTGGGTGTCCTTGTCAAGTTATGGGATGTTGAGGGAACTTTTATCCGTGGAGATAATGCACTCTAGCTTATGCTATATGTGTACGTATGCATGGTACCACCACCCAAAAGTTATTGCATGTCCTGAACTCCTAGGCTGGTTCGATCGGTTATTTTCAACGCCACTTAAATAAATTCAAAAGCTGAGGTTTGTATTACACAAGGTGTGTGAGTTTTTATGAATGAGTTTGGTAAGCAAAATTGACTAAGCATGATATATATATATATATATATATATAATCCTAATTTTATTAAAAAAATAGTAGAGATTCCCGGAAAAAAGGTTATTTTTTATTTTGTAATTCGAGAACATTCACCAAAATACGAGAAGTAAATTAAATTATATATTTGTTCGTACAAAATTAAGTTTGTAATATTGAACAATATAAATTAGTAGTGGCACATTATTTTTCTTGTATTTAATAGAATATAAATGTCTTGATGCAAATTTATCCGTACTGTATATAACTCTTCTCATTGCCAAATCAACAAAGACCATTTAAGAATTGGTTCTCAAAATGTGCTGTAATACTAATAATAAGTAGGTATGGCATGCTTTAATGATAGAATATTGGAGAAAACTTTTGTATACATAAATTGAAAAACGTCCTTTATTTTTTTTAAAAAAAACTTTAAATTAATAAATTTCAGTAGAATGGAAGTTCATTGCCAGACTTGCTAAAATAGACCTATCTAATGAATTAGCAAGCCAGAAGTCACAAAATATATACACAGAAATAATTAAAATTTATTTGATTAATTATAAAAAATTATGAAAATATACTTTGACCAATTAACTCGATAAGGATGTCCCTTAATCTTGAGTATCTCTGGGTGCAACGGAAAAATCAAAATTACATAGTTCATTACAAAAAATTATGGATTGGTTAATTTCAATTAAAATATTTTTTTATAAGAAAAAATCATGAATTTTTCTTTGGATAACATAAGAATTATTTTTAACAAATGTAATCTAAAATATAAGGTTCCCCCTATAACTAAGTGGAAAGTGGATTCAAAATTTTGTTACTACTAACAAAATTTATAAATAAATTGATGATAATAAGGTTAATTTTATAAAATTATTAATATTTTTATCTATTTATTAACTTTTTTTTGTCAGTGTAAAACAAATAATGGACAACAATAAATATTGGGTCAATTTATTTAAATTTATTTGTTGAAATAAATATTTATTTTTAATAAAATAACAACTTTATATTTTTTTAAGGATGTTTGTTTAAACTTTTTTTGCTTAAAAATTAATTTTTGTTTATTTTAATAAATAAATCTTATTTGTTTCTTAAAAAAAATACTCATGTGAGAGTCATTATTTAAAATAAATAAAAAAACAAATTAACCCACTATGAGATTGAAAAAATATATATTTTCCTCTTAATTTGAGAAAGTTGAATTATTACATCCTTCTAAGAAAATAATTATGTGAGAAATATAAGCAAGAACGTCCTAAAGTTATCTAAATCTCATTTGATAGAGGTTTCTCCTCAACAAATCTCACGAGATCCTCAAAAACTAGTTGATCGAGTAATTGAATGCCTAAAATTACCGCTTGAATTTTAGGCACGTGTAGTGATAAGGCCTGTATTGATCTTCCTTACATGTTAGGTAATGCCCTGCATCTGCATGGTAGGATTGAGTCATCTTCTTCCTCCCAATTTAGAAAAAAAAAATATGGTATAATTATTTCTCAACGGGATAAAACAAGTGAAATTAGTGAAATGAGTGAATATTGTTGATAATTATAGAAGTTAGTTAGTGGATGGAAAAGGATCTGTTTGTAGGTCTCAGAGTAATGAGCCTATTCAAAAAGTTATGGTAACTATTTCTCAACCTGATAATACTGTTTCGACGTCGTTTATTCTAAGGGGAAAAGGTGTTTATAGATTATGTTTACAGCTGCACATCTTTTGTTCTGAAATCATAAAGAATATCATTGCTTTGCGTAGAAGTAAAAATATATGCACAATGCACCCTCATGTCCAAACCAAACCCAACAACAGCGGCGATCAATTTCGCCAGATTCGATCACCACATTTTGGTTTCTTTCTTTAGCCGTAGCCTTAGGAATTAATGCACAAATGCTTTGGTTTCTTTCATTGTCTTTACAGTTTCTTAAACTTGTTTCTGCATGATAAATAAACTGAGATTATATAGAAAGCAGGCGAAAATTATTTTTACTATCTTTATATATAGATTACTTGTTGAGAAAGAAATGCAAGTATGACATTTTTACAAGTGATTTTATTCTTTGTTTTATTATATTCTAAGAACTTTATGTTTTAAATATATACAGCACATAAAGATAAAGATTTACACGTTTATCTCGGTTCTCAACAATCCCCTCCCCTTACTGTAAAAAAAATGGATTTTCCATTCCATTTTGTTTCGGCTAGGTCCAAATTCCCTGCATATAATGGAACGGTATATGTTGGCATTGCCTTATGGAGCACCATTCCAATGATGAAATTAAAATGGACGACAACATTCCAAAGTCTAGGACTTTATTATTTGATTTTTAGGTTTTCACATTCAACATAAAAAAATGAAATTTGAAGTCTTCAATAGTGCTTAGAAATACAAACATTAAGTAACTTTTATCAATTATTTTAGAATAAACCACACTTCTATAAATGGGGAGTCTTATGAAGGGTAGGAGTATCTCAACCAACAAGCAACTTAATCTTGAAAAGTGAGAAAGAAAGAAATCTAGTTATCCTTTGAGACAAGGAGAGATGTGTTTCCATCATAATCTATCAGTCAGAATTTAAAGATATTGTAAATCATCTAAATTAGATGGAATTGAGAGAATTCCTCTTATATGAATAGAGTCATTAATTAGTACATTACCATGTTAATAAGTTGCTTGAAATTTGAATGAGAGTTTTTGGTGAGTCCTACACACCACATCACATTGAAGAATTTTTAGTATTTTTTTTGTTATTGTTAAGAAATTACTAAGCACTGTTGGTTGAATAAACAACTCTGCCAAATTAAGCAGCATCAGCTATTGTTCCGAACTTGAAGACTTAGTGGGAGTTCGACCCTAGATTAATAAATGGAACAGTGTTATCGCAGAAATTAACGATGTCGTCGGTCGAAGATCTTCTAAACTACCCCATGTCCCCATCAAGTAAGTGACAGAGCAAAACACGTTTTTGAATTTGAAACAATGACTACAAACAGAACTTGGAAAACATCAAAAATTCTCCAACTGGAGTAGTTGTGTCTAACACGACAACTACAGCCTGTGTTATGTCTCAAGTCAAACATTTTGTGACTTGCGTGCAATGTATTTCACTAGTTCTGCATGATCTACTGTATTTTATTTCAAATTAGGCCAAATAACCAATAATGCTTAAAATAAAAATCATTTAAAATGTCCAACGTCTTGAACATTTATTCAAACTATATTAACCGAACAAAAGGATATGGATAATTTAAAGTGCTAACTAATTACTTTCTGAGTGTAGTCCGGAAAGTGGAAACTAGCTAGGAACACCTTACGGATTTTCTTATATCAAGTTTGGCACGAAAGTTGATTAAAGTTTCACTTCCTACGACTTTAAGTTTGTGATAACTATATGTAAGGAGCAAACTCACTTGCCATTTAAGCAAATATTCATTAACAGTTTAATTATAACACCATCTAAGGAATTTTTGTAATAGTATATAGTTGGTTTAACGTTTTTTAAAGACCAAATCGATATTCAACATGAGATATTTTAAAATTAATAAAATAATTTATTAAACCCATAATTTTATTTAAAATTTATCTTTTTGTATATATTTTTAAATATATTATTTAAAATTTATCTTTACATGTTAATTATAGACAAAATTTACGTTTAAAAGGATCTCAAACCCTCGATTTTTTTCATCAGATGTGTGTATTGCATGTCTTTTATATATTTGCGAACTATGTCACAATCTTCTTTCCCCTCTGATCACGTTATTGGATTACAGGTTACAGCCGAGTATCCGCGTTCATGGTAGAACTTAGGCTGATAAGTATTAGAGATAATATAATATAAAAAAATAAACGTACAAACTACACATATGCACCCTCGTATTTCAAAATAGTTGGCCATACATTTTCAATCTCGATGCTGGATTTAAAGCTGTAAATTTCACAAAGTCGAATTGGTAGTTGGCTTGTGATACGAATTATAATATGACAAAGACTGGTGAGTCAATCGAATTTTTGCGAATCGGATGGGTTGATAAAAGGATGAATATTGAAAATTGGAATTTTCCCAAGTTTGACTTGGCAGTGTTAGGCAGTGCCGTATGGTGCATCAACACCAAATTGGACTTTAGGTTTATTCTTTGTGGGCTTTAATGTGGATGTGGATACCAAATCGGATTTTGGTTAAGACTAAGCAAAAGCTGGAAATACAACCGAACCGTGAGGTTTGGTGAAATATCAGGATACCACTGTGCCAGTACATGTCCCCTCCTCGTTGTTGAATTTTTTGCAACGTCGAAGCCACGCGCTCACACTCATGTCGTTTTCATGCAAACCCACATACTTGCGTATAAATATAGTACTAGATAATTATTATTACTGTTCCTACATACACGAGATAACTGTTACTGTTCCTATATGACACTACACTAGCTAGAACCTTTTGACGTTTCATAACACTTGCACATGCTATGCTACTAATGCTAGCTAGTTAGCTCACGGCTAATTTTTGTTTGCAATATTCTACAGCCATATTTCTCACTTTAATTTATGTTTACCCAGTTCACGAGTAAAAGACTATTAGTCGAATATTGGAATAATACTAGTATATATGTAGTTATGTAGTACTATGCCTACAACTATAATAAAAAAAATTGTTTATGAATGTGATAAATAGGCATGCATGCAGAACAGATCCACGTTTTCTCCAGTTTCTCTTGCGTGAAAAAAGGGCAGAAGCTTGCCATGTCCAAATTACCGAAAGAAATCAGATTGAAGAAGGGGAAAAAAAGAAAGGAAAAATGGTAGAGCCCTAGTCTCTGAATGGGGAATGGGGAATAGGAACAAAGCCAGCATTGTGGCTCCCCTGCATAAGGTTACTTTCGGTGCCATTATGACGCTGTAAGATATAATGAGATAATTTTTTCTTTAAGGTAATATTATTTTCTTTTAATTTATAAGTTTGACGCGTAAGAGGACAGAGCTTTTTTTTTTTTTTTTTTTGGTGATCCTAAGAGGACAGAGCTATAGGCCTATAGCCATATATGTATGTTTTTTTTTCTTTTTTCCTTTTAAGATATCAAATGTGTTCCTTCTTTAAGTTTATAATTGTTTCTGTGAGACACATTTTCCATTAACATAATTATTTTTTAAATTAAATAACATTCGTATTTTAAAAATATATATTCATTATTAATTAATTTAAAATTAATCAAATTATCGAATATTTATTTTTATGATATGAATAATTAGTAATGTTGTTATGATAATTAACTATAATATCAATTTACACATTAAATTTAATCCCTGCAATCCATGGGCCATTAATGTTTTTCTTTAATTTTATTTAAGATTGAATTTCTTAATTTTAAATATATTAGTTTATTTTATTTTATTTTTTTATTTGTAGAAATAGTTTTAAATTTTTTATTTAATTAAAATAAACATAAAACAATAATTTACTTAATAAAATTTTATTGAGAAATACTTTTAAGCATGTGCAACAATTGATATTGTACGAGGTTGTTTCAATTTTTTTAGAGCATTTCTAGTGTGTGAAATTTAAGCAATTTATTTTGAATTTTTATATTATTTTAATTTATTCCTACAATATTATAGTTAAAAAATTCAAATATATTTTACTCCAATGGTATAGCTTTAAAAAATTATTAAATTATCCCCTTAAATGATTTTTAAATGACAAAAAAATATTTTTTACTCATAAGTAATGATTATTTATAAAAGTAACCATGACATAATTTTAAGTAACCTAATATGACACATAGATCATCTCCAATGATAAAAAAATTAAGTAACAATTATTAAGAAACCAGCGTGGAAGATTTTGTTAATAGTCTCAACTTTGAGTCTTAAAATATACAACTATGTTTAATATTTTAAGGAAGAAACCATTCAAAATAATCTTATCTTACTCAAACAAAATCATCTCACATAGAAAAATATTATATAAATTAGTTAAATATCTAATTCACTTAAATCTATAAAAAAAAAATATCTAAATTTACACATGAGATAACATAATATCAAATTAGTTACGTTACAGCATAAAAAAATAGTTATGTTAAGTTGCATTCAATTTTTGGGATAAATATATAATGATATTTCTGAGGTTTAAAAGTAATTAGTTAAAATACTATTACTATTTTTAAAATTTATTTTCATTTTTATCATGTTATTTTTGCAAAAGTTTTAAAATATGAGTAGATTTCTCTATCGTAATTTGTTTTTAATAAAAAAAATGTTTTATCTCCTATGTTCTATTTTTTGGTTTTAAATAAACAATTACATATGCAAATCATTTTATACCATGTGTAGAGAAAATGCCTCGAGCCAAAGTTCGAGTACCAGGCGCTACAGCGCTGAAGTAATCCATGCCATGCTCCCAGGAAAAGCTTGAACGACCTTCAACAAATGGGTACCTATACCCGAAACCGACACAGGTGGGTAGGTAGAGAATATCTAGGGGCGCGAGACAACTCTCTCTAAGGAACTCGGCAAAATAGCCCCGTAACTTCGGGAGAAGGGGTGCCTCCTCACAAAGGGGGTCGCAGTGACCAGGCCCGGGCGACTGTTTACCAAAAACACAGGTCTCCGCAAAGTCGTAAGACCATGTATGGGGGCTGACGCCTGCCCAATGCCGGAAGGTCAAGGAAGTTGGTGACCTGATGACAGGGGAGCCGACGACCGAAGCCCCGGTGAACGGCGGCCGTAACTATAACGGTCCTAAGGTAACGAAATTCCTTGTCGGGTAAGGGACTAGTTATATATATAAAATAACAATTATGAAAATTTTCTGTTAAAAATTACCAAAACTTTCAGCGATAATCTAAAATAATAAATTTGAATACTATTCATATAAATGGTAGCAATTTATTTCTTTTAATGAGCATAAAGTATATGACTACTTAACATGGTCTCAAAGTGAATTCAAATCCATTAAATAAAATATCATCTTTGAGCTTTATTGATAAATTTTTTAAAAGGGATACTTTAATGTGGTCAAATAAGTTCAACAATAAAGTTAATTATTGAAAAAGTTAATAAATAATTCGGACCAATAAGGTAAACAAACAATATAGGTACATGACTCCAGCATAAACTTGTATCTACATACATAACATATAACTAAATAATAATTAATTAAAAACATTATAGTAGTGATAAATCAAAATTGGATCTTATAATAGATTCTTGAAGTGTGGAGTCAACTCCATGGTCATTTTGTAAGAATATTTAAGTCTTATATGCATTAATAGAAAACAAGCAGTATTATATAGAAATTAAATAAAATATGTTGTGGCTCTTAAATATGTTAATTTTCATTTGTAACTAATAAAAAAAATAATTTTACTCCTCTAAATTTCCATTTGTATAAGACTATTTTTTAATTTATAGATACATCAATTATTTCTTTTTACATATATTTTTCTTTTTCTATACATTAATAAAAATAATTAAGTGGATAAAAAATAAAAAATAAATAAAAGGATAAAAATTTAATGTAATTAAATAAATAAATTATTTTTTAAAAGAATAGAAATTAGTTAAAAATATTATATTTAAAGACAGATAAAATAAAAGATAGTAAAAATATCACGACTCGTAAAATAATTAGAAGAGAGTGTGAATATGTGGAATTATTGCAAATAACAATATAGAAAGAAAGATAAAAACAGGCGGTGCTTGCCCTTTACCCTCAGTTGCAAGTTGCAGCTGCTAGTCGTTGTCCACGGTTGGACTCCCCCAACCCAGGGATGATGTAATCACAGCCGACCGATGGAACCCTCCCGGGGCCCCACCACCCAAAGCTATTTCAATTTCAATTATAACTCCTTCCTCTGTGGTCCCCTCCTTTTTCACCCCACGTTCTCCTCCTCATCATTCCCAATTATTTCCTACCCTCTCTCTCGCTCCGTACGTCTGACACTCCTTTCCATCCCAACCCTCCATCATCCCCCACTCCCATCCAACGCCCATTATCCCCGCACCAGTAAAGCAATAACCTTTGACCGTAGACCAATTTAATATCCCAAAATAACAAATATATTCAAAGCGAAATTAAAAACTCAAAAAGCGAGAGCATCTGACATCAGCGTACCTTTGACTCTCTCTCTCTCTCTCTCTCTCTTCTCTTTAAACACCCTTTCTTGCCCGCTCCATCGCCTACCTCTCTCTCTCTTCACCACGCTCTCTCTCTCAGTCACAGCACGGTGGTGACGACCATGGTTAGAGACGATCTATGCATCACCGTTCCCAGCTTCTTCCGCTGCCCTATATCCCTCGACGTCATGAAATCCCCTGTTAGCCTCTGCACTGGCGTTACCTACGACCGTTCCAGCATCCAACGCTGGCTCGACAACGGCAACAACACCTGTCCCGCCACCATGCAGGTTCTCCAAACCACAGATTTCGTTCCCAACCGAACCTTACAGAGGCTCATCCAGATCTGGTCCGACTCGCTCACTGACCCACTCGACTCGCCCGACTCACCTACCTCCACCGAGTCTCAATCACTCCTCTCCAAGGACCACATCCTCGTCGCCATCTCCGATTTGCACACTCGCAGTGACAACCGGTTCAACTCGCTCTCCAAAATCGCGCGTTTCGCACAAGATTCCGAGGAGAACCGCGATTTTCTCGTCAGAACTGAATGCTTCGTGCCGGTGCTGGTTGGCTTTCTCGACAATGTCAATGGCGGGGTCGAATTTCTCGAACAGGTTGTGACGGCGTTGGATTTGGTTATCAGCAAAATGGAAGATTGCGAGGGGCTGAAAAACTTGATACTGAAGAGGCAGGGCGAGGGAGAAAAACAGAGCGTGGATTCTCTGCTTCTCGTTCTTCAACAAGGAAGCCATGCCTCAAAAATCGCATCGGCTAGGGTTTTGAAATCCGTCGCCGTAGACGCGGAATCGAAGCTGCTGTTGGCGGAGAAGGAAGGTTTAGTATCCGAATTGCTGAACCTAATCACGCCGGAGAAAGATCCGGATCTAATTGAGAACTGTTTATCGTGTCTGGTTTCAATTTCGACGCCGAGACGGAGCAAGATGAAGCTGGTGCGTCTCGGAGCGGTGAAGGTGTTCTCGAACCTTCTTTCGGCTCCGGGCCTGAGCGTGTCGGTGATGGAGAAGGTTCTGAAGCTGGTGGAAACGGTGTCGTCTACGAAGGAAGGGAGGTCGGAGATTTGCGAGGATTCGGTGTGCGTTTCGGCGATAGTGAACAAGGTGCTGAAAGTGTCGAGCGTGGCGACGGAACACGCCGTTACGACGCTGTGGAGTGTGTGCTATCTGTTTCGGGATCAGAAGGCGCAAGAGGCCGTTACCAAGGCTAACGGATTGACGAAGATTCTGCTTCTGATACAGAGCAATTGCTCACCGCAAGTGCGTCAAATGTCTTCGGATTTGCTTAAGATATTTCGGGTTAATTCTAAGTCGTGCCTTTCTTCTTATGACACCAAAACCACTCATATTATGCCCTTTTGATCCTCCTCCTCCTCCTCTTAGTCCTACTACTGCCTTTGTAAATCATAGAAATTTTTTGTTAGTGATTAGACAGAAAGCAAAGTGAAAATGAAAATTCATTTGGAGATTCTCTTTGCCTCTTTTTTATACATTAAAATTCTGGTGTGTGCAAATTTCGAAACATAACATGAATTCCCCAACTAACGAGAAATTTGATTATGCAGTAACGTAGCAGATTCAACTCTTGTTTTTGTTAAATTGTTAATAGTTGAGAGCCTTTCTGTAATGTGAATGTTAGGTTGTAAAATTGTTAAAACAAAAAATGGCACTGCTTTGTCGTGTATGCTTTTTTTTGTTAAACAGCCACAGCGGAGAAGGCAACCAAACTTGAAGATACATTAATTTGTGGGAATCATAGAAACACTTCTCACTGCATTCTATCACCTTAAGTAGTAAGGCATAATATTTTGATAGTATTATTAGGGTGCTAATTAAATAAATAAAAATTAAAACTATTTTGAGTCATAAATAAGATGAGAAAGTAAAGATACATTTCTTGTATTAGCTCTATTGGTTTTTCCCTGTAGTTTTTAGTTTGGGCTGAAACCCCTTTTTATTCACAAGAAAAGACAAAATATTTTCATTTATTATTTGAATTAAGAATTTGATAAGAATGTAATTTTAATGGAAAATAATTATTTTAATTCCAGTCATCCAATTATATATTATCATATAATAATCGTTGATTTTTATAATAATTATTTTTAAAAGTGTACAATATAAGATAATTTATAATTATTTAAGAATCTAAAAAATTTCCAAAACGATGATATATAAATTTTAAACACTCTAAAAGTTAAAATACTTCACAAACTTAATGCATTTGAAATTAAATATAGATATAGCTTTGTATTTTCACCTGAACCACTCATTCTTAGAGTTTAATTCTTGATATTTCATATCTTATCCTAATAATTTTACTAAGTGGCTAGTGCACTACACGAACCTAAGCAGAAAGTTTACCACTGAGTAATTTAATGAAATATTATTGTTCCAAACCGGATACACGTAAGTCTAGGCTAGATCACAAACCCAAAATTCTTAACACTTCCTTTAGATAAACGGAGAAGTAGTGAGCATATGAGTAGAGTCAAAATTATCTCAGAGAAAAAAAAGTAGAGTGAAAATAATTGGGAAATAAGAGATAAAAAGTAAAAAGATTTTTAGACTGTTATAGATTTATTTAAGAGAGAGAAAGAAAAGTTAACTTTTTCTTGTATAAATATGTTTGCCCTTAATATATGTAGATCTAATAATGTGGAGAAGAGATAAAAATGTTATAAATGTAATTTTGCACAATATTATCTGTCCTTCAATAGTTTTCTTCTTACAAAAGGGGAGAATTTTTTAGCTGAATCCCTCATTTGTTTTTGTTCAACCTATAAGAACAAGTGGGCTAAAAGTCCATAGCAGAACCAATTTTAAGGTGAATTGAGTACACCTTAAAATAGAAAAGCGCATCTCAATCAATACTCAGGAGTAAATCAACAATAAATTACTCTCAAATGGGTCAAAAAATTTCAATTGTAACCTTTAGCCTTACACAATCCACTTTAGGATATTCTTATAAATAGATAACTGTAAACAGTGTTAGAGACGTATTTATGATACTTCTGTCAATGCTAGAAATCTTACTGCCTTAAGCATTGAAGTCCATACTGAAAACTCTTCAAAGTTAAATTCGAACATCGAGGACTAATTCAATTATATTAATATGGTTAGAAGAGATAAAGAAAATGTAAATGTGCAGTGATTTTTATTTAAAAAATTGTTATATGCATTATTATGTTTTTTTATTCAACTTCTACCGTGTAGTCTTTTCTTTGAAAAAGCAATGTCAATTGTCAATTGTCATTTGTCAAGCAAGAGAGTGGCCCTTCTTATTAAAGAGAGATGCAGTTATTGCTGTACCGTACCATTTCCGAAGACAGTTTACTGAAGATCTTTTGAATGTCTGGATTTTACTAGGAGTGCGTTGGTAGACTCTTTAGAATGTCAAGATAGAAAATAATTACTAGGGCATCTCACCGTTTTTCCTAGTTTTTTTTTTCTTATTAAACACAACTGCTGATGTCGAGAATTTTCATATTATTTGAGCTACAAGTCTTAAACGTCATTGATAAGGCTATTAACGTTTTTGACTAACAGTAACATATTTCCACAAGTGCGATGAAGTCTTTAATTTAAGCGAACTTATTGAAGATACATTTTTAGGAATGAATTGAATGGAATAATGCCGAAATTGCGGAAGAATGCAATGCATGCATGAAGTGAAAGGAAGAGAAGGGCAACGCATTGCAAGTGACTTGGTATTGGTTTTTGATGCACATATAAAGGCAAAGCAAGCAATTTCTGAGAGAGAAAGTGAGTGCCGCAAAATGCTGAAATGGGCTTTTGCTTTGCTGACTGTAATTATGGGAGCTCTCTCTTTCGTTAAGAATTGTTTGTTTGCAAAGAAAAAGGAACGAAAGGGATGGGAATCCCAATGGAAAAAGAAATATGGGTTAAAAGAGTGGAGCCAGATACATTATGGATTTGACCACTTCTATACCTATGGCATACTACATGGGAATTGGAATGCTTTAGGTGCACTAAACAATGCCCACCTTCAATCACAAAACTTTTAATAATTCACCAAATTTAAATAAGTAATCCATAATCTTGAGAAAGGGACGGCGTCCATTACAATCCATTCGCTAAATATAGTATTAGATTAATAATAATAAAAAAACATATAAACATTATTCAAAATTTGTTTGTTCTATATTGGATTTTGGTGCGTGTGATGAGTGTGGATTGGCTGCAAGTAGCAGCAATAACAAAGGGAAAAAGTTGGGAAAGCATGGTTCCCCAAGCACTATCTCTCTCTCTCTCTTCTTTTTCAATTCATGATCTTGGTGCTTTTTATATAGTATATATTTTCTCCAATGTAGGTGGTGTTTGAAGTACGTATCGGATCAAGCGCGCGTATTGGCGGTAACAAGAAGGGTAAATGGTGGGAAATGCAAATTGTGAGGAAGGACGTGTGATTATTCGATGGGGTAGCATGTTGGAGGAGCGTGGACAAATCACGTGACAGATTTATAAGGTTTTTGAGACTAACCCATCTTATGAATGGTTGGGTGTGGGGGCAGCAATGCATATCATGATGATCAACTTGACTGAATTCGTAAATGTTTGCAAATTTGACAACTCAGTTTTTTGGAATTGACGTTTGATACATTCTTTGAGGTCTTCTTTCTTGCTATGCGATGTGTAACCTTTGGATTCAGGAGAATTGGGATTTGAGACCTCAGCCTCAGTGGAAGAAAACATGCGTCATCCATTTACTAATTTACTACACTATAAGGGGGAAAAAGAGTACTACTCCTATCTTTTCAGTCTTGTCGTATATCTTTCTTTTCTTATTATCAAAATATGATTGATAAATTTTAATTTGATTAAAAACTTAAAATGTTAATTTTATTAATAGAAAACATTAAATTCTTGATTTTTTTTCTCTTTTTTATTTAACCATGTAATCCATTTGATGTCTCTGTATAGTTTTTTAAGTTATCAAATTAGTGTATTATTTTTTTATTATAACATTCTTTTTTCGACTTTAGACTATGACAAAAGTTTCCACGGATTTTGATAACTTCACAAATTATTTGCCTAAAATGTGAACCACACCACCTTTAAGTTATATTGTCAAATATAGTAGCAATGAGCATGCATGGAATTTATATTGGCAACTGAACCACACAATCTGAAAAGTGGTTATATTTATTAAAAGATAATTATATTAATCTCCCTTAAGCATAGCGCAAATTAAACGTGTACCTTTTTAATGAAAAATTACATTTACTTGCCTTTTGCACCTCTTGTTTATTTTTAAGGTTATTAAGTGTATTTCACACATAAAATAAAAGGAGTATGTGTAATTTAAAAAAAAATGTTTGTCCATGCATAAAAATAATATTAAAGATAAAGGAGATACATGTATAGTTTAGACCCTCAAATAAAAAGGATTAGCTGAAACTTTTTACTATTGCTCAGGCATGAATTATGGGTCCAAATCCACTTAAGTACCAGAAACAAAACAATAGTAGGCAGATAAATAAAATCCCTTTCTACTATAAAGAATTTTTGTTTTTTTAATTCTATATCGGTTGGATTTTTGCAGGACATTCCCCACTTTTGAGAGGGTAAGAGGGAGTGGGGTAGGCAGCCATTGTTACTCGGAAATGACTACTTGTCCATTGTGACTGTTCTCAAAGTTAGAAAGGTGTCGCGGCACTACTAATACCGCAACTCAATATTCTTGGTTTGTGGATTAATTTATTATTAATTAATCATTCTTTCAGGATATTTTTGGCTTGAGTGTCAGTTTAATTCATTATATGAAGATTCATTTAAACAATTAATGTGCCTAACAAATATTCATGTTTATCTTAATTATCTATTTTTTACACTTCTAATTTATTTATCCTTTAGTTGTAGGGGTTTCAAAGTAAATCAAAATCATGAGTGAATCAAACTCACCATAGGTTTGGGCTAGATTGGGGTAAAAAAATTTAAATTTTGCAATATTGAAAGAAAATCAACCTGACTCACTTAACTCATAGGTTAGGGGATTTCGAGTCGAATTAACCTGTTAAATCCACTTGAGTAATAATTAATAAATTAATAATAGATTGTGTATGTTATCTTGACAATTTGGTATTATAATGTTGTTGAACTATTTTTAATACTAATATTTGGATTTAAGACAATAGGGTTTTAAGACTTTTGAATGGTATTTTATGTATTTGAGAATTGGGATATTTGATTTGAATGATTATTTTCATGATTACATTAGATGCTTAAATGGTTATTAAAAATATTTGTTTTATATATTTGTATTTGTATTTAAATCATTGGAATGTCTTTGGTTGAAAAATGTTACTTTTATAAAAAATAAAAAATAGATTGTTATTTTATTTTTTAAAATTTTATTTTGGATTATGTTTATAAAAATTTTGGTGAGCCAATCCATCTAATCCACCAACTTGTGGTGGACTAGGTTGAGTTGGAATTTTTGTGGCTCGGCCTGTTTAAGTCCTAATCATGGGGGTGTGGTGTGTGGGTGGATGGATGGGGAAAAAATTATTAAAAGACTAAAAATGAATTTTGTTGAAAATTTACAGACTAATAATACAATTAACAAAACTTATTCTGCATTTTTGTTTGTAGTTGGGCTATTGGGTGTGGGGGAAAAATGAAATAAAAATAAGAAGAATAAGTATTTTTTATGTTTAATTATCTATTGGTCTCTATAGTTGTAATAATCTTTTATTTTTGTTAGTATCTTTTTATCATCTTGGTCTTCATGTCAATATTGGTTAACATCTTTTGAAATAAACATAACATGACTCATTTAATTTACGCTCATCGCAAGTGACATATGACTTTAGATGGTGATGACCAAAAGGAAAAAAAATTAATAACTACAAGAATTAAAATAAAATGTTTTAAATTGACTAAAAGAAATTTTTTTGCAACTAATAAGAATTAGATGAATAATTAAACCTGTCTTTTTATCTGCATGTAAGTATTAATATTTCAGCAATTGTATAACAAAATATCTAAGGCTGGATACTTCATTACCATCATATGCTCTTTTCAATTTCAAGCTTGATTCTCAAAAGTCGAAAAGAGTATACCAAACAGCCATCATTGTGGCTATCAATGACAAAAATAGTAAATTTGTATTTGATGATGATGAGTAATGGATTTAGCCATTTCCGTAATGCAAAGTTCGTAGAGTGAATTGCAATGCCCACGCTTCAGTTACCCTAATTATTGAACTGAACAACTGCCACTCCACGTATCCCTTTTACTTGTAGACTTTTAGTAACCAAAACAGTGATTATAATTATAATTTTGAAAATTATTGATATCTATTCTTATGAATGCCTATTGATTCTTCCCTGAAGATCCGCACGCATGCACTTAGCCAAAAATTTAAAGGCCTAGATTTATGGGTTTTTATTTCTTCCTATACGGCTTTTCAATTTTCATTACATTCCGACTATCTAATTCTTGAAAGCAATTTTCCTGTGTTGTGATGACTCGTTGCTCCAACAACAATGGAGCTTTCATAATCCATAGCGTTGATACCCAAACTAATTTAGAATAACAAAGATTACTAATTTTGGAATAATTTAGAATACTTGTTCGTAGCTATTCGAATAATCGTTAAGCAATGCACGTGACTAATAATTTTTTTGTACTATTCACGAATTAATATGTAACAAAATTTAATGCTATACTTCTTATGTTTTGTTTGTTTTGCGCATTTTTTAGAGATTGGAAATTTAAAGGTCAGTTGTCCTTTTTTTTCTTTCTGTTTTGTAATGTAGAAATAATAATCACCCCATTGGATAACAAAAATCCAATGTCTCCTGTCAAAAAAACAAAATTCCAATGTCTGTACCATAGTTTGAGCTACTTTTTTTTAAGTGCTTAGACTATTTCAGAATTTTACTCGTGTTGTACTACTCTTTATTTTCGGGTCCAGTTCATTTTTTACCCTTACTCATTTCGAACTGGGCTATTGTTTGAGACACCCCATAATTTTAATATTCCCACAGTACTCTTCGTCACATTATAGAATCATTGATCCAGAATGATACAGGTATTCTGGAAATTTATTCATAAAACCTATTTAGGAATATATGTTTGACATATTACGCAACAAGTAATCTAGAATACATTTCTGGAATCCTTGTGTGTTAAAAATTCATGATTTTGCGAAACACCAAACTCAAAATGGATGCTGGAAAAAAACATTGCACATGCACACAACCACTTACCTGCAATGGCGAAGTGGTTTCAATGGCAGCCGTTGTGGTGCCTTCACCGGCAGTTGTGGGGTGGCTCATGGTTATTGTAGTTGAACAACGTATGGCACAACTGCAATAGGCGGCTACTATTATGAACGAGCTGGGGTGCAACGCAAGATAAACAAAGACATACAATGAGGTTCTAGGGTTGGGACCAAGTGGGGTGCACAACAAGATAAACAAAGTCCATTCAGGGTCATTATAATTTTAATAGCGGTGCAGCACACAAAAAATGGGGTGAATAAAGCAATTGTCTTCAAACTATTGCATTTTGGGAACCGAATAATTGGTGTAAAGGCCTGGCTATTTTAATATGCAGTTAATGCATACCCCAAGGTCTAAGCACGCAACTAAAAAGGCAAAATTGGGTTGCTTGGCCTGGGCAATCAATAAAAAAGAGTATGTTTTTAATAATTTTTTCTTACTTAAATTGTGAATTGCGATTGGAAAATATAAGGGTTGCAAAAGGTTATTGGTGAACAAGGGTGCCAAAGAATTCATATCCTCTGCGGTTGCCTTTCAAACTGCATGGATCTTTACCCATTAAGTTTATTTTATCCAAAAAATTATAAATAATGAGGTATTGCTAAGGAATGCCATTAGATCTTAATTGTATAGGGTGCAATTCATTTTTTAACTGTAAGGAATCCATATCTGGTGTCAAAATACGCCAATTCTGATGGGCTAACCTAATCAGTCCAATTTAAAACGTGAGTTGGGATAATAAAATTTAGGCTTGAAATCATTTTGACCTAAATTAATTAGCTTGGCAAAAAATTTATTAGCTCGATACAGGACAACTCAAGGTGGGTGAGACTAACATTATTTTTTAAAATCTTTTTTAAGAAAAGAGTATAATATAATACATACATTACATCTCTACCTTTCCTAGTATTTTTCTTTCTTTTTTCTATAAGCACTTCCTTTTTTTTAGCTATCATCAGAAGTGTTTTTATTTTTGAAAGAATGAGAAATTGAGAGAAAAATATTCTGTAATGAGTTTATAAGGTTTTTTTTATTACTATGTTAAGTTCATCTTTTAGAACTGACATGTTGTTGATCTAAGTTAAACTGTGATCTATCTCCTCCCTTTAAGTATATTTTGTGTTTGATAATTGTTAATGAAAAAAATATAATTGAAAAAAGAGATTTTACTTAATATTTACCATACAAAGAAAGTAAAGGAATGTTGTATCAGGATTTTTTTGATAAAAATTACATATATTCTTTATATAAAACAGTTTTGTTGAAATCGAACAAAATTATTATCAACGATATAATTCTTTCTATAAATATTTAAGATACTTATATATTAAATTAAGACTAATGTAATAGTATTTAGAATTATTCAAAGAAAAATTCTTTCTATCACAAATACTCTTTTAAGTGACAATATTGTAAATGAAGCCGAGTCAAAATATAATATGTTTTATTAATTAATTTTATCCATCACTAATATTTCAATCACATTCATTATTCATACTATTGCGGTTCAATCATGGGTGAAATGAGCCTGGATAGCGGTTCAATGAAGAAAAAAGTCTTCGTTGAATCTTTGGCATTGATTATGATTATACAAGGATAGCCGAAATACTTACATCACAATTCTCTATTTCTAAATCCCTTCTTGTCGAAATTGAAAATTTTGACTATTAGACGATAATACGCAATTAAATCATTACTCTGTCCCTTAGATAATTACTATATGCTTTACACAAACCATACTTTCCAACAATTTTAGCTCTAGTTCATTTTAGATAAGAAATTTTACACTTTTTAATTAAAAAATATATGCATTTTAATACAAATTTACAACTGAAATTAATTTAAAGACAAATTTTAATTACTTTTTTTTAGAGAAAGTAAGTCATGTCACTTCAT
Organism: Glycine latifolia; assembly: GCA_013407115.1. Taxonomy (NCBI): domain Eukaryota; kingdom Viridiplantae; phylum Streptophyta; class Magnoliopsida; order Fabales; family Fabaceae; genus Glycine; species Glycine latifolia. Next base: position 24,821,200 of record CM023942.1, read on the forward strand.
TTAAAATAACATAATGGATACCCGAAGAAATATGATCAAAAGTATGAATGCTAACAAAAAAGTTACACTGCAGCTAACTTGTGAGTGACATAATTAGTTGGCTTTTTAACAAAACTCACCGTTGAATTTGAAAATTTACGAAGGTATTTCTTACAATTTAACCAGATAAGATCAACCTCCAAAAATCCCAAGACATAATTATTTTTTATTAAGCTTAAAAACTATGTTAAATGCTTAAAAATTAATTTTATTAAGGCTTATAAAAAAATTATTAAGAAGAATTTTCTTTAGTCGCATCAAAATAATTATTCTGTTTTGAGTTTGGGTTCATTATAAAATAACACACTGATCCAACGACCAACACAAAAAGACACTCTCTTGATCCTTATGAACAGCCATTTAAAACTCCACACACAGATACCCAAACATTCACTTAGACAATACTCTTAAATGCATAATGATTTCCTACCCCTTCAATGTCGATCATAAAAGGAGACATGTTCAACAGTTCAAGTATGTTTCATTTGAATTAACCTTTACTATTACTTAATTTACTAGAATTGCTTTGGCGATAGATTATTTTCTGCAAGTAACTTTCCACTTTGTACCCCCCAAATTGAAAGACTCACATTTGGTGAACCGAACCGCACACCTTTTGGTTTCAAATGAGAGGAAACCGAGAGAAGATTGAGCGGAGATTTGTCTCTTAACAATTTGGATGCCACAACCTTATCAGGCCCCGTGCCTTTCACATTTTCCTCTTAAGTTTACTTGCATCGTTCAATATTTTATTAGGTCAATAATACTTTTTTAGAGTAAATTATACTTGTAGTCCTGTATTTTTTTCAAATTTTATCTGATACTCCTCCATTCCTCTTCATCGTTCGCGAGTTCTTACCGTTTCTCTTCCAGTTTACGAGTTCTCCATTGTTCATCTTCTTCTATTATTATCTGGTATTGTTTTATACTCAGTTTTACATTGTAAACATTATTGACAATTTATTAATATAATAATAATTACTTGTAAGAAATTTTCAAGAACACAGTTAAAGATAATTGACCAATAATTAAATTCATAGTGAAATATAATGTTGTCTCTATTCCCTAATGAAAATAACATTTCTTTTACAGTCTACTATTTGGGTTATTATCAATCTCCATTTAAAGAAACATCTCATGGGTGACTATTCAACAAAACTGATTTTGACATTAAAATCAATGTGTCAAAGCAATTTAAGTATGTCTGTTGGTTTAAATAGTTATGTCTATGTTACATCATCAAAAAAAATGAAATGTATAATTTACTGTATGAAATTGGATGAGTCATAAATAAATTCAACTGAATTACTCAATTTTTTGAGTAACACTAAATTTGAAGCAAATGATCATATTCAATAAGAGAAAAAAATTGAACTAAAAAATTGAAAAAGAAGAAGGAATGATGTTAACACTGAGTACCCAGAACGTGAATTCACGTCCAATTAAAGGGAGCCAAAAAAGAAATAAGAGTCTTAAAAATATTTCCAGGTTGAGAAGAAGAAGATGATGATATTTTAAACATAAAATTTACTTACAAGTTATATGACCAGCATGTGCCTAATTTCTATTAAATTATTAAACGGTGTTTAGAAAAGAGAGAGTCTAAATGTAATGTGAATTAAACAATTAAAGAGTTTTTTGCATGATGCAAAAAGAAAGAAATATCATATAAAATTTAAATAAAACATATAGAGTGCAAGTGTAATTTACTCTACTTTTAATATATTCTCAATTTGTAGCAAAGTGACAAAAATGAACAAGCTAGCCTTGTTCACTTCCTCCTACACAAATATATAAAGACAGAGCATACTCACATCACAGGACACCAATTATGACACTGCTTCCACATATATATGTCTTGACTACAATTTTATAGGAATTTGGATCTCTTATGTCAGTTTTTATCATGTTATAAGATATAAGGACATAAAACAATTATACTGAGGGGATTTGATCTCCAAGTAATGGGATATCATCCTGATGTAGAGAAGAAAATACAAGATAAAGAAATATAAACAACGAATTTTATTACCAGTCATCATTGCCATCGTTAGATATCTTTCTCTCTAACAAGATGTCTTATTATAGGAGAGAATTTAATCATATAATAACATTCAGGTTCAAGTATGTTTTTAATTTTGAAAGTTTTCATATTTTAAAAAAATTATTAGTTTTCATGAATTTATTTTTTAAATAGTTTATATTATCATTCAATAAATGATGTGAAGGGTGGGGGTCCTCTTTTTTTATTTCATCGACCGCGTTGTTATCGTTTTAGGTTTGGAGACCACAGATAGCTAACTTCCATGTTTAATTTGTGTACTTGATTAAACGAATGAATGCACGTTTATAAAGCTTCTTCATTCAGTTCTTTATTTTCGGTCCATTAATTTCACGTACCCGCAATCTATCACCCTGCATCTCTTTGTTGAGCTGTTTGTTTGTGTTTGTGTTTGTGTTTTTTTTTTTTTTTTTTTGGGGATAAAGCAAGGACGACAGGGAAAACTCTGGAACCGAGCACTGTTATCTGGGAACTGAAATCGCAGCCATGATGTTTTCCTTTGAATGCTTTGTTCAAGACATACAAGAAGCACTATGACAAGGATGAATAATAGAGCGAGTGCCACCCAAGACAAACAAGTAGGGAAAATAAAATATTAAATTGCAATGCCACATACCTAACAATTGACTAATGAATTAAATTGGGAAAGTTTTTAATTATATCAATTATCTCACGTATCTTTGTATCGCTCTTATTTAATATTTTTTTTCTTTCTAAAGTGTATTTTTAAATCAAATTAATAATATATAAAATTTCATAAAATCTATATATATATATATATATATATATATATATATATCAGTACTATACTATATATACAAAAATAAATAGATGATTGTTTAGTAAAGATTTGGTTTTTGAAGATTTTAAATCATATGTTTTTTTTACAGAAGTATATTATTTTTTTTATTCATAGAAAAAAAAAATATCATAAATTTATAATAGTTCATGCATTATATTAAATTATTTGAATTAAACTCTCTTAATAAATATCTTTTGCATACGTAGCTAAATCTCATGATTATAAACTTTGTCCACGTGGATTGTAAAATCTTAGTGAAAATGAGACCTGAAAATTGAACATATTTTTCAGTGCATTTGAATTTTATGCATCAATTCAGAGTTCAAAATAAGAACACACCTAAAAATTAAACATATTTTAGTTGTCAAACACAATTTAAAATTAAAATTTTGAAGCCTGATATTATTCTTATTTTAAAACTTCAGGGACACAAATGAAAGGACTTAATTCTTTATTTGACACCTATCCTACATCGCTAACAAAAAAAACTAAAAGTATTTGTTTACTTGGCTTTTACGTATATGTGTTACAAATGACTTGTTTCGTTTAATTTTAATGTGATATATAGCCTAATTGTCTTGATTCATGGTCCTTTCTCTTTTTAGACTCTTAATTTTAATATTTTCCTTTTGCATTGCAATATTGAAAAAATAGCCGTTACGATTTTTTCTATGGGTATAAACCTACTACAATACAAATACTCTTGGCAACTAAAATATCAAATCTTATTATATGTAAGATATCCTCTCTATCACAGGAGCAAAATTTAGAAGAGAAGAAATCTTTCTTGGATGCCAAATATTTTCTTTTGATTTTTTTTAATTGATATCATGATGTCTGGTAGGTGTGCAGCATGCAAGAATCAAAGAAGAAAATGTCCTTCAGATTGCATTTTCTCTCCATATTTTCCTGCAAATAATCCTCAAAGATTTGCTTGTGTTCACAGAGTCTATGGTGGCAGTAATGTTGGAAGAATGCTTCAGGTGTTTAAAATAGATATTAATACTTGACATCAATGTGTTTATGTTAGAATAATATGGATTTTTTTTATCAATATAAAGTTAGAATATGTCATGCAAAGTCAATAACATTATGTTACTAAATAATCTTTGTAAATTTTGATGTTGCAGCAAATTCCACCATACTTACGTGAACAAGCTGCAAATACTTTGTATTTTGAAGCACAATGTAGGATTGAGGCCCTGTTTATGGATGTGCTAGAATTATCTCTAAATTATATGAACAAATCAACAGTACAGAAATTGCACTCGCGCATATCCAAACTCAAATTGCTTGTCACAAGCTTCAAGTCCCACAGGCAAAAGCTGAGTCAAACTTCAATGCCTTGTCAACAATTGAAGCTGAATCAAACTTTGATGTCTTGCCAGCACAAAGCAGCAGCACAGCAAAGTTTCAATGGGAAATTCAAGTTCCTTGGTTTAATTAAAACTACCATTTCCAATTGATACAAAGCATTTGATTTATATGTACTTTGATGGTGAGCCATTTTCGAAACCTCTATTGCTTTAGGAGTTTTTTTTTTCCTTTCTTTTTTTGGAAAACATATAGAATAACGTGCTGGAGGAGTTCAATGATTCGTAGTGCTTACTATATACAAAGTAATCCCTACAAAGAGTCTTTCTTTGTCACATATCAACCAAGTACTACCTTTAGAATCTTCATCTTCCATATGTCAATTAATTAGCGCATTTCAGCCTACAAATCTAATGTGTGTCGTCTTCTCCATATTATTTGTTACTCCTTTAAATTATTGATTTTACATTTCTATTAAATTATTGATTGACATCAGTTTCTAAGATTTAGTTGAAGATCAGTTTAAAATGGATGATTATTTATGAAAATAATTTAATACGGAATTTATTTACAAAAAAAATTAATACTATGTTGGTGGACTAAAATTTAAAATGAACGTTTATTTACGAAGATAATTTAATATGATACTTTATTCACCGAAATAAATTAAGATTAAAATTATTAATATGATGATTATTAAAATATGACACTTATGTAGTAATAATTGTTAAACATATGTAAAATTACATGTAAATTACTTAGTAATTATTTCATATTTCTCTCTTTTAATACTTTTTTTTTATTAAAACATAAAAATTAACTTCTTCTAAACTTTTATTTCGTGAATGCTAAAATTAGTTGATTTTATAAGATGTTGGTTATATTTTTTTGTAGAAATTCATTGCAAGAGCATGAAAGGTGGGTTCAAGATATGGAATTGTCCGCTCAGTGTGGCAGGCTCATTTAGCGCGATATGAGTTACTCGTCCAGCACAACAGACTCGCTCACTGCGAAGGTTCGCTCAGCTAGACATTTCGCGCTAAGCGCACAACCACTTAAATAAAAAAAAAAATAGGGAAAAGAAGAGGAATCACTTACTAACTTGGAGAGATAGAAACCTCAAGTAGCTAGGTCACAAAGGAAGCTCCTTCCACACTATTTTGGACTGCACTCCATCATTTTATTCATCATTTCCTCTCTTCTATTCCATTCCCTTATCCTAATCTTCCATTTGTATAAGCTTCTCATGAAGATGAGATGCTAAAATCCCTATTATTGGGATATCAACAACTAAGTGCTCTGATGTAATGATTTTAACTATCTATTCAATGTTATTTACACATTATTGTTATTTTTTTTAATTATATTCATGTTAGTGGTTTAATTATCCATTTACATGCTTGTTATAGGAATTAATTCATTGAAAAATTGTTATTTCTTTAGAACTGAAAAATGTTTCTAAATATATAATTTCTAAGGATAGAGTGATTTTGTTTAGTCTAGGTTATCATCTTTAATCTTAATGTAAATCGGTTAATGTAACTCTTGAGGGATTAGGAGTGAAATTAAATGATTTAGGGCCTTGCACGAGGAATCAATGTTATAATATATTAGTAGATGAAAGTGAGCGGAAATAATATTAAATAGCAAAAAAACCTTTAATATTATATCAAAGTTGGTTTCGATTAGTTGAGTATCCAACATTCGTCGGATTGTATTTCAACCATCACCACATCATTCAGAGTATTTGTGTCTTTTTCTCTGTCATTATTACGTTTTATAGTTTTAATTAAGTCAAAATTAGTTATATATCATTTACTCTATAAAGTAAATCGATTCATTAATTACTTAGAAACTAACATATATTAATTCTGAGTACAAACAAAATCCACGTGGAATCGACATTTAATCATACTGTTTCTTTATTATTTGGACAAATTGATAAGTTCGTCAAAATGTTAACATGTACACACTAAGTAGCGTAATATTAGTATAAGATTGAGGTTTAATTTTTAATTTTACTAAAATCACACGTTAATTATAATAAAAGAATAAAAGTAAAACTAATCGTTTTTATTTTGGTTTGCACGTATAGAACTGGATTTAGGATGAATACGTTTGTGACAAATATTTTCCATGCATATATAATTAAACCAAGCTTAATATTAATCATTTCGTCTTTTAATTATTTTATTTACATTTTTGGTTTAATCATTAGTGCAGATTTTTAAAATATAAATATTTAATAATGATAAAAAGTATGTATGATAATGATAACCAATTAATTATAATCAAGAAAAAATGTATATAACGTTTTTTTCCGCATAATTTTAACCAATCACTAAAGAATCACAATTTAAATTAAACATTAAACAATTTTGATATTTTGATATAGAAACAATTTTGATATGAATTGTAAATATATATTTCCTGTGGTATTATTTATAAAAAATAAGTTGTAGTGTAAAATATAGTATAATTTATTTCTTATATAAATAAGATTGAAGGTAAGACTACAATTGCAATACGGTTACGGAGCTGCTTGCTAATACTTTGGCAATTTTTCAGGTGAATTCGAGTAATGGTTGTGTGGCCTTGAATGTAGATGAGAATGTTTGTGTGATCAAATAAGGTGGGTTAGGTTTGGAGGAGAGAAATAAAAAATGTGTTTTAAAATTAAAGTATAAAATGTGTGAATTTTATGAAATGAAAATAAATTGCAATCATGTTGAAATAAGACTATTGTATTTTTTCTCTCTTAAATATTGATATCTACCAATATATATTATGATAATTAATTAAGGTAATTTTTTAGTATACTTATACTATTTAATTAAGGTAATACAGGTTATTGTGCTATTAAAAACATTCAACTGCAAATCTGTAATTACATATAAAGCTTAATGTTTATAGATTGATAATATAAATATAAGATAGAATTAAATGATAATTTATAATTGAATGATTGTATAAAAAATTGAAGTGTAAAAATCATTTTTTACACCGTATATCTTTGTGTTTATACTCACGTATTCTGGGTTTTTCATTTTTTTACATCGACTCGTTGAAGATAATATGTTTATTCTATGTTAATATCCAATGTTTTTCTTATTCAATCTGAAACTCTACACTTTCTTCACGGTTGATGCTTTCTTATGCAATCGTTTTGTTTTCTTGGAGTATTTATTTTTGGCGTTTAATAATTTTTCAGCGCGCGCGCATATATATATATATATATATATATATATATATATAAACTTTTTTATCATTATTTATTATTTTTCATCTTTCGTTCTTATTTTTATCTATTCAAATAATTTTTTTATTTCTCTATTATTTATTTTTGTTCTACTTTTTTTTTTACGAATTAGATCCTATTTGAATAAACTTCATAATAAATACTTATAAAATAAAAAATATAAAAGTAAACTTTTCCTCTAGATTAAAAAAAAATTATCCATTTCGATTTTTATTAAAGTTCCTGCTCCACAAATTAAATTTTCCTAAAAGATGAAATACATAAATTAGTTGTAAGGGTAAAATATGTTAGAAGACTATGTAGAAATTGAAAATATTAATTTTATCTTCATAATTTTTTTATATTAATTTGATTCATTTAAAAATAAAATATATTTTTCACGATTATTACTTAAAACTTCATTAAATTATTTTTTGACATGGTTAACTAATTTAATTATTTTTTCTCTTTAGTCTTTACTTTCTCAAATGCACTTAAAAGTTACCATAACCCAAACCTAATTTTGCTTTCATCTCCTCCCAACTTTTATTAGTGAGAAAATCGTCCAGAGATTAATAAAAATTTTCAATATTTGAGAGAGTTTAATTGTCATAAATTCAATAATTTATTTTGAGATTTTTAATGATCACAAATTATTTAATTCATTTATAATCAAATTATACATAAATTTATGAACCACTTTAAATTACCATCTAATAGAATTATCAATAAAAAAATATTAATTTTATAGGACTAAATTAATACAGAATTTTTTAATAAGGATAAAATTAATATTTTTTAAATTTTAGATGAATCCAAATATATTTTATCCTAGTTTTAATTTATAAAAAACATATTTTATCTTTTAAGTTTTTGTATGAATATTTATCTGCAAAAATTTATCCAAATAGGCCTTACTCTAGAAGTCTATCGAAATATCAAATCAGATTTATAATTTGATTTGAGTTGTCTTTTTTCCCTTGCAGTGAGGATTTGAGTGGAAGTCACGCTAAACTGTGAGAGGACATCACTTATGCAAGCGGGTACAAAACAAAGGAAGTCTCAAACTGTGATACAATTAATATATAATTTTAATCTGTGATCAAATATTAAATTTTAAATCTGTGCATATTTAAAAATAAATAAAACCTCTGCAATCTTATATTAAAAGAAGTTTAAGATATCTGGATTAATACAAGTGATTTGATATTTAAATGTTTTAATTAAAATCTCGGGTGGCCAGTAAAAAAAATTTAAAATTTGTGATTTAATCTTTGATTTGAACATAAAATTATAACTATAGGTATTATTTTTTTCTAAGATAAGTTGATTTGGTAAAAAATGGTTAATCGGATGTTAAATAAAAATTCTCATATCTTTTTTTTTTATTTTTTAAAAAAGGTCTAAGATGTAATACCAAAGAAAGAGACTGTAAATAAATTTCAACACTTATTTTAAAAATTAATTATAATAAAAAATTTAAATGAGTTATATTTTGTTAGAAGACGTTAAGATTGGATAAATATGTAATAAATTTCTCACAATCCTAACGATAATTGAAAATCCATATATATTTTTTCTTATTTATGAAATATAAGTTCATTCCTCGTAACATCTTTAGTGTTAGATATTGAGTTTAATATGAATTCTTATAGAAAAACCCTCAAGATCTACACATAATTCAAAAAAGAATAAATTTTTTACATTTTTCTCTCTTTCTAAGATCTCAAAATAAGATCCACCACTAAAGAAAAATTAGAGAGATATTCAATCATATGTAGTTCTATAGGGACTATCAAAAAATGATTTAAGATCTCAATTTAAGATCTACCACTAAAGATGCTCACATGAAATAGATAGTCTTTATGTTGGGTCAAGTCGAACTCTCAAATTGATTGCGGAAGCAAAACAGTAAAATGCAAGAGAAGAGAAATAGAGAACACAATCAATTTGTTTAACGTGTAAAAATCTTCTTCAATGTGAAGAAGTAAAAACCTTCCACTATAAGAATAATGAGTTACAAGACTCAAGTTTTCCTAACCTTTCACTAGTGATACAATTAAGCATCACCAAGTATGATGATATTCAAACATCTAAGAGGTTACACTCAAACATCTCTCTAGAGGTATTTTCACAAAATCTCTTTTAAATTTTTTTTTCTCTATCTAAAAACCTTATCAACTTCACACACTATAAACTTATATAGAGGAGGGAGATGGAGAGGCATTGAACCACTCAAAGGATGTGACCCTTAAGCCTTGCACCAAAGTGTAGAGTTTCAACACCTTAGGACTTGACAAACATTAATAAAAAAAACAACTTTCAAGGAAGTAGTTAGAGCATCTCCAATGGGAGATGTTTAGTGAGTTTCTTAGCCTAAGCTATTGTTTCTTTCGATTTCTTATGCGTTGGAGTAAAGTAACATGGCGGAATAGATTTATTCAGCGGATGATCGATTTCTTATATAAGAAACCGTTTCTTACTAATAAAAAAAATCATTATTTTGGCGTAAAACTCGTTATTCCCAACCAACTACAAGAACATCAAAGTGATTCAGCAAATGAAGAAGATGAACAATACCAATACTGATCGTTAACGGAGTATGAAGCTGTGCGAGGAAGAACGAAGTATGGCAACGACGTTGGCGCACGCGAGGAAGGAGGAAACTGCGTGAGGAAGACAATAACGGTGGTGGCTAGAGAACAGAGTCTTGGCGCGAGGAAGGAGGAAGACGGCAACGACATGCATGTCGCGGGGGCGTGAGGAGGTTGAGTGGAGAAGAGAGAGGAGAGGGTTGAGTGGGTGTGGGTGGAGAAGAGAGAGCCGTGAGTGGAGAATAAAGAGGAGAGCGAGAGTGGAAGACAAAGGGACGAGGACGCGTGTACATAAAGAGTGGTGTGGAACTTTATGGAGAAGAAGAGACACGCGTGCGGTAGTTGTGAATACCAAGTTTTTTAAAAAATTACTGTAAACGGAAGGAAGCTTCTGAACTGAAGAAGCTAGAAGGCACGCATGTGGACGGAGAAATGAGCTTAAACAATTGGGTTATACTTAAAAAATAAAGACTTAAAAATAAAATAGTCATTAAAATATAAAATAAAATTTAATTATTTATTATTATGTAAAATTTTATTTTATATTATTATACATTTTATTTTATTTATTTTAATTTTTATATATTTTTTAATTATTTATATTTTTTATTTGTATTTATAAAAATTGAAAAAATATTAAATTTTATTAAAAAAATATGAATATGTAAGTTTTTTTGAATATTTTATAATTTTTTATATTGAAGCAAAATATTAGGTGAAGTATTAGATTAAAGTTGAGAATTTCAATGGTTTTGCCACTTGAGCCAAACATTGAAGAATCAACAAATCCCGACACTATTTGCAGAAAAGTTAACCTATAAATATCGGCGAAGAGATATCATGTGATCCTCTGTTAAAAAAGAACAACAACAATGGAAGCGTGGAATTAACCAGAGAAAAATGACGGGAAATGAAGAAATGTTTATGATAGGGGGTGAGAAGGTTTTGGAACGTTCGATGGATGCTAAGCGCTAATAATGATGTAGACTATGATCTATCTTATCACCATCTCCTTTTTCTCTTTTCCTCCCTCAAACACATGTCATGCTTCCCCCTCTCTTCTCTCTCATTTCCTTCACACACTCTTCCGTACACCCCGGTCCCCGCCACCACCCCTACCCACCCATCTTCTCTCTTCCACGACGATCACTCTCTCCTTTCAATTAACTCATGTGAGTGATGACAAGCTCCTTTTTCAGAAAGGAATTGACTTTCCAAGAAACTCAATGCTGTGGGCATTACAAAGTGTCAATTTTGTATGTGACTCCAACAACAAGGTATGGACATGGTGTGAGCATATTAGGCCTAAACAACCCTTCCCTTCTCAACACCACCTTTCCTTTCTCTTCTTTTATTTCAGACTCCCCTTTTACATAGGAATAGTATAAAAATAACGTACAACATACCCAAATAGGCATATAGGAGACCTAAACCTATAGCACCCTCAATCAATACAAGAATATACCACACGACACACAACCCGAGAAAAGAAAATTTTGAAGTGCAAACTGCTATGCAGAGAGCAACAGTGCTAGACTGCTAGCTGTAGTAACAAGGAAAGAAAAGCCTATATGAGGGTCCATTGTGGCCATCTATGACCACCTAATTGGCCTAAAACTTTCGACTTTCGAGTTTTCACTTTCATTTTCTCAGCCTTCTCTACTTCTGTCTAATGTAATGTAAACAGCTTCTAACTTGTTGTAAGTAACCCGTTACCAATCAAAGCCACTTTTTCTAGTCACAGAAAAACACAGCAGAAGTTGAGAATCAAATCAACCTTTGTCTTCATTCGGAATCACGAAATTTGTTTTCTTTAAATGGAAACGGTTATTAAAAAATCTTGCTTTTTTTTCGGTGTCTGACTTTAATGTTACACTACACTAATGACACAGATCATAGGCGGGGATTACGAGGTGTGATATTAAGATAAGAAAGGAGAGGCGTAAACATTACTAACACTATCGCCGCTCGTGCGCTTTGGCAATCTTCATATCACAAAATTCAGATCTCGAGGCATTTTCAGTTGTTCATTTGCAGCCATATTTGGTTGAGGAGCTTTCTCTTTAGCTTTTGGTGTGGATAAGGCCATGGTAGCTTTGGGTGGTTGATCATGCTGAATTTCGGCATTGTTTGACTTGACAATAACACGTAATCCTGGTATAGTCTCCACTTTGAACTAAGCTTGGACTTTGTTTCTGCTTTGTATTTGATGATATGAATATTCTATGATCTATATACACTATTGGGGTGTGTGGAATTGTTAATTAGTATTCTTTCTGTGTTGGGAGGTTTTGAACTTGCAAATAAACTGTTGTCATTTACTCATTGGTGGTTAGTTGGTTCTTTGTACCTAGGCCATGGTTTTAATCTGTGACATTTAATATTCTACTGTAATTGGGGGGAGAAATTCGGTCCCTTGATTGGGAATTCCCAATTTAAGGTCTTGAGAAGTAATGAATTGATAGTTGGGAGAAAGGTTAGATCTTGAAGGTGAGATTTTCATGTGGAAGGTGGTTTGTTTCAAAACTAAGTGTGAGATATGCTGGGCTATGTTGACGAAGATATCGATGTGTTCTTTGACTCTGTGGATAGTTTGTCAGCTCAAGATTCTGTTTTAGGCAAAGAAGAGTTTGGTTCTGAAAGGTGTGGTTATGACGAAATTTGGGTGAAGGAGCCTGTTAGTGTGAAGGAGAGGAGGGAACGTTTTCTGCAGGGTTTGGGTTTAGCTGATGCTGCTTCCAAGGATTGTTCACAAGAGAAAATGAGCTTTGATGATTCATCCATCAGCTTGGGATTGGAGAGGATCAGGGAGTGCAGTGGGGCAATCTCAAATGCTTGCATTTTGCATACTGATCAAGTAGTATCTGAGAAGTTGATTCTCTCAGGAGGCAAAGCAGCTTCTGAAGAAAAAGTCTATTTGGATGAAGTGAAATGGTGTTCCCAAGATGAAGCAGATGCAAACTTTCAAGGGAAAGTGCCTGAGTTCTCTTCTACAGCTGAGGAGCACAGACCCAGAGAAGCTGATTCACAAGAAGAATTTCAGGATTTTGATATGAGTAAAAGAAAGAGGAAAAACTGGTGGAAGCGCTTTGTGAACATCAGGAAAGGTGGTGAAGGAAATGTAAGGTCCAAGTTAAATGCAGGGACAAATAAAACTCTAAGAATAAAGGTGAGGCAAAATAAAAAGAGGTGGCTGGAGTTCAGTGGCCTATACCTTGGACAAGAGGTTAGAGCACACAAAGGCCTAATCTGGAAAATGAAATTTAGTCCCTGTGGTCAGTATTTAGCGAGTGGAGGTGAAGATGGTGTTGTTCGCATATGGCGTGTTACATCACTGGATAAGTCCAGTATTTGTTCCACCACAGAAGACAGTACTTCTAATAGTAAAGTGGAATGTGACAACTCTTCTCCTCGGAAGAAACACTCAAGTCAACCCTTCATTTTCCTTCCAAATAGTATTTTTCAAATTGAGGAATCACCACTGCAAGAATTCTTTGGTCATTCCAGTGATGTCTTGGATTTGGCTTGGTCTAATTCAGATGTGAGTTTAACTAGCAGAAGCTTGTTATCCCCTCTCCCCCCTAATCATGCAATATGTTCCATTTGTTTTGCTTGCAATTTTAATTTTCCTTGAAGCTGATAAAAAAATATTGTTGCAGATTCTCCTTTCATCTTCTATGGACAAGACTGTCCGCTTGTGGCAAATTGGATGTAATCAATGTCTAAATGTTTTCCATCACAATGACTATGGTATGTATAACTGAACCATGCCTTTTGACGCATATTGTTCTCAACCATAGTTTAATTAATTAACAAAATTTAAAGCACATCTTTGTTTATGTTCATAATCATAATTTGAAACATTATAATATCTTTTCCCATGAATGCAATTTATAATTGTGTCTTCACTTTTTAATGAAAGCAGTGACATGCATTCAATTCAACCCTGTTGATGAAAATTACTTCATTAGTGGGTCCATTGATGGTAAGGTTCGAATATGGGGGATACGTGAAGAGCGAGTTATTGACTGGGCAGATATACGAGATGTCATAAGTGCTATAAGTTACCAGCAAGATGGGAAAGTATGCCATGAATTTTTAGACTGAATCTTTTCATGACTTTGGGTCTTCTTACATATTTTGACACTGGAAAAATTCATGTCTATGAGATTGATGAACCATTGACTATTTACATATGCAGGGATTTGTAGTTGGTTCTGTTACAGGCACTTGTTGTTTTTATGTTGCTTCTGGTATGCACCTCTTGTTTAACAAATATCAATTACTATAGTCATGAACTCTCTTTTCAAAGGATAAAATAGAGGGACAAAATAGAAAGGACTGTCTAAATTGGATTTCTAATGATTTAGGAACATATTTCCAGCTTGAGGCACAGATAGATGTCCATGGAAAAAAGAAAGTGTCAGGCAACAAGATTACTGGCATTCAGGTTTCAATCTATTAATGCTTTGCTACTAAAGTGCTATACTCTGTACTTCATCTATTAACATTATAACATCCTTGTTCCTTTGCAGTTCTCCCAAAAAAACAGTCAGAGAATAATGATCACATCAGAAGATTCTAAAATTTGTATATTTGATGGCATTGAGCTTGTTCAGAAATACAAAGGTACACCACTTAGTGTTGAATCATTATTGGAAGAATAATAGGATAGGCTTCAATAGTTCTTCACCTTATCAATATTTGTTTTGCATTTTCCAATAACTATTCTCTTTTGTTGGGATGGTGATCATTTATAACGTAGTGAATTGTCATCTTAATTGAAACCATATAATTGGCATGAATAAAAGATTTTATGTTAGCAAGTACTTTGTTGTTTGTTACCTTGGAATGATGGCAGGTTTTGTCATGTTTAAGAAATAACTTTTGGTAATTACCTAGGTGTAACATTTTTTATGAGCTGCAACATGAATCTTTGTTGTATCCCGAGGTTTTGTTGATTTATATTTGTTAGTTTAAAGGTCAGCAGCCTCTGTAATTCTGTTAATGTCTGTTTCAATTTATTTGTTATAGTTGTCACTTTAAACAGTTTGAAATATCATTGGTTGATTAGTTAATAGATTAAGTTTGAAAAATTAAACCCACACACACTGAGCTTCTTCCCCACATGGGTGGGATTTTTTTTATTACAAAAATTCACTCTAGTTTAATCCAGTTAATTTTTTAAACCTATGCTATAGTTTCCTCGCGTGGCATCAGGATCTGCTTATTTGATAGGCTGACGTTAGGCCGAAGCAATTGTTTTACAAATTGGGAGATATAGTGGCTCTATTTTTAATGCCTCTCCCACAAATTTACTATGTTGGGAGGGGAGGGGAAGCTTTGCTCAGACTTTTGAAAGGTTTAGTTACTCAACTGTGATAAATTTGTAGTTGAAGTTCTTTTTCCTTTTTGTCTCTTAGGATTAATCACGTTAACATTGTAGATTCTTACATAATAAAAATGGAAGTACCTCAATTAATCATGATGCTGGTTATATTTGTTTCCACTGTGAATGCTTAATGGTTGGTTTTCATTAAAAATTCTAAGCCAGTTAGTCTTACTACTTGTAACAGGTCTTCCTAGGTCAGGAAGTCAGATGTCTGGTTCATTTACAGCAAGTGGAAAACATATAATCTCAGTTGGAGAGGACTCCCATGTATATATTTGGAACTTTGAGGACATGGGAAATGTTTCTTCGAAACAGACGAAATCCGAACGCTCCTGTGAGTACTTTTTCTCTAAAGGTGTTACAGTTGCAATACCTTGGTCAGGCATGAAAGCAGATCAAAGGGACTCTAGTGGTAATTATTCCCACCGTTCTTCAGAAATGCGAACCGAACAGCTAGAGGTTGCCCCTGAGAGTAGAGATCACGAACGTTTTTCTCTTGGTAATTGGTTCGCCACTGATGGCTCGTGTCGAGGTTCTATGACTTGGCCTGAGGAGAAACTTCCTAGCTGGGATTTACCTATGGCTGAAGAAAACCAGCAGTTAGGTCACAAAGATGGTTGCCATGACAGAAGTGTATCAGAAACATGGGGACTATCAATTGTGGCAGCTGGTTGTGATGGAACTATCAAGACATTCCACAACTTTGGATTGCCCGTTAGGCTTTAATTAAGAGAATGCCATGGTTATGTTGGTATTGAATAGCCATGTAAATGTCATGGTTATGTTGGTGTTGAATAACCATGTAACTTCTATTTTAGGATCGTTTATTCAGCCACGATGCCTTCCATGTATGAGAACTTTAGCCACTTATCCATGAAGGCTTTGCTTGCTAAAGGTGAAAAATTTACAACGGTGTTTTATGGCCTTAGAATCCAATATAAGTGGCTCAAAATGTGGGAAGACGGAATTTGAAGCTCGTGGTATCTCTGCCATTGCCTCAGCTTATATGATGATAATTGCTAAATCCATGTTGAATATCAAGGCTCTTGACATGTTCTAGAAATTTGTGCACTTATCACTTGTGATATGTCTCTAGTTCAATGTGGTGAAGTCAGGCCAAAGACCACGCGAGAATCCTAATCTCTTTTTTCCCATTCTCACATTGTGATTAGATTATTTATACACCAGGTACAAATTTTAAAATGAAATTGAAATTTTATTCAATTTTGCGTTTCTATTACTCTATAGAGTTTATCTTTACCTTATTATTGACTTGCTAAGGCCGCGGGCTAAATATCTATCAATTATCATGGAAGAAATAGTCACTTAAAATATGTCTCATTAAAATAAAATTGCCTATAATAATAATAAATGATTACATTCTTTATACTTTTTCAATGACAAAAATTTGCAAATTATCTTTTTTATATTCTTTCAAAAAAATTAAATCATTAGCAATATAAATATATATTGAAAAGTTTGGAAGGGAGTCGTAGTTTGCCTATTAGTGGCAAGTTGCGAGTCAGATGGAGCTGATGAAAAGAAAATGAGCTGGTGAATGTTTTGAACGTAGTGATATGATTTTTTATCATTTAGTTGCTCCTCTTAAAAATAATAGAATCTAAGTATAATAATTAATTGTTTATAATTAAAAAGTAGGTTTTATTATTTTTTATTTTGAAGTTATAGAAAAAACAGTGAATTAAGCGGTCAGTCTTAGGCAGTTAATATGCACCTCACTTGATCTGATTTAACATTTTATTTTTGTCTACATGTTAAGCATGGTACATAAAGCCACGTTTCGTTTTTAGTTTTGGATAATCCCGTTAGGATATTTCGTTTTCTTTATTTGGTAGCCAATTTCCATTGAGACATGCGCGCTGGATATTTGGAGTTTGGACGGGTAAATTTTTCTTATAATTATTGTGGGGAATGAAATTGAAAGGAGTAAAAAAAATGAGAATTATATTTTTAATACAAAAATTTAATTTTTTCTTTTTAATTCAAATTTAAAAATTTTTCTTCCTTCTTTAGTTTCTTTCCGTACAACCAAACATAGCATCAAAGACAGAGCACGGAAAGGAAAAACCTCGGTAGTTGAGGGTTTAGCGGCAGCATAGAGATAGAGATAGAGCGAATTGAAACTCTCTAATGGCACTCTCAACCCCTCTCTTCTCTTTCTCTTCTTCTTTTCTTCATTCATCTTCGACTCTATGTCTTCCAAAGCCCCTCTTCCCTTATTTGACAGGGAGCAATTCAACCTCCCACACCACCAGTCTCGCCGTTCGCTCCTCTTATTCCGAAAGGGGCTCTTCCCCTGAGCCCGTCAACTTCAGGTTTGTTTCTCTTCTTCTTCTAACAAGCTATTTGTAGAAATGCTTCTGTGGAACTACGACGATAATAATAATAACTGTTTGTTATGGCTGAAATAAATAAAATTTGTTGGCAGGATGTCAGAGATTCCGTCCATGTCTCACTTGAGACTCTCAATGAACGAAAGTAGCAAGCCATCATTTAAATGGCGAAGGGTTTTGCTCAAAGTTAGCGGAGAAGCACTTGCTGGAGACCACTCTCAGAACATTGACCCTAAGGTTACATACCCTGCTTTGCTTTCCCACTCTATTTCTCTATTCAATTCTTCTTTTTTTAATAACTTCTCACGTTTTCTACTATTTTATTGTGCGTTACTGCCTTCATTATTTAAAATTATTTTTCTAATTGTTAATTACAAGTTTACATAGATATAACAGTGTCAATAGATCTTTGCTATGGCTTAATTACTGAAAGGGCCATTTTCGGGAAATGAGAAAACAAGTTAATTAGAGAAGAGTGACAATACATATTTCCTGAAAACATAATAATTGAAATGAAATGAAATATTTTGATACATCGTGTTGTTCTCGGCATCATTTCTGAAATTATTGTTTTATGGTTGGATACAGATAACCATGGCCATTGCAAGGGAGGTGGCTGCGGTGACTCGCCTTGGCATTGAGGTGACTACAATGGATTCTTTTATTTTAATACTTTTTTTGTTTCTTTTGTTCTAGTTTTTCTGCTGCATCATCTGTTGTTTGAGATCATTTGACTAATTGAATTTGTGAAATTTACAGTAGTTTGTTGAAATTGTCGATGCCGATGTGTTTTACAAATTAATCTTTAGGAGAAGTGATACACGGATCTATTTTTGCATTTGGCATTAACATTGGGAGACTTTATGATATCACTGCAAGTTAGAACATTTGACCTGCAAGTTATTCAAAGCTTTTTACTGGTTTTCAGACTTTAGTTTAAACAATTTGGCTGATGTTTCAGGTTGCACTGGTAGTTGGTGGGGGTAACATCTTCCGTGGATCCTCCTGGGCTGGAAGTAGCGGACTAGACCGCTCATCTGCTGATTATATTGGGTGATTCCCTTAATCTCTCTTAGTCTTAGGCGCCTACCTTAGATCTTCTTTCAGAACTCTCTAGCATGTTTACAAAAGTCTTAATTCTATCTTGTAGATTAAGTCACAGCACTGATGCCTAATAATGTGTTGACATGCTGGTTGTTCACTTACATTTCCAATTTATTATGATCCACTATACGTTGAGTTGCTCAAGATGCATGAGAGAAGTAGTATCCAGGCTTTTTACTAATTTTGTTTAATTTATCCTCTAGGATGTTGGCCACTGTTATGAATGCTATATTTCTTCAAGCAACAATGGAGAGTATTGGCATTCCTACTCGGGTGCAGACCGCATTTCGTATGTCTGAGGTTGCAGAACCGTATATTCGCAGAAGGGCAGTGAGGCATTTGGAAAAAGGAAGGGTTGTCATTTTTGCTGCTGGAACTGGAAATCCATTCTTTACCACAGACACTGCTGCAGCACTCCGATGTGCAGAAAGTAAGTTACATTTTTATTGATGTGATCTAGAAGAAGCATACCACACTAAGCTCAATCTGTTTACCGTTGATGATTTTGTTTATAATGTTTCACTCTAATTTCTTGGCAAAGGATGTAGATTTTTTCGAAATCAATTTCTCTGTTTTTGCTAACTTTGTTTTCATTTCAGTTTACAAGGTGAACTTTTCTAGTGTCTCTACTTAACTTTATTCCGTCATTTATTCAGTTAATGCCGAGGTTGTACTCAAAGCAACAAACGTTGATGGAGTTTTTGATGAGGACCCAAAGCGTAATCCACAAGCACGTCTTCATGAGACACTAACCTATCAGGAGGTAACTTCCAAAGATCTGTCAGTGATGGACATGACTGCCATAACTTTATGCCAAGAAAATAATATTCCAGGTAAGTTACGCAGACAAACAGTTATATGCACTTTTTTTTTATATATATTTTCTAATTGTTATTAGTTTAAAAATGTCTCCTTACCCAGCCCTTCCTTTATGGTGCAGTCGTTGTCTTCAATCTTAACAAACCTGGTAACATTGAGAAAGCTATTAAAGGAGAAAGAGTTGGCACTTTGATTGGGGCAACCTGGAATTCTACCTTATCAAGAACATGAAAATATTTGTAGTCTAATTACCAATTGATTACTTGTGTTTTTCTTTTCCTATACAATCTTCCAGCCGAGGATGCCAAATATGTGAGGTGCATTACTTGCGATTGGTGGTTTTGATGGACTTCAAGGGTGCTGTTGAGTCATAAATTTGTAAATATAACAAGTTAAATTATTGTTTGATGTTTCCCTCCACCTGGTTTGGCCTAATTTTACTATACCATTTTGTGGTTTAAGCAAATTATATTTTGACTTCTGGACTTTGCTCCGTTTGCATAAGTTCTCGTCTTCCGGTTTTTGTCCCCTATATTTTGTATTACATTAGCAATGTACCTTTCAGCTTGGTCCAAAACGAACGTGTACTTTGGCTGTAATCTAATCCTTTCTGGAATGTAATTCAGATTATTATAGAGAAAATGCTTGACCATATAATAATAATAATAACAATAATAATATTTTCTTTTTTAGAGAGAAATGTCTGACCATATATTGGACAAAATTGTTTCCGAAGGAAAATACATGTGGAAAAAAAGAAATTCTATTCTTTGATGACATATATATATAATAGTAATAGATAGGGTAACTAAATCAATAGACGTTATCAGGATAGGAAAAAAAATGAATTCTATTATATGTATTTTTAATTTTTTTTCTGTAACCAAACGAGAAGAAAATAATATAATCCATTCACTGTTTTTCTCCACAACAATGACTACTTTTCAAGTTAATGTAATCAGTTTTTTTTATAAAAAAAAGCAATATTTTATTGTAAACCTTTAATATCCTTGAATTTTGACCATAGCATTGTACTTGTAGTAATGTTCCAGTACATATTTGTTTATTTTTCTTTAATAAAAAATGAATATTCGAGAGATAAAATATTTTCTAAACAAGCACCACCAGATGATATGTCAAGAAAAATTCATCCTTCCTTGGTCTAAAAAAAGTAGAATAAGAGTTCTCCAACCTCCAATTTGAAAAATTTTAAATAGAACTTATTGTGAGCCGTATTTAATAATTAATAAAATAAAATAACTTAAATCCCAATCCACGATACACACTGGGAAAGAAACTCAAACTTTGTGACAAATAAAGTCAGCCAATTTTAGTACAGAACAGAATCAGCGAAGTTTGAATTCAAGAGTCCTCATTGATTTTTCTTTTCCCAGTATAACAATATACACATTACACACTGCAAAACTCATGGCACAAAAGTCAGCGAAACGTTGAATTTTCCACCGTTACCCTTTCCCTCAAGCCATTTCCCATTAATCATCAAACACGCAAAAAAAAAAAAAAAAAACGAAAATGAAAATTAGTCGAAGAGATTAAAGATGTCCGGCGACGGCAGCGGAGAAACCACAGTGCCAGAAAGTAACCCCGACGGACTCCCCACGAAGCAGTTCGTTGACCAAAACGGGCTCAAGTCATTCCAAAATGACGTCGTTTGCGGTTCAGAGAAAAACCCTGGTGATATCGGAGGCAACGTCGCTGGCGACAATATTCCGGGGAATTGACCCACTTCCACTCCTTCTAACATCAACGTCACGTCGTTGTCTTCGCTGTGAACCTTCTCCCTCTCCGACGGGCTCGTTCTCTCGATCGACGCGAGTCTCGCCGCCGGCGATACGTCGCCGGAGGAGGGTCCGGTGAGGCGCTGGACGACGTTCATGAAGTCGCCGGCGGGGACGTGGAGGACTTTCGGAGACACGGCGTAGATGATCACCGGCTTCCGGTGCTCCGGTGGCGCCGCCGGTTGGGGCGCGGTGGGGGGAAGCGGCGGTTTACGGATCTTGTGGGAGTCTTTGCTGACTCTGAGAGGCGGGGGGCGTGTACCTTGGAGCTGGAGCTCTTTCTTTCCTGGCGGCGATGATGTTCCGCCGCTGCCGGAGGGAAATTCCGGCGGGTTCATGGTGGAGCTTGGTGATAGGAAGAGAAAACGGGTGTTATTATAAAGAGGGTGGTGTTGTTGGACCACAAATTACCAAGTGCTACATTAATTGTTGACTTATTAGGGAAGGAAGAAAGGAGGAAAAGAGAGGCTATGGAGAGTTTGGACTAAAAAAAATATTACTAATTATTATTTTATTTTTGCGATCAAGGAAATAGATGGCCATTTATTGACCAAGAGAGGTTGATTAGTCAAACGCTGTATTTTCTTAACCAAAAAAACTATTTAAAACTGTTAAATTGTGCCGAGTGGGCTTATGACATGCGTTATGTTTTTTCTCCAGGAATTTTTTTCTTCTAAGTGTTTAAGGTAAGCATACCCAGAAATCTAACATGAAACTTCTAATTAAATTGGTATAATTTCATAACAGTTGGTCAATGCACTTATGATTGACACGTCATTTTAAAAAAAAGTAGTTGTTTGACATGGATATAACTGTCATCCTCTATTGTTTTGCTTAATGCAAATTTCTCACTAAAATGGGTGATAACATCTTCATGACGTAACATTGTCCTATCGACTAAATATTGTTTTAGCTTATAATAATTAGTAATGGGAAGAGTTTATTTTTTTATTCTTGCTTTCCTCAATACATGGAATGGAACCTTGGTTTTAAATGGACTTTTCTGGAACTTGTGATGAAGCTATGCTCCAGATGCTGATATTTTTGCGGAATGCATCTATATAAGTAGTAATATCACTTAGGGTTGAGCTAAGACCCCTGGTTCGAACCGAAACCGAAGCATCCGATAAAAAAACAAGAGTATTAGGTGGGTACGGATAGATTTCAGGTAAAACGGATGGAAAAGTTCGGTTTTCAGTGGAATGATTCGGTCGGATACGGTTTGAGATTTTTTCTCTGTCGAAATCCGAAATCGATCAAAGTATTGTAAAGAGCAAATTCCATGCGTTTGAAACTGAGGTGATGTTTCTGATTAGTAGCCATGTCACCTACAGCCTATTTGTATTGATCGGTGTGTTTCTCGCATTAGATTCCTAGAAGAGAGTGTCTCTTCCGATAAATGAGCACTTGCTTTTTCTAATTATAACTTTTACTTTACATTATAAAATAGTTTTAAAATATGTTTAACTTTACGTAACTAAAAATACAGTGGTTCTAAAAAAACTTAAACTTATTTAATTCTATTGAGCAGATAAAGATAAATGTTTGTGCGTATAACAAAATTACTCCATTGAAATAGTTATAGTAATTAATATTTTAAAAAGAAACATGTTTCTTTACTAATTACTGCCATAAACTCAGAATTAGAATTAAAGAAATAAACTGATAATCAAGCAATTCCTAACAAGCATTAGCAATCTCAATTAAGACAAGGAAAAAAAAATTCAAATCCATAAAATCAATCTAATTTAATTTATCTTAAATCTATTTAAATGCACTGTTTTTATATACAAATCTATTTTTTTTATTTTAAATCCAACTTAATTAATTGGATATTGATTGAATATTTATTTGAATTTTTAAATCCAATATAATTTTTTGGACAATCACAATTAGATTTTTTTTTGTCAATTTCGTTAGAAATTATTTTTTGTCAATGTCGTCTAGAATTATTTGATCAACGTTAATTATGAGTGGAAATAGATCAGATTATCTGTCAATGACCCATGGCCTGATCTGTTTGTTAAAAATATCAAATTTAAGCTTTTTAAAAA
Organism: Glycine latifolia; assembly: GCA_013407115.1. Taxonomy (NCBI): domain Eukaryota; kingdom Viridiplantae; phylum Streptophyta; class Magnoliopsida; order Fabales; family Fabaceae; genus Glycine; species Glycine latifolia. The sequence goes on from CM023942.1 coordinate 24,844,771, forward strand.
GTTTTTTTAATTAAAAAGGCCAGGTTGTAGGCTTTGAAAAAAGTTCATTAAACCTGAATAGTGAGTCTGTCTAAACTATAACTTATAAGATTATGTTTGGTAATTTATGACTTATAAGAGAAACATGTATATTACGTTATTTTTTTTTACTTTTAATTATTTGTTTTATATTAATTAGGTCTTGTATATATAGGCTTTCAAGTTAGGCTAGACCTTTATGCAGGCCAGACTCAGACCTTATTAAATTATTTTTAATAGGTAACAAGTAAGGTTTAAGATTAGTGATAATGATGTAGATCAAGCTTAGGCCTGTCGAAGCCTGACCTATTTCCACCCTTAACGTCAATTGATGATGTTTTTAAGCCGTCATTGGTTGATACTATTTTTTGGTTAATTTTGGTAAGGATTTCTTCAGCCAATGTTGGTCTAAATTATTTTTTGGTCGATGTAGTCCAACAAAGTCTTTTTGATTATTAGTCAAGACTATTTTTTAGTCGACATAAGCTAAAATTTTTTTGCTGATGTTTGTTGAGATTATTTTTTGATCGACATCAAATAGATTTTTCACTTGACATTGGCTAGAATTTTTTGGTCGACGTCAGATGAGACTATTTTTTAATTGACATCGGCTGAAAAACATCATCGATCGACATTGGCCAAAAAAATCTAGCTGATGTTGGCCAAAATACTACCCTAATTGACAAAATGTTGGCAAAAAACCTAGTTGGCGCCAACAAAAATATAGTTTCAACCAACGTCAACAAAAAAACCTAGTCAATGTCGACCAAAAAATAGTATTGACGAATGTTGGTAAAAAATATCAACAACCAACATCGGCAAAAAAAATATTACCTATGTTTGCCACAAAAACTCTAATCAACGTCGGCCAAAAACTAGTTACGATCGATGTTGATCGAAAACCCCCTAGTCAACGTCGGCAAAAAAATATCACCGACCAACATTGACTAAAAATCCTAGCCGACTTCAACCAAAAAGTAACCCTACCTAAGGTCAATCAAAAATATCTTTGATCAATGTCGACAGAAAATGCATTGACTGGTGTCAGTCAAAAAATAGTCATAATTGATGTGAGTCTAAAAATGTCTAGATCGATGTATGCAGAAATTGTCTTGGTTGAAGTAGACCAAAAATATCCTAACCAAGATTGATCGAAAATAATTTTAATCAAGATAAAATTTGTATAAAAAAATCTTATAACATTAAGTGAATATAAATTAGATATGACCAAATCCATATCTACTTAAATAAATTAAATCTTAAATTTAATTTGTTTTAAAAAAATATAAATATATATCTAAGATCAAATTCATTTAAATAGATATAAAATCTATTTAAATAGATATAAATTGAATATAAATTAGAATTTTAAAAGATCAATCCATATGCCCACCCCTAATCTCAACCAAAGCTTATTGTTTGATTTCTAATACTTGGGTTACAATGGTTTG
>CM023942.1:24846249-24960317 GCA_013407115.1 Glycine latifolia
AGCTTATTGGATCCGAACCCGGTCGAAACCGCCAATGCACACCCCTACTATCACTATCAACAAAGCAACCCCGTGTGCTGTCTCATTGTCACATGCCAAAGTCTTGAGCCAAAAGAATCGAAAAGAAACAGGGTCTCAATTTCGTGCAACCAAGGTACTAGCATTTAATAAGCGGAACTGTAAAATTTGTGAGATACATGTTTAGTTGATTCCTTTAATATATATGTATGTGTATATAGCTTATTGGATCCGAACCCGGTCGAAACCGCCAATGCACACCCCTACTATCACTATCAACAAAGCAACCCCGTGTGCTGTCTCATTGTCACATGCCAAAGTCTTGAGCCAAAAGAATCGAAAAGAAACAGGGTCTCAATTTCGTGCAACCAAGGTACTAGCATTTAATAAGCGGAACTGTAAAATTTGTGAGATACATGTTTAGTTGATTCCTTTAATATATATGTATGTGTATATATATATATATATATATATATATATTCCAACCTAACTTACGAATTTAATATTTTTTATTTGTGTGCGTACATTAAAATTTATTTTTTACGTCTAATATTTTGTTTGGCCTCCAATTCTCCACGAGTTGCATTTTGTCCAATCTTGTTTACAATAGAGGGGATAATATTATCGGTACCATGGATCATTTGGATATAGCCCATAGAAGTTCATCTTGAATCGAGCTTGTACAGAACGATCAGAAGACCATAACTAGCCAGGGATGCATATCAAGAAAGAACTACTACTTTGTATGGTTGGATGTACTCGATAGAAATTGCATCAGCCCAATTGTATGCTTGGTGGTTGGAACCATTTATGAAGATATAAATTGATTTTCCATGTGAAGCTAGTGGCATTTGAATTTGGAAATAATAGCCTTGATGGGGATAGGGAGACTGCAGGAAGTGGCATTACTGTGATTGAAATAATACAACCAAATGTGACTTTTTTTATGATACACGTTGATACTTCATAGCATAGGATCTCCATCATTCAATGTGGCCATAATTCGCAATTTGGATGGAGCACTTTCTAATCTAAGAGAGAGGGAATTTTTTTTTTTCTTTTGATGACTTTTCAAAGCTTCATAAATTAAATGATATTTATCTAGACTACATTTCAAAGTTTCTATTTTCGATACTTCTATATCTTTTTAATGAATCTAAATATGTCATACTAATGAAAAATGTTAATTGTTAAAAGAATGATAAAGTTTTCATTTAACCAAAATTAACTAGTGTGTTTGGAACTCAGTTAAGTTCAACTAATGGTTTAAGGTAAAATAAAAATACTTTTGAGACAGAAATAATTTTATCAAAGAATTAAAATTTTTGTTTTTATTTTCATTTTACTTTTATTTATTAGATTTATATTAAAATACGCATAATATTTTTAACTTCAGTGAAAATATGCACTAATTCATCTCTTACCCTTCTTTTACGTTTGTTGTTTTGGATAATGAGATTTTTTTATTTATAAGTTTCTAAATGGATTTCTAAAAACACCCATGGTATGGAAATTATAAGTTTACACTATCACTGAAATACATTATACGGTTTATACCGATAATATAATGCATTCATAATATATATTAATCATCATTAATATGATACATCTTATTATCAATATAAACTTAGTAATTATATTAATATACGAAAACTTTAGTGTCTTATGCTAAGTTTGGTTGCATGAAAAAAAAAGTGAAAGAGGGAAAGTTTAAAATTGAAATTAAAAAGAAAACAAAATTTTAATTTTTTTTTGTTTTTAGATATCATCTCTCTTTTTTCCTTTTTCTTCGATCAAACAGAAGATTTTTTTATTTGTATTTTTTTTTTTGCTGTACTTTATTTTCATGCAACCAAACATAGCATTAGCATATAATTTTTGTTTCTGTTGCAACGAGTGGTACGGGTTTTTTTAATACCTCAACAAGTGAAATACAAGACAAAGTGGGCTGGATTTAAAAGAAAAGAGATGGAGCCCAATGAGAAACCAGACAGGCCCAAATTAACATTAGCCAAGAGAGGATGAAGAGAAGGAATGCACGGATGAAATAGCAGAGATAAGCGGCCCAGTTCAGAAATGAGAAGTATGACAGAATAAGAAGCAAAGTGTGAAAAGCTAAGCAGAAGTTATGTCAGAAAATGGAAAACTTTAAGAAAAATAGATAATAAAATTAAAAAGTAAGTGAATAATAATAATTAATAATATTATATGTATGTATTTTCACCTTTTCAGTTTAAGATCAATATATATAATGAAAAAATATTTTTCTAGTTTATTAAAATTTATTATGCCTTTAATCACTGTTTATTTAAAAATTTAGTAATAACATTAAAAAATTTAAAATTAAAATTTGGAAATATGAATCGTTAATAAATATTAACATGTAATAAATAAAAGGTTAAAAAATAAGATTAATTGAAGTAATTAGATTGGGAGAGTTTTAAAATAAAATTTAGAAAAATACCATGTAACTTCTTGTATATTTGATTTATTATTTAATATTATTAAAAACAACAAAAACTAAATAATCGATACAACTTAAATTGAAAAACAATCAGATTTAATATTATATTAAAATAATTTATAACAGCATTATATTCAAATTATTCCAATGCAAACAATAAAAATATTTATATTTTACCTTAAAATGAATACCAACCCAATCGCAATTATTCCTATTTTTACCTCACCACCATTTTGCAGAACGGTGATCCTTCCAAGACCGTGAAGAGCAGAATGATAAAATTAAGGATAAACATATATTTGGTACGAATACGATGAGTATATGATAACGTTGTTATATTAATTATATTATCTTGATAAATGTTTGAAATACTCGAAGTCGTCGGTAAACCATATGGAACCAATCAAAATGGTTGAAGTGGCGCGGACTATGTTTCCTTCAAACGAAAATTCTAGTTCAAAGTCTAATTAATACTAAGAAAAAAAAGGTTTAATAGATTTTTATTCCCTTAATTAAATTTATTATCTTCAATCGAACTAATCGATATCATAATGACTTTCGGATAGCGAATCTGCGTGCATATATTGCATTAGCAGGTGAGTTAACCATCATCTAATCACTGGATTGGAAACCTTGAGAGTAAGTTGTAGAACACACTGAAAACACTTAGTTGTGTCATTTTCATGGTTATTAAACCAACGAATATACCTTAGCAACATTTTTAACCTCTATCTATCAACTTTTTTTTCTTTTTTTTTGGGTTCCTTTTGTTTTATTTTGTTTAATAGATTTACATTATCAGTACTGGGCCTCATATATCTATGATCTGTCACCACACAGGTGCTGTTTCCACCGCCTTACCTCTTTATATATAATAAATACGCAACCTCACGAATTTCCACTACGCTCTATTCTTCTTCTTCTCTTTGTCTCTGACTAGACAAGCGAAAAACAGAGATGGCAAGTTTGGAGGAAGACGAGTTAGTACAAATGGTGCAAGATTTTATAGAATCCGAATCAACATCCCCCACAAATTCCACTTCCTCAAATTGCCACGCCTTAAACCACCGAACCCAATATTTTATTCTACAGGTACTAGCTGTTCAATGAATTCAATGTTTGTCTTGGTTTAAGGTTGTTTCTTATGTGTTTTTTTTCCCTATGTTTTCAGGATGTTCTAAGGAGTGAGGGTGATACAGGATGTGAGGCTAAGGTGTTGAAGTGTATATTGAAGCATATGAGAGGTAGAAAGGGTGCGGAGAAGACTAAAACAAGTCTCAGTAAATGGCTTGTTATGAGGAACAAAATAGATGGCCTTAATGCTTCTGTATGCCACACATCTTGGGCTACCTCTTTGGGTTGTCCTGCAGGTGGGTCTTTATTTCTCTGCCTTTTCGCAACCTCGAATTAAATTTTTGGATTATTTGGCTTGTGTGCTACTAAGGAGATACCAAAATTTGAATAAGATATGATGGTCCTTTTGGTGTGGATCTTATGTTAAAATTTTGAAATTGTTCTTTGATGTCAAAATTAATGTGGTGCACTAGGTACTATGAAGTGAAATTGAACTTTTTTGTTTGGGTAAACATTATTGACAGGTGAGTACGAGTATATTGAAGTGATAATAGAGGATGATCAGAATTATGGTAAACCTACGAGGCTGATAGTAGATATAGACTTTAGGTCTCAATTTGAAGTTGCGAGGCCAACGCAAAACTACAAGGAATTGACAGACTCGGTCCCAGTGATTTTTGTTGGAACTGAGAACAAACTCTGCAAGATAATTTCCCTGCTATGTTCTGCTGCCAAACAGTGCCTAAGAGAGAAGGGTCTCCACGTGCCACCATGGAGAACCGCTTCATACATGCAAGCCAAGTGGCTCTCTGAGAGTCGTAAAGAGCCTAACCATGATGTCATTGGTGATGATGATCATGAACATGCTGATGCTGATATTATTGGTAACTGGGTACCTCCATTACTGAAGCCAAAAAAAAGGGATTTGGATGGTGGTGGATCTGGTTTGTCAAGTCAATTATCTAACATGAGTGTAAATTGTTGCTAGGGGAGTCTCTCTGCTTATTCTGAGAACTACACCCAATTTTGGTCGCAATTTTATGATGAATTCGTTGATCATCATCTCAAGTATTTTTTGTATTCTCACTTACTCTAGTGACATAAAATAAGAGCACTTCTTACGTGAATTTTAAAATTTTAGTATTTTGTGATGAGCAAAAAGTGCTTGTAATCCACTGGAGGATCCTCTTGTTGAATAAAACAATATCCTTCTTCGTTTCATATTTTCTTCTATTTTTTTTTCCTGGTTCAAAGGTATTGAAGATGTAGGTAAGAAGGGGTATGCTAAAAAATATCACAATTCATGTTATGTGAACCATGTAACTTATTAGTTCACGAGTTTCATATATTTCTGATTTAAGAATCTCCTTGAACTGGGTTCTCTAAGGCAGTCTAGGAGTAATTTCCTTTTCGAACTTAGAAATGTTGAGAGACACAAGTTATATATTTTCCTGTTTTTAAATATAAAACGTGAAACTTTTAATGATCGATGTGGATAACATTGGAATGGGAAGATTACATGATTCCTTCTCTCCCTGTGCTGCACAAAGCACTTTTTTTTTTTTACTTTAAGTTCAATTATATTTTCTATTCCTTATATGAAATGTTTCCTTTCAGATCCTTGAATATAAGTAATTTAATTAGCATATGTAAAATCATATTTAACATCGTTTACATCAGTGTTATAGCCAGTAAACTAGATTGAAATAAAGTACTGTATGTAAATTTTCAATTGAAAATGTTTTTACAAATTGGGACTAAAATTATTATATTGATAACTTTTAATTGTCTTCTTTTAAAAATTCTTTACAATGACATCTAATTATTATACAAACAATTTTTAATTGATAGATAAGTTTTATATTGACAATGTATAGTTATTTATTAAGTTAAAATTAAATACAATTATCCTCTACATTAAGAGTTCATTCTGTGTTTGTGTTCAGTGTTCAGTTTGATGTTTAAAATATTGTAAGATAGGATTGATAGTTATCTTATCCTATTTTAAGATGTTATTTGTTTTACCAGTAAAATATTACAACATTATTTTATTCCTTTAACCCTTTTAGTTCTTGTTATCAAACTTCGTTAATTCAGATTTTTAAAGCTGCTATAAAACTAAAACTGGTGATGTAAAACTTCTACTGGCTGGGTTGAATCTGGGACGAATGTACTTGTTTTGATTTTTATGGTTTTACACCATTAGTTTTAGTTTTATAATGATTTTTAAAGATCTAGACGTAAGTATTGCATTACATGATTTTACATGCATAGTAAGGATTAAAAATGATAAAAAGTATAACTATAGGAATTAAACTGATTTTCTTAAACTATATGAAATAAAAATAAAAAATGTTAAAATTATTAAGAACCAAAATAATAAATAATCATTTTCTAATTTACAAGTTTTTCTTACTTTAAAATTAGACACCATTTCTTCCTCCGAAGGTTCAACTGCAAAATATACATAACATATTATGTATAAATGGCTAACACATACATATTGCCAATGAAATCTTATATTATAGATAAATAATTCCATCAACCAAATATTATAAGTAGAGTAGCATTTTATTCAGCAAACACTAGATCCAAGTTCGATTTCTTAGTCATGTAACATGCCAGCTCAAATAAGATAAGTGACTTGAAAAGTGTATTCTTAAATAATTAAGAAACTAGTTTTTCTATCATACAATATGTTAATTAACTAGGATAAATGGCTTAAAAAGGTGTTATCAATTAGATATTAGATGTATAATAAAAAAAAACAAATCAAGTGGCATAGTTAAAAGTTGAAATTGTTTTTATTTTAAAAAAGTATTAATAACATAATAAAAATAATCATTATTTATTGGTGACAAACTATTTTTGTAATTATTATATGTAAATATTAGGGACATTCGTCAAACTAAAATAATTTCAGTTACATTTAAAAATCACGGTACTAATACAATAGTAACCTAAATATATTAGTGATGATTTAGTTGTGAAAAGATTCTTCTAGTACCAATATGAATTACTAATAACAAATATTCTTATAAAAAAATATTGTATCCTCAAAAAATAAAGAAATCTTGTAATGATAATTTTGAAAAATATTATTTGATTTGTTTGTGAAGGACCACGATTATGAATTTCAAATGGACTGCGGACATATATATTAAAGGTTGACTGCTGGTCTAGAATTATTCTTGATGAATGTTAACTCTAGTGTGTTTCAAATGGACCAAGGTTTGAGGTTTTTTGAGTTCGATCAAACTCCAATGTGACTAGCTAAGTCATGGAGAATGAGCGAGTGGGTAGATTCAAACAAGAATTTTACCAATTGATACTAGGAGGTAAACAAATTGTGTTGTTCATTTTTTAGTTAGGGTGACACAATTTTATGCTAGCAATCAGATTTTTAATTACATTTTTTTTTTATATTGAGAATCAAATTATCAATGAAAAAACTGAGTTTATTCCCTAAAAATAAAAAGAATTTCACCAAAGTGATCGAGGATTTATATTAAATGCTTACATAATACATTAACATTAGTGATAGTTAACTATTTACAGAAGTTGGAGATTGGTTAGATTCTCTAAGACAGGGCTTAAGGCTTCTTGAGGACAATGGTAACTTTCCTCTCGATGAATGCATAATCTACTGCGAACGTATTTATCTTAAACATCTGCATTCGAACATTGACTTCAATCAACGTGCAACGCATGTAGATTGAAGCTGAGGCACTTTCCGTCAAGATAATCCATTATGTGAGTTGGGTCACAACTCCCATTCAAAACTTGATATTTATATGATTAGATTCTTCAGCTCTCTCTCATAGCTTTAGTTGATCAAACATAAATATTTCGATAATAAATTGTATATATATATATATATATATATATATATATACTCACACATACCAAAAAACAGTATAGCTGTTTCCCTTTAAAATGAGTTAAGCTAGTGAAGCGCATAAGAAAGGATATGTATTCATCTTAAATTAAATTTTAGTTAATTTAGATTGAAATGTGTATATAGTTTAAATTAAATCAATATTAAATTTAATCATACTTGTGTCCATGGCAAACAAGCTACTTTTAGCGAGTCTTATTCATTCCGCAAACACAAGAAGTTTGAGAGAGTGTCACTACAGCAATCCTAGTCATGTAGTAGCAGCAATTATGAATACATAGACAGCCAATTTGTGACATGGGTTTCCATTATAGTAAGTTGTCAAGTAGTTGTAGCTTTCTGATCCTAGGAATTACGTGTGTTCATGTAAGAAAACAACAACCTAGCGCATAAATATATAGAAGAAATAAAACTGGGAATCTAGCCATCCTCTAATTTAATTTGTTTTTATTACTTAGAGTCCACAAAATTTGGTGCCTCTCACTGCATGTGGTGTGCTGGCTAGCTAGCTAAGGCTCAGTATTTGGCCCGGTCTGTTCTCTGTTTTATTTGTATATTTTATTGTATTTTTAAGATTTTATTACCCACACAAATAGAAAGAGAGAGAAGGACAAATATGATGAGTATGTTAATATGTCTACTATCATATTGAGAAACATTTAAAACCGTCTCCACGTACAGTTCCAATAAAGGTATACTATCCAAAAAAAGTGACTTGACGGAATGGTATAGAGATGAATATGTTATGGATGAGAGGCTACGTTTTCAATGGGACCAAGAGTTAGAAAAATTAATGGGAACATTGATTAAGCTGTACCCAGTATACGCATTTATATGAAACCAGTGGCAATGGAAAAAACATGTGGCAACAATACCATGGGTAAACTATATGCACATCTTTCCCTTTCATCGTTTTATTTCAACACGCGTATTGAAGTGATAAATCTGTAAATAATGCATATCGCAGCACATTAGGGACGTTCATAAACCACCTAACCCTTTTCTTTGTTTGTCAATTGGCACATGTCAATTATTGAGTTAATTAAATATACTTTCTTTAGAATTTGATTTATAGCATTTTTTAATATATTACCTAGTTCAATCATTAAATAACATCTAATCACTATTAAGGATAAGGAACAATTCAATTACACGGTTTATTATATTTCTATTTTCATGTTTTGATAACGAGTGTCTAAAAATACTGAATTAAAATTATTTAGTATATATTTATTAAATAAATCGAATTAAACAAATTAATTAAAAAAAGTATGAATTCGTTTTTTATTTTTATTTCTTTGACTAATACTTCAATGACTTTCTTCATTAATATTCTTTTTAGTTCAAAAGAAAAAGATATAACATATTAGAAAAATTGTGCAATTTTTAATTTTTTTGTATAAGTAAACATATAATATCTATGAAAGATAATCTAAGTAGAATTATTATAAACGATAATATTTTATCTCTGAATGTCTTTAAAATTTAACTTGTTGGATATGTCCTTTAAGCAAAATATCAAACTCTAAAGTACTTAGTTGTTGGGAGTTTGTATTATAATTTGTTATGAATCAATAATCATAAGAAAAATTTCAGGAAACATAGCGTAATATACTATTTTGAATACATTTTTTAATAATTAAAATTTGTTAGATCTTAAAAGTCATTGCTAATACGTACCATAGCTACTTTGTCTAACTAATTGACTTCCCTAAGTACTAAAAGTGCAAAGTTGAAGTGTACTGCATTTTTTTTGGATAAGACCTAGAAGTGTACTGCATAATATGTGCATACATCATGTCCTCTTTGTATTAATTATTATAGTGGCTTGCCATCAAGTGCAAATCAATAATTGAATAATTGTTTTACATAAGCTGGAACGAGAATACAAGTGGGACGGTATTCACCCCAACACCAAAGTGGAAAATGGCTAAAAATAGAAGAAAACTAGGAACTAGAAAGATATATTGAAAGATGGGGCAGAGTTCGTGACTACCCTAAAGTAAAATGAAACCGAAAGAAGAAAAAATAAAAATTCTCAAGGAAGTTACTTTGTCAGGCTGTATACATTGACTCAAACTCCCCAACTATTCTATGTGTCCCTTCCATCTTTGTTCTCGACAAGCCTTTAAAATGGAGTGTATTTTTTCTCTCGAGATATCTCAACCTCTTCTCCATCTCTCTCTTACTCTCATTTTTTTTTTATAATAATAACTTTTCTTTATTTAAAAGAAAGTTACAATAGTAAAATTGTTTCTTGGTGACGTGTTATTTACATGTTCAAATCCAAAAACAACTTTTTTACATATATAAAGATAAAAATGCTTATAATATCCCTTATTCTTACCTTACCTGTGTGATTGTGATTTTGAGGTTGATAAGGTCGTGAAAATCTACACTCTGCATATCTTGACATAGATGATAGATGATTTCCTAGTTCTAATTTATTTTGTCCATAATATAGTCATTTGAACTATGTTTTTACTTATATATATATATAATCTTTTGATTTTGATCCAATGTTGCATGAGCTGAGAAGTGAAAAGTTGTTATAAGAGAGGAAAAAGGGGTACTTTTTCCCGGCTTCCGGTGATGGAAGACACCGTTTTCCAGCAATCAGCATCCATGTGTGTTCCTTCTTGTTTCACTTTCTGCTTTACATTCTCAAATTTATCATTGGTGCTCCTAACAGGGTGTTCTCCTCTTTCCATTGATTTGAGAAGTTCCTCTGATTATCACTGTCTAGGACTAATTTTCATAAGGTCTAATATCTATTTCATGATTCACATAATGAATGCAGACACTGTCACCAAAACCTGTATATAACATAAATTTGACAATAATATGCTAACGAGAGAAAAGTTGACTATAATACACTGTTAAGGTAACCTGTAAGCCACTTATACCAGTACGTAGCTAAAATTTATTTTATAATTTTTTTCACATATTTTACAATACCACATTATTTTATCACTTTAAGCAACTTAATTAATCCTTCCTTTACTTTAATTAAATAACTCTAAAATATTTCTTGAATAAACCATACAATTTATCTCTCACTTTTATTCCTTCCATTTGTGTGAAATACAATTAAAAATTAGCGAAACTGTCATCTAAGGTGAAAAAGATGGAATTACCAAAAATTTAGATAGTTTCCAGCTGTTAGCAACTCCTCTTGTATGCTTTAATAAACTTTTTTAAATATATTTTTTATTACCAGATGATTTTTTTTTAGAATTGTGAAATTTTGTGAATGTCACTCTCTATCTAGTGAGTTTTTTTTTAATGCTATTTAATTAATTTTTTTTTATAATTTTTAGTCTAACAATAAAAATATATATAAAAAGAGGGTATAGTATTTATCCTTGTCATGCCAATAAAAGCTTGATAATTTTAAACTTCATTTTGTACATGTTTGAGGTTTAAAATAATAAACATAAATAAAGTCTAATGAGCCAACAAAGATAAGAAACAAACTCATAATCTAAAAGGATATATATTTGATTTTTATTGTCAATGTGAAAATCTAATTGATAAATAATCTATAAATATTTTTTGAGTCTTAAAATCTGTCATAATCCTAGCAAGTCTCATTAATCTAATTCATCTTAACTTTTTTTATAAAAAAAAAATAAAGTCTAACTAAATAACAATACGACTTAGAATGTTATATCAATAAAATTGAAGCAAAATGGGATTTTTTTTAACTCAACTAGGACCATTTGTACATTCAAACTTACCTAATATGAATATTTTATCCAACATAGATAAGGTGAACTGGACCACAAAAAATTATCACAATTAATTATTTCGCTTGTTTTTTAAAATTAACTTAAACATTGTTTTCAAACAAAAAATGTAAATTTTAAACATGAATTAATTTTAATTTTTTAAAATCAAATAATCAAATAAGTTGTTTTAAATTAACATTTTTATACTCCAATTATATAAAAAAAAATAAAGAAAATAGCAAACGGAGCAGCCTAAGTACCTTGTATTAGGCCAGGCTGGATCCATATTTTACTGGATCTGTTATCCATTGGGCTGCAGTCGGCCTTGCTCATGTCATTGACAATTACATGACATCTTTATTTCTCACAATTCAAAAACACCACTGCCTTCAAAATTCCTCCCATTGCTTTGCAGGCTCGGTAGGGTTTAACTAAATCTCTTATTTGCAATTATTTCTAAAAAAAATCTTCCTCTTGTGAACTTGCCCCTTCCTTTGAGGGGCAAAGATTAGTTCTACTTTATTTTTTCTAAACACACGCATAGACATAGCATGATATCATTACAGTACTTTCACAAGCATATAATGTGGGAACATTACATAGACATAACATGACAACATCACAGTACTTTCAAGAGTATATAATGTGGGAACTTGTATGAAGTTAATGCTTTTACCAGCAATGGATGACTTGTTTTTAAGTAACACATATTTCTGGACCGATTTCCCATTGCACAATATTAATGATTTGTAACTTAATAATTGCTCAAGAAACACAAATCAAATCTACAAAATGATGATATTCTCTTTAGAAGCAAAGCTGTTAAAACTTGAAACTCAATATTTACACAACCAAGAAAAATGACTTTTTTCTACTTTATTTAACTTTTTATGTTCTCATCCATGAGTAGTAGAACATTATCATATTGTCCACTCTTCATTACACTTGTTTTATCATATACATATATGACATGTGAAAGTTAACTGCAAGCAGAGCTGAGTTACGTGGGAAATGTTCGTAGAGAAGCATATGCAACAATGCTCCATTCAGCTCACGTTTATGTTTGTGGAGCTATTGCTGATGCACAAAGCATCCGCATGTCCGGTTCAACTCGAGACCTAGTTATACTAGTTGATGAGACAATCACAGAAGTGGTTTAGAAGCAGCAGGGTGGAAAATCAGGACAATACAAAGGATCAGAAACCCCAAAGCTGAAAAAGATGCTTACAATGAATGGAACTACAGCAAGTTCCGTTTGTGGCAGCTTACAGATTATGACAAGATAATATTCATTGATGCAGATTTGCTCATCCTAAGAAATATATATTTCCTATTTGGAATGCTAGAAATCACTGCAACTGGAAATAATGGCACTCTTTTCAACTCAGGTGTCATGGCTGTTGAGCCATCAAATGCACATTCAAGCTCCTAATGGATCATATTAATGAGTTTGAGTCCTACAAGGGAGGGGACCAGGGATACTTAAATGAAATATTCACATGGTGGCATAGGATACCAAGACACATGAACTTTTTGAAGCATTTTTGGGTTGGTGATGAGGAAGAGAAGAAACAAATGAAGACTTTGTTATTTGGTGCTGACCCTCCAATTCTCTATGTGCTTCACTTTCTTGGAATGAAGTCATGGCTGTGCTTCAGGGACTAATATTGCAACTGGAACTATGATGTTGCTCATGAAAGGCGGTGGAAGGTGCATGATGCATTGCCTGAACTTTTGCAACAGTTTTGCATGTTGAAGTCAAAGCAGAAGGCACAACTGGAATGGGATCGTAGGCAAGCTGAAGTTGCTAATTACACAAGTGGGCATTGGGAAATTAAAGTTAAAGATAAGAGGTTGAAGAAATGCATAGACAATTTGTGCTCATAGGAAAACATGTTGAAGCATTGGAGAGAGACCAATTGGACTGATGATGAGTATCATACTCTAACACCACCTGCCATTTCCACATCATCTCTTTCTGATTTGTGAAATGTGAATTTAGCTTTCTATCGTCCTTGCAAATGTTAATAAGTTTCTCGGTGTAGGAAACTGGCATAAAGGAAAAAAGTTATTCCTCTTCAGTTTCTGCATGAATATGGTCTCTATTCTACACTCTTATTTTGTGCCGAGTGTATTCTGCATTCTGATCATATATTATAACAAATATCATCAATTCAATTTCAGAGCAATTTACCCGAACGAATCTGTAATTTATGGCTTCCCAATTCTTCTTGGTCATCTTTTGTCCTGATTCTGTTTTTCCTTTGGAGTTTTGTTGTTTAGTTTTGAAAGTAAAGGAGGGAATAGTTCTAAAGTGGATTGTGGACATATTTCCCAATTGGGAAAATATAAATAAACAATGACAATGTTATTCTACACCTAGTAAGAGAAAGAAAAAAGAGACAGAGATATAAAAATGATAGGTGATATAATATGATAAAGAAGAGAGAAATACAAAAAAATAAGATATATTAGTGATGTATTTCAAATTATGGAATGTTGATTATCATTATTCTTCCTAATTAGTTTTACTCCAATCATTCTGACGTTTGTTCGGCCAAATAAGCTAATCTCATTGATAAAAAAAAAATGTCTAGAAAATTTATTTGAAGAATTTTTAGAAGATCTGATTTTCCTTTACTAGTGTTAAATCAAAAGAGGCTTACAAAGATTAATTTCGGCTTAGTTTAAGTGGGATAATGATATTGGACTTGTTTTCCTTTAGAAACCTAGGGAGGGTTGCTTCATCAAGTCCGTGCGCGAACTTAGGCCTGGACTTTGGGTTGGGTCTAGAGAAAATTCCGCGACTACATGCAAAGTTCTTTTATATTGTAACCTAAACCAGCCAGTGATAAACATAATCCAATCAATATAGGTCACTTGAAGATAATTCTTTTATTAATTTTTTTAAATTTAAACACCTATCAAAATGCAATATTTCAATTTCATAAAAAAAAGTCAATTATAAAATATTCCATCCAAAATATACATTTAAAATTAAAAAAAATAAACAAGTTCAAATTAATTATCAGTTATACAACATATACTGATATACCCAAATTTAGAGGAAATCAAATTTAGTTTAAGGTGTAAGAGGATAGGTTTTAAATAAGTATAGTATAGATAACCTTGTTGGCACAAGTGATAATATAGGCATACACATGACTATATTCATGTTCTTTTTTTTACGTAAACTATATTCATGTTATCACAAGCTAACTTTTAGTCTTAATTATTTGTTTATAATTGTATGGTCCAAATTCATTATTTTTATTTCTCACAATAAGAACAATTCTCACTTGATACATCCCATGTATCTCTCCTTCTCTCTTTATTGATCTAGAATCTTCTTGAACAATGTAGATTCATCTTTTAAAATAAAATAAATTATTTAATTTTTTTTCTAAACTCTTGCTAACAAAAAAATCCACCAAAATAAAAATCTTACCATAAAGGCCTTACCAAAATAAATTTTTTTTCTAAAATCTTACAAAAAGAATATTCTCCAAAAACAAATTCTCTTTTCCAAAATCCTCTACCAGTTTTTTTTCTTCAAATGTTACTAATTTTTTTCCATTTATAAATTTTAATTTCGATTTTTTCTAAAAATAAAATAATTTTTTATTTTAATAAAAAGAAGATAAAAAAAAACTTTTTAAAAGTTCTTATAAATTTTACACAATCAACTTAAAAATAACCATTCTAGAACATACTTGTTAGAGTTGTCATGAGATTGAATTTCTTCCTTTTAATATGCGTAAATCAACCTATAAACTTATTCTCCTTTCTTGGATGAATCTTTTTCTAATAAAATAAATTTTATATTTTTCTTAAATTAATAATTTATCTATTTTAAAACTAAATAAACATTGATGGCAACCTCATTTTTAAATTTTTATTATTTTTTAAAATATTTATTACCATTTTGTCGCATTCTCATGACAATTCTTGTTCAAATTTAAATTCAAATGAAAAATAATAAGTTGAATTTTATCAACAAGATTCAACACAGAAGTAATTTGATTTCTTAAACATAGTTCGATTATTTGATTATGCGTATTAGAAAACTTTGTTGGAAGAAGTAATTAAAATTCACTTCATTAAAAAAAAAGAGTAAAATTCATTTCAATAATTTGTATGCTTTCTAAAAATAGTCTCGTAGCTTTTGGTTACAAAAATATCTTACTTAAAAAAAGTTATATTTTCATGTTAAAATTCACATGAAAGGCATTTTGGCTAAATGTGACGAAAGACATGGTGGGGGACAGACAAATAACTAGTTGAACCAACACACATATTATTCAACTATACACTATTAGCAGAACCACTCTTTGACAATCGAGCTCAATAGGAAAGTTCCATTAGGGGGTGGTTAATTACTACTACCCCATGCCATGCGTGATTATCAGCCACAATATTCCGACTACACATGGAACCAACAAACCTTGTCATTATTATATTGATCGACCTATCCAAGAATAAGAGCATTTGTTTAGGAAGTGGATACACCCTATAATATATATCGCTTCTTGATCCTAAAGCAGGTAGTGGAGAGACCACATATTCACTATGGGTGGCGCCAATTTCAAATAGCCGAGAAACAAGATGTTAATGGTTGGATTATAATAGTGCCTACCTAAAATCTAAAAATAGCATTCCCGCCCCAATTGCAAATTTAGTTGAAGCAAGCTAACACTAAATGGCCAACCCTTTTTTTTTATATACTTAAACTATAATAATTAGACAAATTTGTGTATATACATAATTTGGTCCCGTGTCAAAAACTTCCAAATGAAATGGTATATTTGTTCGAAAAAGTTCATTAAAAAGTAGCATTAGCCATTAGGAGGTTAGTGCGGCCTATCGCTGTGTTTGGAATTGCATCTAATCAACTCTTGCTGTCGATGAATGGTGAACTGTGAAGCAATCAATTTTGATTTGGAAGTATTTTAAGACCTATCCGCAACATGTGACTACCGCTAACGCTATTTAGACTATTAGTACAATAGTAACTCATGTGAACAAGAATAGTACTACTATTCTACAATGCTCAAGTCAATGAAATTGGTTGTAGGGACAATTGTCGACTATGGTTGGCCACTTTACGTCAAAGGCCCATACATATGCGTCCGTGTTTAGAACTTTGATAATGTGAATATTTCTGGTAATTACAGTGCCCAACCAATGGTGTTTCAAATTTCCGAGTGCTCCTAACAATGGCTTTACATATAACCTCATATTCCTTTGTTATTCACGTGCAAGCGCTTTCAACATCCTCATCAAGGAATGGGAACATGGATAATTTATTAATAGGAATGGGACACATTAGCAACTAAAGGACCCTTTTGGCGAAGCTCAAAGTAGAGGCGAACGCGTGCCATATGTACTAGACTTTAGCATTAGCTTCTTTGAATAAAGGTGACCATTTCCAACTTCCTTATGACCGCAATATATAGATAGATGAAAACGTGCCACCTCATTATGCCATTTTTATAATGGAAAAAAGGATTGGATTTATGACATTTTTGAAAAAATTAGTTGAAAAGTTAATTAAAAATTAAAAATTTAATTAATAATTAAAGTTAAAAAATTAATTTATTAAATTAAAAATATTTGACAAAATTAATTATTAAAGTAATTTAAAAGTACAAAATGATAAAAAAATTATAAAATCATGATTTATTTTTAAAAAAATAACAAAAAAATATATATCAAAGATAAAAATGAAAAAAATATAAAAAATAGAAGATAGAAACTAGTAGTCTTAAAAAACGTTAAAAAATAAAAAAAAAATATTTATCCAACAGTCACGTAAACTTTTTAACTAGTAAAAATAATTAAAAGGTAATTGAAATATATTATCGAAGTTGTTGTCCATGTAACAGTTATAAAAATTGAAAAATCAACGGATGTTTTAGAGGATCGTGGTGCCCAAAATGCCCATGTCTTGTTTTGTTTAGACGGAAAGCGATAGAAGCCAAAGGTACTTTCATTATTTGATCAGGTCATGCTATAAAAAAAAAAACTCTATAAGTTTGTTTCAAATTATCCATTTTCATTTCCGAAATAACATTCTAAGCAATGAAAAACATGAGAATGGGAAAATAATGTTTATAATCTTGAAATAAACTTTGTAAATCATCCAAACAAGGGTGACCCCAATAAAGTGATTGTGATCAACCGTTGGTATTTACCAGCACGACTCAAATTGATTTGAAATTTCTTCCTAATATGGATATTGGTATTGCATTAGTTATTGGTAATTTACAAAGGGGGTATACCTAAATAAAACTCCCCCATCTACTGATGCCTCCTAATTTACGAGGATGGGCTACCAACAGATGATGGAATCCAATCATTTCCTTGAATGAAATTCTGCACCGAATACGTTAACACGTGTTCAGCAGGGATCTTGCTACTCCATGGCACCCTCTGAGACAAATCAGAGCCAGTACCCTTGTTCTCAAACTCCCCATAGTAAAGTGTCTTAAGAGCAAAGTCACCGCTCCATGGCATCCAACCCTGTGGTGTTACAAGAACCTCCAATATCGAATTAATGAAAACCGTTCTAGAATACTCCTTCCAAGGCCTACCCAAATAGTTCTTGTGCACTTGAGGCTTGCTGTGGTACGATGCTATATATTCCTCAGTGCCATTAATCAAACAGTTTTGGAAAACAAAGCCTGTGGGTTCTGCAGGGTCTGTTCTGCCGTGTGCTGTGATGGCATTGTTCTCACCCTTCTCTGGCTTCACTTGCCTGGGACGAACTAGGATTTGGCAGTCTTGGAAAACTGCTGCAGCGTTTCCAAAGATGAAGTCCACATTGCCCTCAATGCGGCATGACTTGTAAAACTGGCGCAGTGAGTGAGCATAGAGAGTGTCTTGATTGCCTAAGAATTCGCAATTCTCAATCACCGAAAGATCACTGTCTAATCTGAATGCCACTGCTTGGTGAGCATCAGGACCTGCCGTGTTTTCGATCGTCAGATCCTTTGCCATGAATCCATCGCCAAGAACCGCTGCAATCACAGTTAAATATATCTTTAACTTAACAAGACAAACAATCCAAGAATGAAAGCATGCATGCGTGTCATCAATCATCATACTTCATTCATACATGGTGAAAAAATGAAGGTTCGCTGAACATGTATCAGATAAACCAAAATAAGTATGCACTAGAGGAAACTTCTGCTTTATAATTTAATGATTAATACTCCGGATTCCCCCTCTAGAAATATTCTCTCTCATACTACAAAAAGGATTTGAAAACAATATTTCTAAAAGGTCCCTGTTGAAACAAGTAAACAACAACATTTATGCAATCTAAAAGAGTTGGTCATCAAGTAAAACAAGACTGGATTTTGTATCTTACAAAAATTCTCCTAGAAGCATTATTGTCCACAGGAATAATCTAAAAATAAAATTGAATATAATTCCTGAAAACATTGAATTTGACAAATTCAACAAAAATATGCTGACAATTCCGCCGAGGAGCATTAACCCGCGAAATCAGAGGGCCCCATTCCCCAACCAGTACACTCGGTGACTTTTTAATCAGAAAAGAAAAATGATGTTCTTTTAAAAATAGAGAACAGAGAAAACATTCCGATTATTTTATTATTATCATAATAAAAAAATAAAGAACATACCGACGGTGGCAGAGTTGTAAGTTGTCATCCCTTGTTGCCCCACGTTGGCGTTACCGGTGATGACGGTCTTGCCGATGCCGTCGCCCAAGAACACCATATTCCTCTTTTCTAACGGAACCCTAACGGTCTCCTCGTAAACCCCTTCTTTTATGTATATCACAAACCTCTTTGTTCCGTTCGCTGGCGCGGCGTTTACGGCCTCCTGCACCGTCTTATAACACCTGTCCCCTCCATTCTTACACACCGTAATGTCGGGCGTCAAATTCGGCGGAACCCCTCCAGCGGACGCAGGGCCACCCGACCCCACAGCCTCCCAGAACCCGTCGCGCTCCGTCACGGGGGGCTTCCACGAAGCGGTGTCGTTTCCGAAGGCGTCGAAGGAAAATGCCATGCTGAGTACGTTGCTAGAGAGAGTTTCGAGGTTATCGATGAACGACATCGTTTTGCCGACCATTTCGGTGTCGTTGGCATATTTGAGGCTGTTCCAGCAGTCGTACTGGTAGGCGAGTGCGGCCCCGAGCCACGCACGGGCATCCTTGGTCCTGCCTCGTGGGAGCGCGTCGCTGGCGAGGGAAATGCGGTAATGGGAGTTGGCTAATATCTCGATGCAGGTGGAGGCGGCCACGGTGCGGTTGCGGCTGTCGGCGGAGGCGTCGAGGAGGGACTTGACCATCGTCTGTGCGGTGGCGAGGTTGTCGGAGGAGAGGGCGATGGCGGACTGGAGGAGCTGGAGAGGGGTCGGGTTCGGAGGGAGGTTCTGGGATTGGGAGAGAGAGGCTTCACATTGCTGCGGGAAGCGCGTCGCGGTGCAGGCTTGTTGAATTGCCGGCGAGGTGGCGGTGGTCACGACGGGTTTGGCTGGTGGCTTGGCCGGTGAGTGATGGGGTTTGTGGGGCGCGGCAGAGGTGAGGGTTAGGACGAGGGAGAGAGAAAGGTAGAAGAGAGAAGAAGAAGCCATCGTGGAATGTTGTGAGCATGTGTTTAGTGAGAATGGTGGAATTTATTTATAAGTGTTTTTAGGTAATCCATAATGATAATTGATAAAAATAATATAATATTTTTAAATTTTGGTATTGTTATTGGGAGTATGTGGTCATTCTAGTGGGTGTGATTTTTCATTTTTGTCTCGTGACCGTGAACTGAGAAATGGTGTCACGGAATGGGTCTGTTTTCTTTGTTTGGGTTGGGGAGGAGTGGCCACTATTGTTATTATTAGTATTTATTACTCCTGTCAATTATCAATTGTTATGTGTTTCTTTGGTATTATTCTTAATAATGAAGAGTGGGTTATTATTACAGCAACGTTATTATTAATAGTAAATTATGGTAAATAGTCACGGCAGATTGGTTCAGGGAGACATCACGAAATGGTGGTATTTGATTATTGCATAGAAATTTGGACTGTTCGAAAGGAAAGAGTGAATGCGACGTGGACTCTGAAGAGGGGAAGACTCAAGTGAAGAAAGGTTCAGCGCGGCATGGACGTGGATGGTTGTGACTGGCTTGTGAGGTGCAGGACACTATTCTTCCTTGCTACTACCACTGCTTGCATTTTTTTTTTGGGGGTTTGGATTTTTACTTTTCAGGATGTCAAATGTCATGCTTAACCATATTTTTTTCAAGAGAGATTTTGTTTTTACTTTACTTCAAATGAATAAGAAAAATAATATGTTATTTAATGAAAATTCGAACCTTCAAAGTCTAGTCTCTTCTAATCAACAATAAAAGTTTACTGTCCAATAATATTCAATGTTATATTTACTTACTCTACCATAAAATGCTACATTTACTAAAAAATATTATATATAAATCTGTATATGTAAAGTTCACTAAATAGTAAACAGTATGAAACGTTACCTAAAGAAAAGACTTCAAAAAGAAAGTATGAAATATTATATTTATTAAAAATAATATGTAATCAACTTTTTTTTAAACAATATATAATCAACTTAAATAATATCATAAATAATATATTCATTGTTAGACTTTTATAACATGTCTGACTTTTCATTTTTTATAAATTTTATTCAAAAATATTATTATAACATTTAATATATGAAAACATTTATGTTTCTTATCATTATTTAGAAGAAAAAGATCATATAAAGTATATGTCGAATAATAAAATTTAAATATAATTAACTTTTATTACTTAAAGTAATATATACCAAGCACGTTATTTTTCCCCAAAACTTTCAGAAATAAACATATAGTTTCAAATGCATCAGAAAAATTCCCACAAATAAAAAAAAACGGCATTTTGTGAATCATTTATGTGACAAAATATATAGCACTGTCGTGTATCCTCGATTGAATTATTTCCCCATGCTTGATTGAATAATTATTAGAAACATTCATATTCATATTAAATTAAAAGATCCTTATATATTTTGTCAAAAAAATATCCTTTATTACTTAAAAAAAATAAAATAGCGTGTGATTTAGTAAACATGGGGTGTTTTAGCAAAACTAAAACCCCTAATTCTCCTCTCCTCGCGCTCCACCACGACCTCCACGGCTTCTCCACACCACGCAATCTCTCTCTCTCGCGTGCTCGCGCCACCACAAAAATGGTGCTTCCTTGAAACTTGGTGAAACTGAGGTAAGTGAAATGCGTTCCGTTTCCAACTTAACTACTTGTTCGAGTTTAAGACATAATAATCATAACAATAATAGCGGTTTTATCTCTTCCTTGTTTTGCTGTGCAGTTTCATTTTTCAACCATTCTTATATTGATTTTTGTGTTGGAAGCAGCTCGAATTTTGTGAGGGACGGGTAAGTAAAATTGATCGTAGTAATGTTCTGTTTGCGTAATTTTCAATTCCTGTTGTTTCAGGTTGTTTTTAAATCTCAATTTCATAGTATACTAACATTGGCTGTGTTCCGACAAATCAAACAACTGATAAACCTACGTCGTATGAAAGCCATTTTTACTAGGCATGATTGTTTGTCTCCGATGAATCAGAACCATTGTGCAAAAGTTGTTTTTTCTGTCAGATTCTGAATAGGGTTGTGTTTGGTTTTCTGGTTTTGAGGCTTTAGGCACAAGAGAAATCACCCTATGGTTGGGCTTAGGTAATGAGAGTCCTTTGGCATAAAAAGGTAGTGCTTAGTCATGAAGTATAAATTTATTATTTAATGAAGCATAATTGAAGGGGACGTGAGTTTAGTCGTTTTTTTTTTTACAATAACTTAGTTTAGAAAATCCAATTTTACCGGTCTTTTTAGTTTAAAGAAAGTTCATTTTTTACAAGAACTTAGACTCTTAGAGTGTGTTTAGTTCAGGTATTAAAAGTTTGTTTTCAAACACGTAAACAAGTGTGTTTAGCTCATTTTTACTGGTCTTTTTAGTTTAAACGTACCATATTTTATTTTAATTTAATTGGCAATCCACTTGATTGGCTTGATATTTAAAAAGTTTGGGAAGTTTATACAAGATATTAAATTCAAACTTTGTTATTCAACAAAAAAAAAATCAAACTTATTGTTATTATTGTATACACACACAAAAATCAATCTTCAAATTACCTCCTCCATTTATTTACCCAGAAGTTTATCCAAACAATAGCCACTAATTTCTCTGTAAATCCATGGACCTTGGTTGGCAGCAGACACTGACGTGCTTTGGAATCATCTCCTTTCCTTGTAGGTGCCTTGTTACTGACTTGTAAAATTTCAATATTAGGAATACTAAATGTATGTCTAAATTAAAGTTTTTAAATCTAAGTTTAGCTTAAACTTATGCTAAACTTAAGTTTGTAAATTGAGTTTGCAAAAATATATAGTCTTGTATCTTCAAAACTAAATTCTTAAGCAAAAGTTTGCTTTCAGACAAACTTTTGAGAATATTGAAACATGAGTTTAAATTGATTTTACTTTCAAACGAATATTCTCACACAAAAAAATCTAAACATACCTAAACTACAAACATTTTTCTACAAGGAGATATAAGATTCATCCAGTGGTGAAGGAAGAAAAGGAAAAGAGAAAAATATTGTGAATTTGAATTTCTCTGATGATAAAAATTAATAAATTAATATTTATTAATAATAAAATAAATAGCTCTTTTCCTACCATCAAAAGGTATTCCCCTTGTTTCCAAAGTAGGCCGTAACCGAAGAAGTGTAATGTTCAAAAAACCCATCACTCTAGGCCGGTACCATTACCCAAGTGTAATATGGCCCAAGTAGCTAAGATTGGGCTGGAGCCTTGCACGACCTCATTGTAAGTCAGTTTTATGAAAGATGTTAACATTGCTGACAAAAATCACATTGACTTTTAGTCATTAGAAGTTGATTTGAAGCAATAAAAAGTGCTAAAAATTTATCAAGAAATAATTCTTTTTTAACCTTTTTATATATTTTTATGTAACTAATACTTTCGTCTTCTTCAAAATCTTGGTAATTTTAGAGGCTTAAAGTTAATTTTAAAAATTGATGTTAACAGAAATAGAAAGGATTGAGATTTACAATAAAAGTTATTATTATTGCCAATTAAAGAGGTAATATCTTTGTTGATATTTAATTATTAGAAATAAATATTCACCTTACATTAGAATTTTTTATGAAATTGTATTGATATCTAATAACAAAATAAATATTTGTATCATAAAAAATGAAAACATCTCTTTTATATATAAATTAAAATAACTATATTTAACTATATCATTTTTAGGAGCTATTCTTTAATATTTTTAGGAGTTTTTCTTTAACAATGAATTCTTTTAGGATATTTTCTTCACCATTTAAATCTTTCATTTTATCATTTTCATCTTTATTTCTAAATTTAATTTAATATTTTAAAAATATTAAAAATTAAAAATAACATTGTATCACAATATAAATTATTTATCATAAATGAAAATATAATTATATATTCAAAATTAATTAGTTATTATAAATTAAAGTTATATGAAATAAATATTTATCCTATGTATTAGAAAGATTAAAACATTAGTTTTTCTAAAATCTTTTTATTCTTCTAATAAATAAATTATTTATTTTTAAAATCATATAAAATGTTTAGTACAACGTTTTTTAAGAAAAAGAAAACAAAATAATAAAAAAAATCTATCCCAAGATCTTCTTAATTTAGTTGATTCATTATTGCAAATTCTAAATAACAATCTTTATTGCGGACAATTTCATGGATTACCATCAAATATATGAAGATTAGTGTTATTAAAATTGATTTTGATCATTGATCCGAAATGTGTTAATAATTTTGTAATTTAATATGTGGATAAGTAATTTGTTTGATTTGATCATATATATATATTAAAAATTTAAAATTATGTATGTTTTTATTATATATAAGTATATAATGAATATTGTTTGATTAAGAGAAATCTATTGCTAACTAAAATTTTGACATTATTTTGGTAAAAAAAAAAAATCAAATATGGATAACGATTTACCTTACTTAAGAATTGAGATGCTGGATTCACTATTTTAGGCTTGAGCTTTCAAAGTCATTAACTATGCCTTAAAAAAAAAGGTCACACGTTTATAATTATAAAATGGATAACACTTAAAATTATTTTACTTCATAACATGGGTCCGTCGACAGTTTTGTATAATTGTTAAAGCCTGGTTAAACCCTTGCTAATAGCAAAATTCGAAGGTTGCAGGGTGAAGCAGCCGCCACGACCACCGCCGCATGTTGTTATTCTCTCCATGCTCATGCGGCTTCGCGCTTTCAAGCTTTCCTTCAAAGCTATCCACAAACAAAATCCCCCCTTGACCATCGTTTGGCACCCATTTTCCTCCACCGCACTCGCCCACTCCAACACCCCTTTCACACCTCCCTCTTCTTTCTCCACCTTCGACGTTCTCCAAACCCTACACCATCTCCACAATAACCCCTCCCACGCCCTCTCCTTCTTCACACACCTCCGCCACACCGGTTTCTCCCACACCATCTCCACCTACGCCGCCATCATCAAAATCCTCTCTTTCTGGAACCTCCAACGCCAACTAGACACCCTTTTCCTCCACCTCATCAACCACGACCACCCTCCTCTTCCCTTTCCCCTCCTTAACCTCTTCGAAACACTCTTCCAAGACTTCAACACCAGCCACAACAACAACTACTTCTTGCTTAGAGCATTTAACGGTTTTGTCAAAACCTGTGTCAGCCTCAACATGTTCGATCAGGCCATTGATTTCCTCTTCCAAACCCGGCGCCGTGGAATCCTCCCCGATGTTTTGACTTGCAACTTCCTCTTCAACAGGCTGGTGGAGCATGGTGAGGTGGATAAGGCATTGGCTGTTTATGAGCAGCTCAAGAGGTTTGGCTTCATCCCCAATTGTTACACCTATGCAATTGTTATCAAGGCATTGTGTAAAAAAGGTGACTTGAAACAACCCCTTTGTGTGTTTGAGGAAATGGAGAGAGTTGGGGTCATTCCTAATTCGTATTGCTATGCTGCTTACATTGAGGGGCTTTGTAATAACCATAGGTCTGATTTGGGGTATGAGGTTCTGCAGGCATTTAGGAAAGGGAATGCGCCTTTAGAGGTTTATGCGTACACCGCAGTTGTTCGCGGGTTTTGTAATGAGATGAAGTTGGATGAAGCTCAGGGTGTGTTTGATGACATGGAGAGGCAGGGGGTTGTTCCTGATGTGTATGTTTATTCTTCACTGATTCACGGGTATTGTAAGAGTCATAATCTTCTCAGGGCTTTGGCTTTGCATGATGAGATGATTTCGAGGGGTGTGAAGACGAATTGTGTGGTTGTTAGCTACATTCTGCATTGTTTGGGGGAGATGGGGATGACTTTGGAGGTGGTGGATCAGTTTAAGGAGTTGAAGGAATCTGGGATGTTTCTTGATGGGGTGGCCTACAACATTGTGTTTGACGCTTTGTGTATGTTGGGGAAAGTGGAGGATGCGGTAGAGATGGTGGAGGAGATGAAGAGTAAGCATTTGGGTTTGGATGTTAAACACTACACGACACTTATCAATGGGTATTGCCTTCAGGGTGATATTGTTACTGCGTTCAACATGTTTAAGGAAATGAAAGAAAAGGGTTTAAAACCTGACATTGTTACGTATAATGTACTGGCAGCCGGGTTGTCTAGAAATGGTCATGCTCGTGAGGCAGTGAAGCTTTTGGATTTTATGGAGAGTCAAGGCATGAAGCCAAACTCTACTACACACAAGATGATCATTGAAGGTTTGTGTTCTGGAGGCAAGGTTTTAGAAGCTGAGGCGTATTTTAACAGTCTGGAAGATAAGAATATTGAAATCTACTCTGCCATGGTGAATGGCTATTGCGAAGCAGACCTCGTCAAAAAATCATATGAAGTTTTCCTTAAGCTGTTCAACCAAGGAGATATGGCTAAAGAAGCTTCCTGTTTTAAGCTACTTAGTAAACTCTGCATGACAGGTGACATCGAGAAAGCTGTTACATTGCTGGAGAGAATGTTGTTGTTGAATGTGGAACCAAGCAAAATAATGTATTCCAAAGTTTTAGCTGCACTGTGCCAGGCTGGGGATATGAAGAATGCTCGCACTTTGTTTGATGTTTTTGTTCAAAGAGGATTCACTCCTGATGTTGTAACTTACACGATTATGATAAATAGTTATTGTAGGATGAATTGCTTGCAAGAGGCCCATGATCTCTTCCAGGATATGAAGAGGAGAGGGATCAAACCTGATGTCATTACCTTCACAGTTTTACTTGATGGGAGCTTTAAAGAATATTTAGGTAAACGTTTCTCTCCTCATGGAAAAGGAAAGACAACATCACTTTATGTTTCCACCATCTTGAGAGATATGGAGCAAATGGAAATAAATCCGGATGTTGTTTGTTACACTGTGTTGATGGATGGACACATAAAGACAGATAACTTTCAACAAGCAGTTAGCCTCTTTGATAAAATGATTGAGAGTGGACTAGAACCAGATACTGTAACATACACTGCTTTGGTCTCTGGCTTATGTAACAGAGGGCAAATGGAGAAAGCTGTTACACTGCTTAATGAAATGTCTTCCAAGGGAATGACACCGGATGTGCATATCATCTCAGCTTTAAAACGTGGTATTATAAAAGCTAGAAAGGTGCAATTTCATAAGTAGTTGGTCAGTTTAGACAGTTGACGCTTGGATTTATTCCGATTTCTAAAGTGTATCTGGTCAATACCTACAGGTAAAGCAGAAGTGCATATGCTGTTGACTTATGTACCAAGACTTATGACTGAAACAGTTATTTAATTATTGTACTGAAGGATTGTATTTCATTCTGCAGGTTGAAAAGAGAAGAGCTATGCATATTTGCAGATCAGTTACCAGGATGTCATTGTATTTAGGTATGACTATGCTTTATACAGAATTGAAATTATGTGATTATGAAAGTATAAGGCGTGTAGTTGAGAAGAGTTGAAGGAAGTTGATAATCACTAAATTTTAATTAAAATATACTAATATTGTAAAAAAAATTATATCATTATCGAATTATATACTACTGTTATCTTTTTTATAAGAATATACCACTGTTATCTAAATCTTTGCAGTAAACTAAAAATCTCTCCCTATATATATGTAGAGAGAGAGAGAGAATATTTTAGTTAAAATCCTTTATCATTTTCTCTCCATAAAATTGTATTTACTGTTCAGAATTTTGCTCAGTTTAGAAGGAGGAAGACAGAGGGAGAGAGGCTTCTCACCAAAGAGTAAGACATGGGTTCCATTGATGATGATACACTGCTTCTGGAAGAGGGTCTCCTTGAAGTTCTTTCTTATCCCAAAACTTCTATCTTCATGTCATGCTACTTACTTGTATACAATACAATACAATTATACAAGCCATGACAATCTGCTTTTATTGAAGGGAGGCACTTGTTGCATAGTGTGCGTATAGCAAATGAGGTGGTTGATGAGGCAAAAAGGAACAATAGAAGCTGTCTTGTTTTCAAAGTAGATTATGAAAAGGCATATGACTCAGTAAGATGGGGTTTTCTTTCATACATGATGAAGCGGATGGGGTTCTGCTCTAAGTGGATTAGTTGGATTGAAGATTGCTTGAAATCAGCCTCCATTTCCATATTGGTTAATGGGAGCCCAACTGCTGAGTTCACTCCCCAATGAGGTCTCAGACAAGGAGACCCTCTTGCCCCATTCTTGTTCAACATAGTAGTTGAGGGCCTAACTGGACTGATGAGAGAAGCACAACAAAAGAACCTGTTTGATGGCTATAAGGTTGGGAAGAAAAATGTGGATGTTAGCATATTACAATATGTAGATAATACCATTTTCTTTGGGACAACATCAGTGAAAAATGTTAAAGCCATTAAGGTGATGTTGAGGAGCTTTGAATTGGTGTCGGGCTTGAAATAAACTTTGCTAAAAGCAGATTTGGGGTGTTTGGAATGAATGAACAGTGGATTAACAATGTTGCCACTTACTTAAACTATAGAGTGTTGACGGTACACTTTTCGTATTTGGGTGTTCCTATTGGGGCAAACCCAAGATGCTTTGAGACATGGGATTCCTTAGTCAAGAAATGTGAGCGAAAACTATCTAAGTGGAAACAAAAATACCTCTCTTTCGGGGGAAGGGTGACTTTGATAAAGTCAGTCCTGAATTCGATCCCCATCTTTTTATTTTCTTTTTTCAGGGTGTCAAAGAAGGTGGTCTCTAGACTGGTGAGGCTTCAAAGGAGGTTTTTGTGGGGAGGAAGTGTTGATAAAAAAAAGATTGCTTGGTTAAGCTGGGATTTGGTTTGCCAACCAAAGGAGTTAGGGGGTTTGGGTATCAAGGACTTAACGAAGTTTAATCATGCCTTACTTGGGAAATGGTGTTGGAATATGTTTCATCATCAGGATGAATTGTGGGCACAAGTGCTGCACTCAAAATATGGAGATTGGAGGAACTTGATAGGGTCTAGAAGGTCTGTTAGCGAATCCATTTGGTGGAGGGACCTCAGCTTAATATGTAATTCGAATGAGGAGGGGAGTTGGTTCAAAAGACGGACAAGATGGAATATGGGTTGTGGTTCAAAGGTGCTATTTTGGGAAGATGGTTGGAAGGAAGATGGGGTGTCATTGAAGGAGAAGTATCCAAGACTGTATCAGATTTCTTATCAACAACAACACTATATCCAACAAATGGATGTTTCAGCACAATCAGGATGGGAATGGCAGCTACGATGGAGAAGATTTTTTATGGAGGGAGAGGTAGAATCAGCTGTAAAGGTTTTAGAAGATATACAGGACTTGGTTCTACAAGTACAACAACAAGATACTTGGAGGCGGGAGGCTGATTTGAGTGAAAAATATACAGTGGGGAGAGCTTACAGGTTTATAGACAAGGAATTGACAATCTAGAATCAGGATGATGTGTTCAAGACTCTATGGAAAATAAAAATCCCTAGTAAATCCTCATGCTTTGCTTGGAGATTGATTAGGGATAGATTGCCTACTAAGAAGAACTTAAGTAGAAGGAATTTGGAACTCAATGATGTCTACTGTCTTTTCTGCAAGAACATTGATGAGGATGTGTCTCACTTATTCTTCAGTTGTGATAAAATTATGCCGCTATGGTGGGAATCAATGTCGTGGATAAATATAGTAGGGGTATCTTCCGTAACTCCGAAAGATCATTTCCATCAACACTCCTACTACCACTACAATGGAATCAGAATGCAGAGATGGCAGACTTGGTGGATAACTTTGACCTGGACTATTTGGCAACATAGAAACAAAATCATCTTCCATAATGAGAGTTTTAATAGCCATAAACTATGGACGATGCGCTATTTCTCTGCTGGACGTGGCTAAAAAATTTGTAGAAAGGATTTGACATTCCTTTCCATTACTGGTCTAGTAATATTGGGGAGGCTTTTGTATTCAGGGGAGGGTTTAGCATATAGTTTTTTCTTTCCCTCCCTTTTCGTATGGGAGCCTAGAATCCAGCCAGATTTTTGGCAACTTAATTCATGTATGTTTCATGTATTAGGTTGCCATAGGTCTGCAATTTTGTTGCAGGGATTGTTTATGTATCTGTACTACTTGTACTCTTATTTCATATAAATAGATATATTAATTTTGCTGATAAAAAAAAAATACAAGCCACGGCATAACACATTCTCATAACCACATAGTTTACTATGAGATATAATTATATATGATTGTTTATTTTACTGTGAAGGATGATGAAGGGAGTGAGCAATATACAGGAGATGGCTCAGTTAAATTTAGAGGAGAGCCTGCTCTTAAGAAGGATACTTGCAATTGGAGGGCTTGTCCTTTTATCCTAGGTACTATGTTTTTACATTTCTCTCATGTTATTATTAAATAATCATTTTTTGTTTTATATCATTTTAAGTAATAGAATATACATGTATAAAGTGTTTTTATATTATCATTGAATAAGAAATTGTGATGTCGGATAAATTTATTGACTTTAACTATAACTGCCTTAGAAGTCATACCTACCGTGGTTTCTAATTTGTTGATTGTAAAAATATTTAAGATAGTTAGACTGATAGTGCATAGAAATTGAATTCTATCATTTTTATGTATATAAATCTCAGGCAATGAGTGTTGTGAATGTTTGGCCTTCTTTGGAATTACAACTAATCTTGTTACCTATCTTACCACCAGATTACATGAAGGAAACATTTCTGCTGCAAGAAACATCAGCATCTGGCAAGGCACTTGTTATCTCGCTCCTATCATTGGAGCTGTTCTAGCAGATGGTTACTGGGGTCGATACTGGACAATTGGTGTTTTCTCCGCAATTTATTTCCTTGTAATAACTGATAAACTAAGCTAGCCTTCTTTTACTTGCCTACTGATTTTTCACACACATCCTTCTCTTAAATGTCCAGTAGTATGCATGGCAGTTATGAAAGATGAACAATATGAGCACCCTTGATTCTGTTTTGTATCAGCCATATCATATAATTGATGAATTTAATTAGAATGTATTGACACTGTCATCTAATCATGGATTATCATGCATGACTCGGTCATAAGATACCAACAGTGATTTCTAATTGGTGTACATTATAAATGTGAACGTCTATCAAAATTGAACTCATCAACTCATACAGTCATACTTAATTACATATATGCTTTGTTGTTTAATTGTCTTTTCATGTTGTAATTTGTGATATGGCTACTGTGTGCAGGGGATGTGTACTTTGACACTTTCTGCATCTTTACCAGCATTGAAACCTGCTGAATGTTTGGGTTCTGTATGCCCTTCAGCTACTGCTGCACAGTATACTGTGTTATACTTTGGTCTGTATGTGATTGCGCTTGGGACTGGTGGTGTGAAAGCATGTGTGCCTTCTTTTGGGGCAGATCAATTTGATGACACTGATCCTAAGGAAAGGGTTAAGAAAGCATCGATTTTCAATTGGTATTACTTTTCTATCTACCTAGGTGCCATTGTGTCAAGCAGCCCAGTTGTGTGGATTCAAGACAATGCAGAATGGGGTCTTGGATTTGGCATTCCTGCTTTGTTTATGGGATTATTTATTGTAAGCTTCTTTGTAGGCACATCTCTATACAGGTTTCAGAAACCTGGGGAAAGTCCTTATACAAGAATGTGCCAGGTTTTGTTTGCATCTGTTCGAAAGTGGAATCTGGTTGTCCCTGAGGATAGTAGTCTCCTGTATGAGACGTCAGACAAGAAATCTGCAATTAAAAGGAGTTGTAAACTGGTGCATAGTGATGATATAAGGTAATTAAACTGTCTTTGACATTTTTGTCCTAGTATATGAGCTTCTTTCATTGTCACAATATAGGCATAGGATTAGGATTATCTTGTTATACATAGTGACCTTCTAATATAATATTCTTGTTGAAGTGCAATTTGTCTAATATCAAATTAGGAATTAGTTGTTTATGGGGAAAATGTATGAGACCTGCTCCAATGTTACAGAAGTTGCAAATGTTAGGGTCTAACTCGTCACTTACAAATTAGCTATACCTTCAGGCTTTAGGCC
Organism: Glycine latifolia; assembly: GCA_013407115.1. NCBI lineage: Eukaryota > Viridiplantae > Streptophyta > Magnoliopsida > Fabales > Fabaceae > Glycine > Glycine latifolia. The sequence continues at coordinate 24,878,041 of CM023942.1, forward strand.
TTCCTTGGCACACCTAGTAAGGCCTGATAGGATGGAATTACCAATTGTTCTGATTTATCTGATGTTTGGAACACATGACCAATTGCAGAACATAATCCAATTCCCTCTTTTCATCAAGTTTTGTATGACACTAATGCTGCAGTACTGGGGAGCAATTATAAATTTATAATAATTTTTGGGTTGTGATGATTTTACTGTGTTTTTATATGAATTATTTTTAGGAGTTTTATTTACTTATTCAGGGAAATCAAGATAATTATGCAGAATTAGAGTGCATGTTGGTTACTGTATGGGTCAAGATTTATCATCCATATAATATATTACTATGATATTTCCAATGTTTATTTTAAGTGGTATATACTGAAGGTAATTATGCAGTTAGGTATGATAGGTTAGTAATTTATTAGTTAGTTAGAAGTTGCCTATACATAAGAAGGGTTGAGACAGAGATTTTATCTTCTGATTTATGAGGGAGTTCAGATTATTGTGGGAGAGTCCAGGCCTCTTTGAAGTACTGTGACTCAGTTCTACTATTTCCTGTTAATAGAACCCCATTTTTTTTCTATAATTCTGATCCAGTTTCTATCAGTATGTGTATTCAATTTTATTTAACCATCACTGAAAGTGTGCTAACAGGATGCCAAACGAGGCCTTAAAACTGAAGGGAGGAAAATGGTTTAATATGCCCATCAAAATTAAGAGAAAATCTTCAATGTGGTTTTTTCCCAAGTTACATACATCACAAAATTATTCTCTCAAAAATTTCAGTTGCCAGATTAGTCTCTCATGTTCTTGTCATCCGTATTGTCCTCCAAAGATTTTGTCACCAAATTAATCCTTAGAAGATTTAATTTGTCATTAAATTAGTCTTTTAAAGATTCCCTTTTTTACTGCTTCAGATCTATGTGCATGGGGAAAATATTTTTCTGTTTTTCATTTCACTTTGCCTATAAGTTTATATTACTCTGTAAGCATTTGATGTTAAAGTAGACATTTTAATGCTACACCTGATCACAGGTTGTGTATCATGTATTTACTATTGTCTAATTAGTCATGATTAGACAAGCATAAAAAATTACTACGTACCCCATTGTTCAGAAGCATAAAAAATTACTACGTACCCCATTGTCTAGAGGCTCCTCCCTATGCGAAGGTAAGGAGGAGGGATATTGTACGTAGCCTTACTCTTGCATATGCAAAGAGACTGTTTTCAGATTTAAACCCATGAACCAACAAGTCACTAAGGTACAACTTTACCGCTGTGTCGGGTTCGCTCTCATGATTAGACAAGCATATTATGAGTAAAATTAATACTTTTCTTTCATGCCTCAAATTTGCACATAAAATGATTGTGCAAGATTTATTTGCTTGTTTCAAGTATATAATGAAGTGCTGAACTAGTTGTACTTAATTTTTTTCTGATGATGAGAATTATTAAAGACTTTTTCTCTAGGTTTATCCTTCCAGTATGCTAATGGTAGATTCATTGTTTTCTTTGTTTCTCCTTTCCTATATTCCAGTTGCATTGAGAAACCTTGTACTAAAGTTTGATGTAGTTTTAACATTTTTTTTTTACTTTTCTTTCAAATAATAATCTGTAGTATCCTCGCGTGCGTAAAAATGCTTTCTTAAACTCCTTTTCTTTTTTGGCTTTAATGAAGGTGTCTTGATAGGGCAATTATAGTATCCGATTATGATAGTAAAAGCGCTGACCATTCTAATCCATGGAGACTTTGCACCGTGACAGGTGGCGGAATTGAAAATCTTGATCCGCATGTTTCCAATTTGGGCCGCCAGGATCAATTTTGCTAAAGTCTATGCCCAGATGTCAACATTGTTTGTGGAGCAAGGAACAATGATGAACACATGCATTGGTTCCTTCAAACTACCCCCAGCTTCCCTCTCAACTTTTGATGTCATAAGTGTGGTTTTGTGGGTCCCTCTCTATGACAGGATAATTATTCCAATCATATGGAAGTTCACAGGTAAGGAAAGGGGCCTCTCAATGCTGCAAAGAATGGGAATTGGCCTTTTCATTTCAGTTCTGTGCATGTTATCAGCTGCTGTTGTGGAGATTATGCGTCTGTGGCTCGCAAGAGAGCTTGACCTTATTGATAAGCATGTTGCCGTTCCCCTTAGTGTACTTGGGCAAATCCCTCAGTATTTCTTTTTAGGGGCAGCAGAAGTATTCACATTTATGGGGCACCTTGAGTTCTTGTATGACCAATCTCCAGATGCTATGAAGACTTTAGGTACTGCAATGACATGTCTGAATTTTTCATTGGGAAATTACTTGAGCTCTTTCATTCTTACTATGGCAACTTACTTCACCACACAAGGTGGAAAGCATGGTTGGATTCCTGATAACTTGAACAAAGGTCATCTCGATTACTTTTTCTTGCTTTTAGCTGGACTTAGCTTCTTAAATATGTTAGTGTTCATAGTTGCTGCCAAAAGGTACAAGCAAAAGAAGGCTTGTTAAGATTTTTCAGGCAGTGGAAGCATGTTATGATATTTCCTTCTGTCATTGATTCTTCTGTTTGTATATATGCTACGCATAAAAGTAAACTTGGCCTCTCTCGGGAGCCTCTAAGTGAGAAGGTTCACATAGGTAAATTGTTGGCAGTAAATGTTCACATTCTGTACAGTGCAAAACTCACATGTGTAACTTGTATATGGCATCAGATTATTTGAGCTCAATAATAAATTATGTAGTCTGATATTTTCTATGTCCAATTGTTCGTGTTCCTTGTGCTTGATTAACGGGAATGGAAAATCAAGGAGAATGAATTACCGGTAGAAAAATAGCAATACTGAATAAAATTTATACGCAATGTACAAGAATATTCTTCTATGATTTAGGATATTCTCCTATTTTTCTATACAGTTTTAAATAAGTTTTTTCAAGAGAGGCATGTTTATCTGACTATTCAATTACTAGTAACTATGGTAAACTTTTGGGATATCTATGAATACGTGTTAGCTTTATTTTTAACATCGATAAAAAAAAAAAAAACTACGGTAAACTTTCGGGATATTTATGCATAGGTGTTAGCTCCAAGATTTGACAAACATTGTGTAATCAATTTGGGGTCCAGAACTTAAAAAATAGAAAAATAAATATGAATTAGATCAAATATAATAATAAACATAATATTGATTAATAAATATAATTTATCTGTTGTTCTACAATTTTTATTGTGATAATATTAAATAATGATAAAATTAAGTTGAATTTTATTGTTTTTTAAGGATTAATTTAATGAATGTACAGTCTCATATTTTGGATAAAGTATTATTACATTAGAAATTTCAAACCAATAGATATATTATACTTATTAATCAATATTATGTTTATTATTATGTTTGTTCTTAAGTTATGTTTTTTTTTTTTTCTATTTTTTAAGTGTTTATTATAATGTTATACTTTTATCTATTAAAAAAGATGAAGATTAAATTATATTTTGGGTAAATAATCATTTTTATTAATGGTAACAGATAAAAGTTAATCGATGAATAAATTTGTTACACTTTTTTTACTTGTGATGACCATTTTAAATTTTTATCTTTTGAACAAATTTGTCAATACTTTATATATTCATAGATGAAAATAATTATTTATTCTTATTTTTTATGTATATAAATATCACACAATGAGTGTTGTGAACGTTTGGCCTTCTTTGGAATTGCAACAAATCTTGCTACCTATCTTACCACCAAGCTGCATGAAAGAAACGTTTCTGCCTCAAGAAACCTTAGCATCTGGCTTGGCACTTCTTATCTCACACCTCTCATTCGAGCTGTTCTAGGAGTGGTTACTGGGGTCGATACTGGACAATTGCTGTTTTCCCTGTGGTTTTATTTCATTGTAATAAACTAATATGAAATAACCCTCTTTTCATTGTAAAACACTAAAGTGACACACAGTACATGTTGATATATGTTAATTATTTATTCCTGCATTTGCTAGAAAATGTAGGTATATGCTATAGGGATACACACTATATGTGGTTGAATCTCCTCCAAAATTCACACTTAAATTGTGTGTATATCTAATAGGTTTATACCAGTATATATTATACATATAGTGATACTTTTTGTGTGTCAGGTAACATTCGTTGCGGTGAAATAACTAACTACTCTTGAACGTGCTTGTCCATTAGATCACTAATTGACTGTCATATTATTAATTTTGGTTAATTTACAAAAGATTTTGACTAATATTGTTCTCATCCATTCTCTCTCTCTCGTATCTAATTTCTACTCCTATCTTCGAGGCACCTTTAGTTGAACTTATCTTCATTATCTCTGTCCCTCAAAATTAACTTATCTGATAGTTGCAAATTTTCGAACCCAATAATAAGCAAATCTTTTATTGACTTGGACTGATCCTGTTTTCCTTAGATCACAATCTTTAAATAATAATAAATTTAATTAATTTAAAATAAATTTGGATATATTTGTTTGATCATTATTCTTACAATTCGACAATGACCTTATCTTTTAACTTTTATCTCATCGGCTATTCAAAATATTTTTTTAAGTGACAACAGTTTCTTTGTTAAAAATATTCTTATAATAGTTCTATTTAAATAAAAAAGATGTCATCATATAAAAAAAATAAAGAAACGCCGCCAAGTGAAAAAGAAATCATAATAATTGACCTCGTGTATTCACCCATAAATAAATAAACAACCTCGCGTGCAACGTGGTACTCGTAATGTTAGGAGCAACTGGAGGACAGCCAACGTTCGCAAAGCTTCTTGCCGTAGCGTGGTCCTCGTTCGCATAAAGAAATTCTATTAAGCTATGGAATTGAATTAAGAATTTGTTTTTAAACTCTTTACTATCCCATGCACCATCTCCCATCTCCTACATAATAATAGCATTTAAAATACAATAAATATAAACGAAATTTAAATAATGATGGTTCACAGGTTTGGCCCACCATTCTGTCTACAATAAAAATTAAGAGATTTTTTTATTTTATTTTAAAGAAATAAGTTATATATGAGATCTTTTGTTGATACGTATGATTTTTTAAGGATATTTTCTAATCAGAGTCCAAAGATTTATCTTTTAGAAGATTTTATCAAAGAGGCTTTACCTCTTTCAACAGTTTTTTCTTTCATCCACTAGCTGTTCATCAACCGATCCAAACTGATGCAAACCGTGGGGACTGAACCGAAAAATCAATAACCGAAATAACTGAAAAACCGAAAAACCGAAAATCGAAAAAAATCAAAAATTTTCATTGGATTGGATCGGTTTTCGAATTGACTGGTGAAAACCGATCCAATTATAAATCTTACATTACCCTTTACCTATTTGGGCCTATTCCCCATCATATTTTGTCCAATGAAAATTAGAAAATGGTGTTTGTTTTTTGTCCAATTAATAACTACTTGCTCCTTATTTTGTCCAATGAACATGTTTGTCCAATGAAAATTAGAAAATGATGTTTGTTTTTGTCCAACGAATGTGTTTGTTTCTACTAGATACTCCTTATTTTGATAAAAATAAGTCTCATGAGTTTTATTTTTAGACTTTTTAAAAAATCGAAAACCGATCCAATCCAAACCGAAAAAAATTGGATCGGATTTGAAAAAATTTTAAACCGAATGAATGATCAAATGATCAAACCGAAGAGATTGGATCGGATGATTTTTTGCTTCAAAACTGATCCAATCCAGACCACAAACACCCCTACCATCCACTGTTAAATTGAATTTTAGTCGACATATTTTAAAAACTCACCTTTGTTGGATTTTTAGTTTCATCCCTACAAGAATTGTAGGAGTTTTTAAATAAATATATTATATGATTTTAGTTATAATAACACCATTATTATTGTGTGCTTTTGGTGTTTTTCAATTTTATTCATGTTTAATCCATATAATAATTAAATTAAATGTCAGCATAAATAATTGAAGGAAAATGCTAATATTCATCTTAATTGGTGTGCATTAGCACTCAACACAAAGAAAATTGGACTAAAATTTCATTAGTTAGTTTATCTCTCGAGATTTAATTTAAAGATATTACTATACTTTATCTTTGAAATATTTAAAATTAAATTCAAATTAAACTATAATATAATCATTAAATCTCTAAAAGATTCAACAAACAAAAGTTAAATCTATAAAAAAATCTCAATTATCAATTCTAAAAATATATCAATTAATTCATCATCATAAGTGTCTCTACCATCGCTATAGCTATCATTATGATCTTTGTTATTCTTACCTCCGTTACCATGATCATTTTTATCCCACCATCATCTAACACCGATAACAATCATAATAAAACTAGTGAACCATAATCTTAAAATAAAAAGAAGAGTGACATAAGAGAATAAAATTTTATTTACAAAAGTTACATCCAAAATTTTTTCCTCTACTTTTCTAGTAAAATTTAGATGCAGTTCTTTAAATATTTTATGTGTGTCAATAAATATTGGTCCAGTTAATAAATATTTTATGATTTCAAATTTGTTATCAATGTAAGTACTCTGTTAATAAATAATATGTATCTTTGTAAGTAATATTTAAACTTTTTCACTTAGATAATCATTGTAGTAAAGATATGGATTAAAGTTCCATGTAGGTTATTTGCACGAAAGTCAATTGTAATAATGGTCTAGCAAAAAAGAAATACACTTTTTAGAGTAAGCAACAAAAGCACCTTAAGAATTGCATCTAACTTCTGTCATTTTCTTTTCAAACAAAACTTAGATGCAATTTCTTAATTACTTTCGGTATTGTTCTTTATTTGAATTTGATGTTTCACTTCAATAATATCCATAAAAGAAATAACTTAAATACGTTTTTCGTTCCTATCATTTAGCTTTTTATTTTATTTTTGTCTTTACAAAATTTTAGTCCTTGCAAAAAATAATTATTTTATTTTTCATTCTCAAAATGTTTTAAACAGAAAAAAAATTGATCAACAAAAAAAAATGTTTTAAGAACGAAAAATAAAATAAATACAAGAACTAAAATGGAAAAAAATTACAAAAACAAAAATAAGTAAACTAAATTATAAGAATGAAAAATTTATTTAAGCAAAAACAAAAATAGACATGAAACTCAATTACAAGGGTACACAAGAAGTCTAGTGAGAGAGAGAGAGGAACAGACACAAATCTCAAATTATTAAAAGAAACTAACACATAACTCTCCTTTATGACTTTCTTTTCAGCGGACCTCTCTTGTACTCTCAAGTGCCAAGAATATCTACACTCCAAAATGCTAAAAACTTAAATACATTTTTGTCTTTGTAATTTAGCGCTTTTTTCATCTTCGTCCCTATAAAAATAAAATTGTTTTAATCTTTGTACAATGTTATTATTTTGTTTTCCATCCTTAAAGTATTTTAAATAATATATTTTTAGTGTTCAAAACACTATCCAAAATACTTTAATATATATATATATATATATATATATATATATATATATATATTTTGTAAGAACTAAAACAATTTTTTTTATAAAAACAAAAAAAAAGTATTAAATTACATTGTATAGATAAAAAATGTATTTAAGCAATAGTTGCATGAAGTTTTGTCATTGTTGAGGCATATTTCCCCACTTTGAATTCTAATAAAATTCAATTCACAATATAAAATAAAAAGATTTATCTTCCAAAATAATTTTTCTAACACAAATATAACCGTGTGTGTTTGTGAATGTGACTAGGTTAATAACACGATATAGCATCATCACCCAATAACTGGAGCTTTTGCTTAGCAAATAGGAATAAAAAAATAAATAATTACGTTAAAAATAAAGGATAAATATCCAAGTACATCTCAATAAGGTAACAGATTATTTTAAATTTTCATTCTAGATGAGCAATAAAAGAATACAGCCCTTGCACGGTGCAAAAATTGCCCATTAAAAGCTTGCATTGTAGATAACAAGACATCTATCTAAAGCTGCCATTACCAGAGGACACATGAATAAAGCTGCCATTACCACACTCTACACACAGTAAAGTAACTGAAAGGAGCTACAGTGAGTAATCTATATAGCCTGAACACATAACTGCCTTGTCTAAATAACATAAACCTGCTTATGTTTTCTTGTTTGGCTCAAAGACATATTTGATGAGTGATTCCTTGATGGAAAGCAATTCTGGGAATTCCGTCTTCAATTTTGATGCGTCCATCTCATTGTTGCTTCGAGGAGCAACGATCACCTTCGCTTGCTCTTCGAGGGTGAAGTTAGACCACTGGAAGTTGGGGTCAATGTAATCCCTGTACATCTCAAGGATCTCATTGTGGCTCACAACCCCTGGATTTGTGAAGTTCCAGATTCCCTTCAAGTTCCTCTTTGCCATCTCAATTGAGATAGGCAGAAGTTCATCCAAAATTGTCATACTGTTTGGAATGTTGACTACTTTGTTATAACGAGAAATCTTTGTTATGAAGTTGCGCGGGTTGCTCAGGTCAGACGAAATTGGCATGCGAACCCTGAGTGTGCATACATTGTCATAGTCTCTCAAGAGCTCCTCAACCTGTCAATGTTCACATAAAAATTATTATGATAATTCATTATGAACAGATATAATTAATCCATAAAATGTAAGAAACTTACCATAGCTTTAGTTTTGGAATAGAAAGAGCCAATGAAATTGGGCTTGTCTTCCTCCTTAAAACCAATGCCAGAGCCTTCAGGATGTGTTGCATTATACTCGAATATGCACCCAGTAGCATAATTTATCATCAAGATCCCATGCTCTCTGCAGACATCAGCCATTGTTAAGGTACCAGCAACATTGGTGCGGATAGTTTCTGTTTTATGGGATTCACACCAATCAACATTGGGCCTGCCGGTCACTCCTGCAGCATTAAAAACATGTGTCGGCTTCACATTCTGAAGATCAGCCAAGAGTGAGGAGCGGTCCTCTAGGCGACCCTTTCCATATTCATATGGAATTCCTTGCTTTTCACACAATTTCCCCAGTAAACCCCCAATCCACCCTGTTCTACCATAGATCAAGAACTTAAAAGGATGTTTCTGTTGAGAGCTGGTGTTCTTGGACGGTGGAACCACCATCCTGGTATTACTTGAGCCAAAAGATGCAGGTTTTTCCTCTTCAGATCCCTCGAAATGCCTCTCCAACCCGCCGGGCATCATCAGCATCCTAGGATGAGGAAGCAATGCCCCAGTGACATCACCCCACCAATCAGGGTTATTGATATACCAATCCATGGTTTTCTTCAAGCCTTCTTCCCAAGTGGTCCTCTCAGACCAACCCAAGTCCTTCAGCTTTTGATCATCAAGAAAGTATCTCTGGTCGTTAAATGGTCTGTTCTCTACAAATTTTATACAAGTTTCTGGGTCCATTGAGAAAAGTCTGCATATATCTTTGGCTACATCAATAACTCTCCTTTCCTTTGTTGTCCCGATATTGTAAACATGGCCAACCTCACCCTTGTGCAGGACAACTTCAAAAGCCTCAGCAACATCTTCAGAATATAAATAACTCCTCACATTTGAACCATCCCCATGAATTGGAAGATTCTTTCCCTGCATAGCCAGGAGAATGAACTTTGGAATTAACTTCTCAGGAAACTGGTTGGGCCCATAAACATTGTTTCCACGAGTTGTAATAACAGGTAGCCCATATGACCTACCATAAGCCATGACAAGCATTTCAGCCCCAGCTTTTGTAGCAGAGTATGGGTTAGTGGGAAGAAGTTGAGAGGCTTCATGGTTTCCAACAACAGCATCCTCTTCTGTCTCTCCATAGACCTCATCAGTGCTCACATGAATGAACCTTCTGATCTGGCCAGTTACCTTGCAGGCTTCTAATAGGACATGAGTTCCGTATATGTTGTTCTTGGTGAACTCAAAGCTATTACCAAACGAGTTGTCAACATGGGTTTGGGCAGCAAAGTGCATTATAGTATCAATGGACTCGGTGATGAGAAGGTAGTTGACAAGATCAGCACTACCAATATCCCCCTTCACAAACTTGAAGTTAGGGGATGATTTTGAAGGAAGGAGGTTCTTCAGATTAGAACAATAATCAAGTTTGTCAAGCACAACAATTTTGTAGTCAGGGTAGCTTCGGACAAGCCGGTTGGCAACATGAGACGCAATAAATCCAGCCGCCCCAGTAATGAGGATATTCTTTGGGGTATATGAAGCCATGTCAGGCAACTTCTACAATAAAATCAAAGACAAATTAAAAAAATACCAATTAGAACTACAAACAGAAAATAATCAAAATATCATTTTTACAAAAGCTCAAAGTAAAATAAAAGCATACTATAGCCATAACATAAATGAAAGCAATGGGGGAGTTAGCAGGATTCTGTACTTTCAACTTTCAAACCTTCATGCTATCAGTTCAAAAGAGAAAATAACCATAAGGAAATTATAGCTCTAATGCTCATTATGAGTCCAAGAGAAAGAAAGGGGTAAAGCAAAACAAAATATTTTCTTGATTTTAGTTAGTCAATATGTAAAAACAAACTAACCAACAAAAGGATATATTTTCGTCAATGAAATGCAAGATAGAAGTTCCAATCCTCAACATCTACAGAGAAGACAAAGCACAACAGAACATGGAATAAACAAAATCCAAGCCCCAAAGGAAAACTAAACTTCCTGACCAACACTATAACATACAACGATTTTTTTTCTTCAACATGACCAAACACATTGAGCATATCCTAACATACTTAAGAACCAAGAATTGCAAACACAACACAGATCTATTTTTCACCCTGCCAGCAGTTAAAATGCTCCCGTGGAAATCAAGCACCGCAATTGAGAACAGAGAAAAAACACCATCTTCACAATCACCAAATATCCAACAAAAAGGAACAATACCCAGATCATAAAAAACACTCATTTTCCCAAAGCTCAATTTTTTTTCACGAAAAAATTACAAAAACAGGAAATGGGCATCGCCAGGATTCAAAATGCCGAACAGTAACTTCAAAGAAAAACAAGGGGATAAAGAGAGTAAAACTTACAAAATGGAAGGAAACCCCAAACAAAGACGACGAAAAAGAGAGAGTTTTGAGACAACAATGGAAGAAAGAAAAGGTGGAAGATTCGGTGTTAAAGTCTGTGTGTGTGTTAATGAGAAGAGGGAAATCGTGGAGCTGCGAAATCGTATATATGTACGCGTCCACATGTATCAACAGAGACAGTTAAGGGGAACCAGGGGATCCCACAAATGACGCAAATACCCCTGACTCCTCCACTCAATTACACACTTGCCCCCTCTCCTTAAAATTGTATAATGTTTAGGATTAAATAAATTTTTAATCTCTTAAATTTTTTTAAAATTCAATTTTTAGTTCTTAAATTTTTTTAATTAGTCAAGGTCTCTTAAATTTTTTTATTAAAATTTTTAGTTTTAAAACTTTTTAATTAGTCAACATCCCTAAATTTTTAGAAATTAATCCTTGAACAAAAGTATGAACTTATTATTTTTTATTTATTAATAATATTTCAAAGATTAAAAATTAAAATTTTTAAAATTTTAGGAGCTAAAAATTTTAATGGAAAAATTTAAGAAATATTAATCAATCAAACAAAAATGTAGAAACTAAATCAAAATGAAAAAAAAAATTGAGAGACCTTAATTAATCAAACAAAAATTTAAGAACTAAAAATTAAATTTAAAAAAAGTATAATTAAAAACTTAGTTTCAATTCTTTGAGAGAGAACCATAGTTTCACATAAGAAGATAACATAGGGATGGTATGGTAAGCACGAATAAGGTCTTTTAGTCTCAGAATTGGGATGGGGTTGTCCAGGCCCTGACAATTCCAACAAAGGATGCTCATTGTCCCTGGCAAAGGGGCTTGCCAATAAAAAAGATTGAGTATAGTGGGAGAAGAAAAGGTTTGGGGTGAATTTGTTGGGAGGGTTAGGGTTAGTGTTTTGAGGGAAGCTATGTGGTTGGGGTTGGACATGGTGGTGATGTGGTATTCCTACTGGTGTTTGGGTGTGAGGGATTGGGGTATTAAGAGGTTTGGACGTGGGGTTATGAGATGTGTTAAGCATGGCTGAGATGTGAGAGACGTTGAATGGGGTTGGATAGGAAGTCGTGGTTGGGAAATGTTTGTTGTTAAGGTGTGGTTCGAGCTAGGTTTAGGGTCTGGGGTTAGTTTAGGGTTTGAGGTATGTAATAGAGATAGGTTTGATGATGATTCATCAGACTCGTTGTTACCTAAACGACGCTTCTTTTCTCCCACGAGAATATCAGGGACTAAATTTGTTTCAATATTCTTGCATCATTATTGTCTTCAATGATTGGTGTTGATTGTTGATCATTGATGGGTAATGAATGTTGCAATAATTGGCCAGGTATCAATTTTGGATTTTGAAAAAAGGAGGCCAATAATTCTGTGCGTTTTTCATCCTCCTTCAATTCAACATTAATGTCTTTGTCCCCCAGGCAATGATTAGCATTGAAAGTTGATTGGTTGGCTAGTTGTTTGTCTCCACCGCAGCTACCACCCTGTCAGAGATAGGGAGAACTCGCCATTGTTGAGCCTCTGGGTTCTGCACGGAGCTCTGGACCCCATTTTCGAGTCCCTTCATCCGCAACCATGGTTAATAGCTTCTTAACCATCATTTGTATGACCCGTAAGGCCACATAGATAGCAAAAAGGCTCAATCTTTCATACTTAAGATGGACCCAATGTGCTTCTCCTCTAGGCTCGTGAATTCTGAAGATCAACATGGTGAAAGAACTAGAACAAAAAGGTGTCCGCTTTAATGTCTGTAATGGCAACTCCTTTAAAGGTATGATGAACGCACGAACAGGTCAGTCAGATAGGAATCTCCCTATTAAGCATAAATCAGGGTCAAAATCATTGTTTGGGACAAGTTCCGATGATATGTCTACCTCGAACTCATCCTCTAGGTTGAGTTCATCAAGGTTTGGTGTTTCAGTAGTCATGGTTGGATCACTCGAAAAAGGAAAGGATGGATCAAATTTCAAAAGGAAGCATAAAAAGGAAAAGATCAAGGTTCAAGGTAATTAATCAAGGCTACAAAAGGAAACAAAGGACTAACTTCTCACAAAGAGAGAAACTTCAAGGTAATCCTGACAGTGTTATTTGTTATAGAAAAGGTAAAGGTTTGAAGGGTTTTGTTACGGATAAAAGATAGGCCCATTTGTGAAATTTAAATATTCAAACTTCTCAACTACCAAAAGATAGAAGATATAACAGAAGATATAATCACAACCGTTGATGGTCATTTATTTAGATAATCTGAATATCTTAATTAAAGATAATGGACTTCAACTACCACTCCACCAGAGTCCATGTCAGTATCCTATAAATAAAGCATCCTTCATGGTGAAAGGTACACAAAAAATAGAATAATTCTGACTCTCTCTTTTCATTCACACAGCACACACAGCACGCCACTCGTGGTGCTTCATCTCCATAAGCATCTTCAGAGAGGGAGAGCCTGATCTCACAGTAAAATCCCAGCAAACCATGCTAGGTACATTTTGTTTCTCACGAGCAGAACAGTGGCGCCGTCTGTGGGGACGTTAAATTTCTAATCCCATGTTCCCAATGGTAAACACAAGAATTCACAGTTAGGCCGCACATCCACGCTCTGATACGGGTACAAGAGAGAGAAAAAGGAGAGGAGAAAGAAAGCATTAAAATTCCCATTTTGAGAAGGGCAGAAACTGTCATCCTTCAATCTTCTCTATCTACTTTCTTAACCATTAGATCTTGCTGAAACTTTTACATCAAGTTTTTGACTCACCAATATTCACATCTAACGGTTGGTTTCTTGAATAGAGGCTTCTAGAATCACCAGAAATTTCCAAACCGAGCTGGTTCAGAATCCGTTTTCTGAAGCAGACATAAGTATTGAGAGGGACATTTCCCTCAAACTATCCGTTGGATCGCGTTAAAAATTGGAGAAAAGATTAATCAAATCTTTTTCTGCATTCTGACCGTTCGGATCATTCATTAAAGTGTTTTCAAGATGGAATGTTTCAACTGCAAACAAAAGTTATCAGAATTTCTGCTTTGTTTTATCTTATTTCGGACAGTGATATTAAGAAAGGGTTATCTCTTTTATAAACCGTTGGATTATCCTCGAATTTGGTCAGTATGTTCCTCTATTTCAGTAAATCAATTTGACCTTTGGGATTTGTTAATTATTATTTCTGGTGGAAGGAATTAATTTCGTACATAATTCTATTTTGTATGCCTACCTCTTGGGATGTTTTGGTACAATTTTTTTTGAAATTGTTTGTTGATAGTAATGATTGCCGGAACCCTTGCGTAATCTCATTTTATTGATAGTGAAAAATTTGGGTGGATTCCGAGATAGGTCCCATAATTTTTACTTATCACATTGAGAAGGTTTTCCCAGCTTATAGAGCAGCGCTTCAAATGGAGGAACATGGAGAATCCAGCTCATAATGAGAATCGAGGAGAATTGAGGAATGTTGCAAAAATAAAAGCCATGTGTTTCCCTTTAGTCGGCGATAAGCCTGTCATTGGGATCATGGATTATTGTTTTTTACCGTGTTTCCCTTCAGTTGGCGATAAGCCCGGGATCATGGATTATTGTTGAAGACCCGTGTGTTTCCCTTTAGTTGGTGATAAGCCTATCATCGGGATCATGGATTATTGTTGAAGACCCATGTGTTTCCCTTTAGTTGGCGATAAGCTCGTCATTGGGATCATGGATTATTGTTTACCATGTGTTTCCCTTCAGTTGGCGATAAGCCCGGGATCATGGATTATTGAAGACCCATGTGTTTCCCTTTAATTGGCGATAAGCCCGTCATTGGGATCATGGATTATTGTTTACCATGTGTTTCCCTTTAGTTGGCGATAAGCCCGTCATTGGGATCATGGATTAATATTTTCACGTTTCTCCTTAATCGATTTGTGAGCCGGGATCCAGGTATATCCAGACCGGAGAAAGTAAAGCGAATCAAGTATGATAAAAGCTGAATACATTAATGGAAGAAATTGTACGAATATTCAAGTAAAGTTGACCATGGACGAGGACGCTTCACTTTCCGATGATCATAGCTGATCAAGCTATCATTGAAAAGACAAGAAATAGCTCGGTAGTGGATGGAAACGCCTCATACAAGCTTCTTAAAGCCGAGCTAATTATCTCGGCATGGGGCAAGCAACGGTAACCCTCCTTGGCACGGAGTTTCTGGATTCAACATAGCACGGACCTATCTACTGATACATCCCGGTCATCCAGAGTGCTAGATAACCAGGCTGTGGGGCATATGTTACGGATAAAAGATAGGCCCATTTGTGAAATTTAAATATTCAAACTTCTCAACCACCAAAAGATAGAAGATATAACAGAAGATATAATCACAACCGCTGATGGTCATTTATTTAGATAATCTGAATATCTTAATTAAAGATAATGGACTTCAACCACCACTCCACCAGGGTCCAGGTCAGTATCCTATAAATAAAGCATCCTCCATGGTGAAAGATACAAAAAAAAAACAGAATAATTTTGACTCTCTTTTTTCATTCACACAGCACACACAACACGCCACTCGTGTTGTTTCCTATTGTGATCATCTTCCTGGAGGTGCTTCATCTCCATAAGCATCTTCAGAGAAGGAGAGCTTGATCTCACAGTAAAATCCCAACAAACCTTACTGGATACATTCTATTTCTCCCGAGCAGAACAAGTTTAGTTCGTCATGGTACGGGAAGTGGAGAGTTTTTGTAGTAATGTGAAAGACATCATGGAAAAGTTAAACATTATTGATTTGAAGAGTTTTGCTATGATAAATCATATTAAAATAACAAGTTTTTTCATGAAAGGTGCATACACCAGTAGGGATGGCAAAGTCTATCCAGACTCTACATGTGCCAGCTAAAATATCCACAACCAGGGAAGGTATTTATCCACATATTAGGGCTGGGAACAAGGGCAGATATTTACTCATAAATTTTCGCAGGTATGAGGACGGGTACGAATACTATACCTATATAGCATCCACCCTGCCCCGCCATGCCCATGTCACGTATATACATATATATTAATATAATTATAATATGTTACATAATATATATTATATATATAATTTTATGTGGAAAAAAGAATTATGAATTTTTTTTTTATCTTATGACTAATAAAAAGTAATAAAACCCTAAATCTAAATGTTTTATGGGACACTATCCAACAACAAATGCATTATTCCCTTTGATGTGCGAAATAAATCTCTCTTTACAATAGTGGAAAATTTCTCCAATTGTAGTTATTAGAAATATGGTTTAAAAAATGGTTTTCGAATTTGGGAAATATTGGTTTGTTATTCATAGAAATATAGGAATTGCTATTATTTTAGATCCAAGATACAAATTTAAGTTGTTGGAGTACCTTTTTCTTAAGCTTTATGGCAGTTCATATGCAATTTAAATTAACAATATTAAGAAGTTGTATTACTTATTGTTTGAAGAGTATCAAGCTAAGGCTAAGGGAATAGTCGAAAATTCAACTTCACATGAAAATTATATTGAGTCAAACTTGGATAATCTGAAAACAAATGGGATCAAGAATCCAATTATGCAAAAAATTACTAAGGATGTTTAGACAATCCAATTTCAACCGTTGCTTCAGAATCTGCTTTTAGCACAGATGATAGGTTGTTGAGTCCTCATCATTCTAGGTTTCATGAGTTTACTTTGGAGACACTTATGTGTGCAAAAGCTGGTTGAAACATAAGCAACAAGGTAATGAAAATTATATTATTCTAGTTATTCAATTAGAGTTGTTTTATATGGTAGTTTTAATTATCATTTTTGATAGTCTAATGCTTACTCTTCTTGTCATGTTCTAATTTCTATAATGGATCAAAGCAATATATAGACTTTGGAGATAAGCACTTGAAAAAATATGAAGTTGATTCTAATGATGAGGTCAAATATTCTATCCATTTGTGTTTTCTTAATATATAATTATAAGCTAATTAGTTTTACTATATTCTTTTTTTAACATGTCATGGAGAATATCGTCGCCACATGATGTCCAAGTTTAATTAGAATTTTTGTTAAGCAATTAGAACATTAACTTTAAGAAACATTATGTGGGATGATTATTTTTGTAATGTTGTTTATTTATGATTTGAGTTTAGACAAATCTTTTTTTTATGAGTTTGGATGAATCTGTGTTATTTTTTGTTATTTTTAGTATTATGAGTGAATGCTTTTAATGTTATATTTTCTAAATTTAAGAATGCAATTTGAATTTACTTATAGTAATTGTTTTGATCAATTGTTTATTGATTTGTTAACTTTATACATATGCAAAGTATAGGTACCCAACGGGTACGGGAATGCAGATTAAAGTTGTTACCCGTATGAGTATTGGAATCAGATACAAGAATTTTGTTTAGATGTGGATATAAAGACGAATATTATAGGATTCTATTCAAATGCTACCTGTTGTCATCCTTATCTTATCTACCATACGCATTCTTGTACATAATATATATATAAACTCACTAAAAAGCTAGACTTAATAAATATAAGGTTAGTAAAAACTTATTTAAGCAGTTGAAGTTGCAAATAATCTAGTGAAAGTATAGACAAATAAGAGAACGTACATTTAAACTATTTTTTTTATGTACCAAATTTCTTTTACATTCGATATGACTTATTAAACAAGTAATTCAAGTTAACATAATTTATATTGTTTTGCTTGTTCTTAGGAATACTATAATTACAACATTAGTGTTATCAAGTTTAAAAAAAAAATACTTTTACATTGTAAAAAAGTTTATATCATTATCTAATTATAATCAGTCATGTATGATAAGTTTGTTACCTTTTAAAATTATGATTGAGTAACTATGTAAAATTGTTTTACAAGGATGGTGCATGACCATTAAATTTAAAAAAAAATCTCTAAAATTTCTTACTCAATTGCATAAGATTTATCTCTCAAACTTATTGACTTTTATGGCTTAAATATGTTTTTGATCTTTGATATATACCCAATTTTTGCGTTTGATCCCTGGTAAAATTTTCCTTCAAATTGACTCTCTAATATTTGAAAAGTTTTGTTTTAGACCCTTATCATCAGTTAAGTGATGACGTGTCTGTTAAATATTTGATAGTATGATTTGTGACAGCTTAAAAATCACTGGTATTTGTTTCAAAATTAATTTAGAAAAAAAAATACTTCTCTCTCTTACTCCCCCCTTCTTTTTCACCTCTCTCTTTGTTGTCTCCTCCATCTTGTTATTGTTTCAAATCAAAGACAACTTTTCATATATTAGGGAGTTGATTCAAAAGAAAAATTTATTAATGATCAAATGTAAAAGTCAAGTATATAATAAGGATCAAAATCATATTCACCCTAATTTTTATCATAATAAAGATAAAGATTTTAAAATATTAATTAATACTTATGCATGTGTTGACAATAGTTATTTTTAAAAATTAGAAGATATACTTGTTTTAAGTACCTTAATTACTATAATTTATAAAATTTTATGAATTAAAAAAATAATCCTGCTCAATTGCATAAGATTTCCTCAAAGACTTGTTAAATGCATGAAATATTTATCAATCAATTCATAAATATATTTTATAATTCAGGATAACATTCTTCCCATTATATTTAACATATCATGACTTATTAAACAAGTAAATTCAAGTTATTATATTTTATATTATTTTTCTTGTTCTTAGGAATATTATAATTACAACATTTGTGTTATCAAGTTTAGAAAAAATTATATATTGATAGTGTAAAAAAATTATATCATCTAATCACACCTCATCATATAAGTTTGTTTACTTTTAAAAAAAATATTTGAAAAGTTTTATCAACAATAAGTTATGATTTAATAACTATATAAAATTATTTAACAATGATGGTGTAGGATCATTAAACTCAAAAAATAATCTCTAAATTTTCTGCTCAATTGCATAAGATTTATCTCTCAAACTTATTTACTTTTATTATAATAAAGATAAAAATTTTAAAATATTAACTAAAACATATACATGTTTTGACAAAATATTTTTTTAAAATTAGAAGATATACTTGTTAAATGCATAAGATTTCCTCAGATTTGTTAAATGCATGAAATATTTATCAATCAATTCATAAATATATTTTAGAATCTAAGATAACATTCTTACATAGAAAAAAAAAAATTAAGTTTATACTTACCATCATCTACCTAATGAATTACTAATAGTTTTTCATGCATTTATTGAACTGTCGGTTATATCAAGTCCACTATAGACAACGCCCTAGAATTCAAAATTCTCATGTACACTACATAGTAACCATTCACAATAGCTGTATAGCTCAACAACTTGAAAACCATTAAAATATTACACAAATGACATTCCCCGCACCACAAACTAAAAAGGGGAAAGTGGGGAAACTAGAAACATCATCATGATACACAAACAGGATGATTCGTGTTTTCCTGAATCACCTGGTTCGCATAATTCTAAATATACGAACCATGATGCAAATTCAATTACACATCTTTGCAAGTGATAGAAAGAGGGGGGGCCAAGGGGGGAAAGGGAATCAGAGAGGAAGAATACAATATGAACACATTGAAGCAAAATAATAAGAGGCAAACACTTGTGCCATTGTCATAGCTCCGAGAGAATGGCAGGAATGTAATGTGATAACTCTGCTGTCAATGACTGGAAACCATTTACAAGCTGGGTATGGAAATCCTGATCTTCCTCACCAATCAATCTGAAATGTACGCGGATGGCACGTTTACAAACAGCCATAAACTCAAGAAGGGCAGCTATAAGTTGTTGCAGTTCCTGTGATCGTAACCTCGTCGCAGGCTCCCCGGACAAGAAGGCTGTGCAGACACTCAAGACTCCACTATTCACCTGCACAAAGAAGTGTGCTGTCAGAATTGAAAAACCAAAAGTAATAGTATGCAATGTTCAAATCTGGGTTTTAACTCAATAAGCAACACAACCTCACCCAACTCACTCTTGGGGAGGCCAAACAGAGAGTTATCAACCAATGTTTTTAAAACCCAAATGGTCATTGAAGCAGGTTAAGTATGGGTTCAGAGGTTGAACCCTGGCCAAACAGGTAATAAAATAATTGTAATATAATATGTAAAATATTTTTAAAAAAATATCATAACTAAACTAAATAAAGAAGTTTAAAAAATACATAACAATATTCATTAACAATACCAAGTTTACATCTAGAATAAAAAAACAATGACAAATACTGTAGGTTGATCTTTCGTTTTTTTTAATGAAAAAATAAAATATAAAGAAATTTTCATTGACTCGTGAAGAACCAGGGTTTTGCCAGATTTTGACCGGTTCTCTGATTATTTGACCAGTTTTTTTCAAAACCAGTTCAGTACTTTATTGAAATGACACTAAACCGATTCACCAGTTTTCCAGTCAGACTGGCAAGCTTGGTCTAGTTTTCAGAACACAACTTGTAACCACAATTAAAATATGCATATTGTAATAAAAACCAATAGTAAAACATACTTGTACTGCAACACTGCCTTGTAGAATTCTTTGTAGACTCTGAAGTCTTGGAAGTTGATCGCCCTCTGAACTTCGAGGCTCTTCAAGCTCATTTCTTAAGGCAGCTGTTCGTGTTTCAATCATTCCGATTGCATTTTCTACAGGAGAGAACTCAAGGGACTCGGATTTGATTACCAATAACCTATTTACTAATGCTGGAAAAGAACCCTCAGTCTGAAGAACAGTGCGTCTCTTCCATTGATCTTCCAATCCACCTTGAGTCTTGCCATTTTTGGTAAATGGGGTGTCAAACAAGAATCGATCAAATACTCGGGCTCGGACGCTTCCAGTAGAGAGAGAGAAAATTCTCTCTCTCCTACTTCCTAAATCCTCATCTTCCATTACTGGATCAACGGCAGTAATCTGAAGGTAACAGGCACCAGGCTGCAACTCCTCTGCCTTCACTTGTCTAGAATCTGGAATAATATGCAAAGTGTGATTGTCATCCATTCTAGACTCGTATGTGTGACTAAGTTTTTCCATTATGTCACCTAGACGTACATCACGAGGCTCACGATATACATACTCCTTTTTATCAAGTTTCCCAAATCTATCACCATAAAATCCAACCCTGTAGTACGTTGCATCTGTGAAAGGAATTGGACTAGATTCCTGTTCAAGAATTGATTCGTAGATATTGGTAAGTAATGTGTGACATTTAGCCAACTGTCCATAAGCCCTCCTGCTTTTGTAAACTGGGATTACAAGTTCCAGAATGCTCGCACAGAAATGAAAAAGCTCAGCTTGTGAGAAGAGCTTATTAGCAAGCTGCAAGTATTTCACAGCAGAGTCAACAGTCAGTTTAGAAGCACCATATCCCTCAACCTCCGCAGCAGATGCTTCAGACGTAATCTCATTGCTAACCATAGGACAAATCTTACGTAAAGCAGCAACATGGTCTTTGCTCCAAACACCATCATTTCTGGCAACAAGGGCCTGCATAAAATTTAATAATGGTCTAAACTCAAAAAAAATATTGCCAAAAAAATCAGAGGAACTTTTCAGCTCAACCCAACCCCTCCTCCCATGGCATAAAGTAAAAAGGGTAGGCATGCCTAAAACGGAAAGGACCCGAACCATGTTACATAAAATTGTGTTGTGGATGTAGGCATGAAGGGCCAAACCATGTTAAATAAATTTGTAATCTTCTCTTTTTCTTTATGGTGTTGCCTTTTTAATTTTATGGTGTGTTCTCTCATCATTGTGTAATGAAGAGGTGTGCAGTTTTTCCCCGATGCATAGCTACTTAAGTCTTTAGATTATAACAATAAGCATGATGATTCAAAGCATAATTGGTCTGGTCACACTTTACACAAAAATAAAAATATAAAAATCCAAGATGCAATCATTGAAAATCATAACTACACTGATTTATATCATGATTAAAATAAAACATCAATATTATAGATCACCTTGGCATTAATAATTTATCTGAAATATGCCCATCATAATAATTTATGTATCCTTAGGTTGCACAGCTTATGTATAAACAAATTGTGTCTTTACCTGCATTACAACCCCAGCAACAGCAACAGCACACTGAGCAGCTTCTGCCCATGACTGCATTTCTTGATGTGCATCACAAAGATGAAGCAACCACATTATGTGAAGATCAGGGACTGGGGCAAATGCCATGGCAAGTTTATAGAAGCTTTCAGCAGCAGCATATCTATCCATAGTCATCATGGGGGCCTGAAACAGAGATTAAACTTATTTAAACCGAAGCCCAATAAACAAGTAGTGATCAGGAACTAAGCCATGAACAGATAAGCATTCAAAATGGACAAGTTCTTCCATTCCATCTTGAGAGAGAGAGAGAAAAAAAAAATTTTAAAAAAGGAGGCAAAGGGACATGTAACTCCAGATTATGCTGAGATTTGGGAATAACGACATGTAACATCAAAAGTTGGTTAACCCAATCAAACATAGAGAAACACAAAGGATAAATTGACATTTAGTACAAGAAAAATAACTTATATATTAATCATCTTGCATCACAAATGAAAACATTATACCATAAAATATCAGAGAAAGAGAGGACTCGGTATTTGTAATAGTGAATCTAGGCCCAGCATATATAGCATAAAGCATAGTCCAAATTGGTTATTCCAGAGTATATAGGAATGACTGTATAATTGATCTCACAGCAATTAAAGCCTATAGTGATGCATAAATAATTAAACTCACCAATAGTGCATGCTCCAAGCTGCCATCAAGGGCCAAAAGAAGGCTGTCAGAGAGATATTTCACCTCAGACCAGGACCATCTACTCTCTGTCATTTTTTCTGGTACGATCACAAGAGCATTCTCAGGTAATCCACACTCCTTCAACAAGTAAGCATTTTTAGTTTCATCCTTCATTTCATCTAAAGACTTCCTAAGTCTCCGTGCTTCACCACTTTCTTCTAAGCTTCCATCAGATCTCATCTGAGTCACTTGCACATCAGACATTAGCTCTGATAATGTGATAATTAACATGACTCTCAATCTTGCTGTCTGCATATGAAATGAACTCTGCACAAATTGGAGAACCAAAAACAAGAATTGATTAATATGATATGAAACCAACCGAAGTAAAAACTTCTAAAATTTAAAATTTAAATAGATGGAAACATACCCTCACAAGTATTTGAAGCCCAACAACTGCCCTTTGCCTGATGTTTTCATTTCGGAAGACTGCAAGCCGAAGGAGATGAAAAGTGACTTGCTTTAGAAAACGATCATTTTCCCTTGCCATCAAAGTTGCCCCATGTAAATCAAACACACTGTTAAATACAGGAAAAAATGCTTTCCAAAAAGTTAACGGCTGATTTCTGGATAAAAAGCTCATGAACACAGCAGTTATGCAATCAAGTTTTCCATAATCAGTGGCAATGCTATGGGATGCTGCCATCATGGAGAATTTCTCAGTCACCTCCAAAACCTGAAGACTGACAAAGGCACTCAAATTTTCCTCCCAAAGTTCCTACAACATATGCACGTCAAAGAAAGAGGAGAGTATCAGTTACCAAAAGAAAACAAAAAAAGAATCACAAACAAGCGGTTGGAATTCCTTCCAAAGGAACAGCAATATATCCAAGTTTAGGTCAGGTGTCATTCTAGCTGAAGATTAATTTGAGAATTGTGCACAACAGCATAGGCAGCCTTGACCCATAATATAAAGTAACAATGGCAGTTTACAGCATGACCCCTTAAACAAATTACATTTTAACTAACAGGAAAAATGTACCAATTTCTGCCTCAAAAGTGGATGTAAAGATTCTCGAAGTGCTTGAGCAGAAGCTCCAATCCTGGAAGACTGTGCTTGAGCTAGAGCCTCTCTCAAGGAATATGGCTGGCTAGGGGAGCTTAACTGGGAATTTACTCTCTGCCATAAATAACCGTTATCTGGTGTTCCCTGAGGCTGCCACAAAAACTTAAGGCATGAGATTGAGATGCACAAAATGCAGTCACCTACATCCAGTACTTAAGCCAAATAAGGAAGCAAATCAAGCAGTTACAAGATATCAAACAACAGAAAATTATATTAGAAAACTGCACTGCACTAGTAATGGCTAATTAGCTCTGCCGAAGTTGGCTCACCCTGACTTCCTGCCTTGAGGCCTCAGACAGATAATTGTTGATTGCAGGAGAAAGTCTGTCAGAGTACTTTGGGGAAGCAGGTGCCTCCCCTACTGGGTTGCGAGAACTGGAGCCAAGTAACATGCCATCAGCATGTTTTTTGTGCTGTAAAACAAGTCAGAGTTAAGAGAACAACTATGACAATTGTCATAACGAGATTAAACTACATATAAAGCTTAGCTGTCCACATTAGCACAAGTGTTCAGCAACATCAAAATTTATAATAATTAAACACAATAAATCACATGATTCGGACGAATGACAAGTTACATCATAAAGTGTAACCTCGAATAAAAGCAAGCATTCCTCCATGAGCTTGAAAAACAATCTAGTCCGGGCAATGCTTTGCTGCCATGCCTTGACAAGTGATGCACCATCAAGGTTTCGAACTATTTGCAAAATTACAATTGAAACTTCCCGCTTTTCAACAGAATTGAGGTTGTAGAAAACAGGCATTTCATCTAATATCTGAAAAGACCAACAAAATACATTACAGAAATTGGACATCAAGGAATGGTTTTAAAAAATGACAACATGATTAAATAAACTCAAGAACACATTATTTGAAATGGATGGAGCCTAATAACTCAAGGGGGGATTTCCCAAGCATTAGACAGAAATCCACATGAAAAGTGATTGAACAAGGAAACACAAAACTCCACAGTCACACAGAAAAATTCCAACTAAAATAACGTGTTAGGAATCCTTTTATCTAGATCAAACTAAGCTGAGAGATCTAAGCCAACAGAAGAGAAATTCATAGATTGGAACAGAGAGAGAGTAATGTGCATTGATATCAGAGAACTACAAACAACTCTCAATAAAGGAGCACTCTCCTTTCACACAGGGAATTTCCCTGTCAAACTCAACTGAAAATCTAACTGCCGCAACTACCCTCGAGCGGGTCAATTTATGTTCCTTCCTCCTATCTGACTTAACTGTCTCAACTTCCCTAACAGTTCTATTATTGGGCCTTTGGGGCTTTCTTCCTCCTATGAAATACTAAAAATGGTTTTGGATCAATCTGTGGCTAACTCTGATCCTCTTCCCTAACAATTTGCTAACTTTGGTCCTCTTTCCTAAATAATGTCAAAAAATTAAAATTAAAAAATTTTACACACCTGTCCAACAAGTGGAAAATATAGCTGAGCAATATACAATTTATCTTCAGGCTTCTGGTATCTCACATCAAACTCATGTTTGCACAAGAGCACTACCAAGATTCTTGCTGCCTGTAGATTGGATAGACAAGAATGATAATGTCAAAGGTAAACATTATGAATCAGAAATGAAAAAACTTTGATCAGGCAGAAAAAATCAAGATTGCTCAATTCTAACTAAACTCACCTTTGCTCTTAGAGACAAATCTTCATGATCCAAAGTAACAAAGAGTTCTTGTATTAATACAGAAGAAAGGTAGTTCCTAAACCAATAAAATACAGTCAAACATGTGGGATTGGTTGATAATAAACAATTTCAGAGTTCCCCCTGGCACACTTACACTGATACATTAAAAACCATAAGTCATAAATCATAATCTATGCTATTCCATTTGTTCCAATAAGTTTTACTTATTAGCACCTTCCAGTTCAATAAAGTATAACATAGTTTCATGTCATTTAAAGAAAACCATGTCCAATCACATAGGTTATCATAGGTCAACTAAAACAGTTATCATCAGTAAACAATATTGATAAGTATATAATGCACAATAGTAGTTTAAAACTTATTTAAAAAATCTAACTGCATACATTATGATCTTAGTAACTTAATATCAGTGCAGAAGATAATAACATGATGAAGTACCTATCTGAAGGGTCCCTTCCAGGCATTTCCACAAAAAGATCGTGATCACATATTATTTGTAAAAAGCTAAGTTTGCATTCATGAAGTACTGATTGACATACACCAGAGAACTTGTCAAGATATAATGATACCTGCAGTAGACAATTAAGTTCGCATTGATCATAGAATCAAAGCATGGCAAGCAGTCATAAAAAAAATATCAAAACTTAAGAGATAACACTTGCCAACCAAAACAAGATTTAGCATGCACAAGCAACCATATTACAATCAAAAAATTCACAAAATTAGCATAAGCCATATATTGTCTCAACTATACCACAGACAAGATACTAATATAATGAACATAATACTAAATAAAAAGATACAATTTTCCTAAATCCTAATTACTATATTTTCATGATACACAGTACCCACTAGACCGCAACACAACAAAAAAAGTTTTACCAGATATTATTCACCATGAAATACCTCTTAATAATTTCCTCTCATGTCCTTCTTAGTCACCCTTTACCCCTTTTCACGGGGTTTAAAAAAAATGCAATCTACACTCCTCACCAATGCTTCCAATCACCTTGTTTGCACATTCATATCCCTAGAACTCTTCTTCAAGCTGGAGCATACAATTCCTATGAGTCAAACTTGTAATAAAGATGACTTATCAAAAGACCTCTAATTAATTGTTAAAAAAAACCTACTGGTTGATCATTTGAATTGACAATTAGTATTGATGTCTCCAAATAGGATCTTCAGTATTATAAAAGTGTCAATCTACTACAACGTGCTCACTGCTCGGTCTCATGGAAAACAGCAACGAATGCTATAAGTAGTAAAGCTTGGTTATCACTGTTGGGAAAAATCCGAGTCCCATATCGACTAGATATAAGGCCAAGATAGAGTATATAAGTGAAGGGCAACCCTCACCTTATGAGCTAACTTTTGGGGTTGAGTTAGGCTCATAACCCACATTCTAAGATGATATCAAAGCCTATCCTAGATCTATTAACAGGCGACTCACCATATTATTCACACACCAAGCCCAAAAGTGTCTGGGCGTGAGAGGGTGTATTGGGAAACACCCAAGTCCCAAATTGGCTAGAGATAGTACCAAAAAAGAGTATAAAAGTGGAGAACAATCCTCACCCTATGAGCTAACTATTGAGATTGAGTTAAGCCCATAACCCACATTCTAAGATGGTATTAGAGTCTTATCCTAGATACATTAAATGGGTCACCCACCATATTATTATCCACGCACCAAGCCCAAAAGTGTTGGACGTGAGGGGGGGTGTTGGAAAATCCCCAAGTGTCACATCGATTAGAGATAAGGCCAAAATAGAGTGTATATAAGTGAGGGGCAACAACCTCATCCTGAGTTAGCTTTTGGAGTTGAGTTAGGCCCATAACCCACAAACAAGTGACAATTGTGCGATTTCCTCGCGTTGAAGATTCTTTAAAAAACTGTTTGACAAAATTAGTATCGATGTCCCCAAATAGGATATTTGCAACAATAAAGTGTCAATCTACTTCAATGTGCTTGGTCTCGGTCATCTCAAGAAAACAGGGATGAAGGCGATAAACAATAAAGCTTGGTTATGACAAACACGTGTTAATTATGTGATTTTCTCTTGTTGAAGATTCTTTAAAGAATTGTTAGTCAAATGAGTTTAAACTGGTGGATGTAATGTGCAAATTGCGCTCTAGTACATGATCTTGCAACAACTTTATGTTGTTACCTTTTAAGGATATTATGTTACCCCCAATAAGAACACAATACTCCAAAGGTAGATCATTTACTAGTAGTAGGATAACTAACCCATTCACCTTGAATATCCAACAACATCCCAATCAAGGAATTTAGAAACTACACGATAACTATACTATTATCAAAAAAAGACAACTAAAAATGATAGAAGTGTTGTGAAGCAGATTTTCTAACAAATATTGTGTATCTTCCAATCATTCACCTTACATTAATTTTCAACAACAGTCTTTTCTTCACCTTTCAGTTGGCCATAACAAATTCTGGTCAGTCTTTCTCACATTGATTCATGCATGTATCAAATGATCCAAAGCAATCTTTGATTCATAACAAGATATGCTGATTTGCCAAAAAACAAAATTGAACCAATTTGTACGATTCGAATCACAAATCATGAGATTCTAACAACAATGGTCAAAAACACTAATTAGCATAAGTTAACAATTTCAAGACAGTGTACAGACACTGACAGAAAAAGAAACATCTAATGGCAGTAACAAATAGAAAGTCTTATTTTATAGTTAATATGCATAAGCTATTCTTAAAAGTAAAGAAAAAATAGCATCCAAATATATAGAAACATGGGGGAAAAGCATAAATAACATACCAACTCAAAAATTTGCCGTGGCTCAATAATGGATAGAAGATCATAACAAAAGAAGGCCAAACTACTGTTCAAGCGCTTTGCCAAGCTTAAACCCTTCTTACAGCGCTCATGCACCTCAGTAAGAAGGCAATCATACAACTGCAATATGCATCTGAATACACCATCCTTCAACTGCATTGGGGGGATATCTTCACCTTTTCAACACAAAAGAAAGAAAGAATAAAATCAAAATTCAAGCCAGAATCTAAGCCAATTCAGAGAGTAAGTAGTGCAGTGCTAAATTTAGATGTCATTAATTTGACTTTCAAATACAACCAAAAAACATTAAAGACAACTTCTCCAGTGAATCACATACACAAACAGTAATGGGGACAACCAAAGTATAGATAGTACTAAACCGTTAACTTGCATAACTGTAACCGTTAAAGCTAAATGAGGATGCTCCCTTTTCTATGGTAAGTAAGTCCATTTTATGGCAAAAGGCAATATGAAAAGGTGTTTGACCATGGGCCCACAAAACACATGGCGGGACAGATACATGTAGTCTCCTGTTTTCAAAGGTTGGCTAACCCCAAGAAGGTGCCAAGAAAAACAAATATGGACATATAGAGTGGAAACAAAAGTGTGATAAAATAAAAGTGATTCCAAACAAATATATTATATTAATATTTATTCTCAAAATCAATATTTATGTAAGCTTAATAATGGGATTATGGGAAGAGATGATCAGACGAAGGATAACCAAATATATAGAGGTAGAAGAAGACCAAGAAAAATCTAAGCGAAAACAATTAAAAAAGGCCTTAAATCTAAATGGCATGTCTAACGATTTGGTTTTTGACACAACACAGTGCCCCATTTAATCCATGTAGCTAAACCCCACTTAGCAGAAAAGGCTTGAAATTATGAAAAATACCTAAAACCCAAACTTTTGTATTTTCTCATATAAATATATCTATGAGAGAGAGGAGGGATCAAATTACATTGGTAATATACCAAAAATCACTTTACATAGAATGTGAATTTTATCGATCCAACCAGTGAAATATAACTATATTACCTTGATTGTTTGTATCAAATTTTATCAAAATTGAACAGCAATAACATGATCAAACAAGTCATATTGGTACATGTTTTAAAAGTAGATATTACATTAATTTTAATGTACATGAATGAGGAACAGTTGATATAATCTTTGTGAAAGAAACTTATCCAACAGTAAATTTTGAGATAACATTATCCGATTAAAAATTATTGAATGGTGTAACAGTTGATAAAGTCACACCAGTGTAACTTGATCCCTACACACACATATTTCATTGCTAAACAGGCCTGGCCTGGTTTACTGCTTTTAAATTTCAAACAATCCAGACAATGAGAAAGCCAAACAATTTTTAAAGCCAGGTTTGAATGATCTACTCCATACACTTATGCTCATTTCCCCAGCTCTAATTATACCAATACTCTTCATAACAGGATAGCAAATATTAATGAATTGTGTGGAGAATTGAAAAGGATTAAAAATTTATAAGAGGACATACATGATCAGATCATAAGCTTTTAAAGGTACCTATTGGAAGGCTGTGATAAAAGAGACGGGTCTTCTCCAATGCCATTGATTTAACAATTAGCTCCAGAAAAAACCATGCCATAGCCAAAACATCATCGTACACAGGTCCAACACGATACCCTTTGGCCTGCAAAATGAACCCTTTTTATTTACTAACCTGAAGGATGAAAAGTAGCATACATTTGAGAAATCCTGCTAATGCTAATTAACTGATTTTGTTTGTTAATATCACTCAATAGCATGAAATTCATCCAAAATCGAAAAGTAAATATAACAGCAACAAAGTACATGTATCATGCATGCAAGGTTAGTTTAATTGTTGAAAAGGAAAACTAGGGATGGCTAACTCAGTAATTCAGATATTTTATTTTATGTATGCCACTAATAAGCACCCATGTACTTGGGAACCCTCCCTTAAAAGCTAGCTGTGCAAGGGAGGAGAACCAAGCAACTTAAATACTCCACCAAGCATCCCATACTACTCAATGTAGGACTAAGGAACCCTATACAGCTACAGTACCCTTTGAAGAGATTTTCCACTTTTTTGTACAGTAGGGTAACCATGCTCTCATGAGTGGAATGACTTGAAGCTGCACGGAGTCACTCCTACAGAAAATGGCATCATGTCATTTATAAATTTTCAAACAATCAGGACCATACCAGATCCCTATCATAGCAACACCTTTGAAGAGTTTCCATCCCGGTGGCTGTACTCTAAAACGCCAAGTCTGCCTTTCAGGTCAGCCCCTCCACAGATAGCTCTCTCCAAGACACAGGCAACAAGCTCTAATACCAATGATATGCACTCAGGAACCAATGGGAGAGAACCAAGCCCCTCCCTTAAGAAGTTAGTTGTCAAGCGGAGAGAACCAAGCCACTTAAGCACTTCACCAAGCATCCCATACTACTCACCGTGAGACTTAGGCACCCCATAACACCCAAGTCCCTATCAGCCCCTTCATCCATAGTTTAAGACATTCTTGAAAAAATAGTTATAAACTAAATTCAACTTACTGGGAAGAATTTCCTGCTTTTTGTGTGATAATTCAGATAATAATTCAAATCTCTTCTTTCTCTTGGTTATGACTACAATCTAAATCTTCAGTGACAACTGTTATAAACTGATTACACCAATAATGTTAATAATCGGTTGGAGAACAAAAGTCTTTGGTTCAATGTAAAGAACCAATAAAGGATAAGACGGACATATACATAATGTAACCTGTAAAAGAGTAGCTGCACATACAGAAAACAGCAGACCTGACAGTAACCTCTTTAACCAAATAATATTAAGCGCTTGGTGCATAAAAACAATATCTGGAAACTTGAGAACCAATATCAAACCGCCACCACGTAAACAGAACTTGGAGTTGAAGCCCTAACAAACCAAATTAGCATAGGCATGCACATGTACACATAGCTTATTTATAAAGCATAATGAAAAACAAGACAGAAAAGTGATGGTTGCCATTATTACAACGAACAAGGAGTAGAGTAATAAACAAATGATAATCAAGTTGCCAGTACCTTACTTCGTGCCAAGCTTCCCCAAACAGTGGACAGTCCAGGATATACAGGAGGTTGACGACCACCAAAATCATCAAAAGCACAATCAACATAGTTGACTAGGAAATGATTTCTTTCAGCGTCATCAACTGACTCCTGCTGCACCCTACATTAAACTCGCATTACAAATCATAGTTTTAAATTCCAAGAGTAAATTTCCAACAACATTTACAACAATTGCAAAATCAGAGGTTTATGCCTATGCAGTCACGTGTCTATTCCCCCTTCTTATTTTCCATTTTGCATATCTGGTTACAAGAGTCAGGCAGATTGGCATGCCTATTTACTAATTGGATGAGACACAAATACCATGAAACTACAAGTAATAACACAGCAACATATACTTTCTGGTTGCCCCAAAATGAGTGTCCTTCGAAGAGGTTTTAACAACATACAATTAAATAAAAAAAAAGGAATCTTTTATCAAGATACTACATTGGAAGTTCTTAATACCTCTATAAGCAAAGGTGTGTACCAATTAAGGATCTCAAACACAAGTAATGCCCATAACAAATAAAGTACTACAGTAAAGAGTAAAGACGTTCTGTTGGGAAGCTGTCTTAATTGTGATTGCCCCTATCGAGCATTTGGGCAATTCTCATCTTACAAGCTGGTTTTGTAGGCATGAGTTAAGCCTTAAGCCTAAATTCTAAGTACAGAATCAAAGAGCAAGTGCTCCTAAAACAAATGAAAGATTTATATATGAAAATACTAAGGGATGTTGGTTTGGGAAAATGTTTTCATTTTTCACTTTAATTACAAAATTGTTACCTTGTTTTCATTTTGTTTTTGACTTCAAAGATTTATAAAGGAAACAGGGAAAACAACTTTTTTTATTTTTTTCACTGTTTCATGTATTAACTTTTGAAAACAGAAAACAAAGGAAAACAAGATAATATTTCTTGTAGTTAGCACTGAAAAACAGGACACATTTTTATACAACTTGGATCAAGTATGGGCAAAAGCCATACCTGGTTACAATATTAACCATAGCCCGAAAAGCAGCAACCTGAAAACAATAGTAGAAAGGTGAATATAATGTAAGAAGCAAACCACATGTGCAATTAATGGGGACTAGATAGAAAATTAAACCACCAAAATGTAAAGGAAAACATAACAGTAAATGAAGCTTATTAGAGTAGTTTTCCTCTGCTCTTAATTCTTATTTTCTTTTCTTTGTACAACAGTAGGCATAGCTTTGTAGTGTGCCAGCTGCCATCTCCAACTAACTGATAATTAGTTGAGTACTCAGTTTGTTAGGTTAGTTAGGACTTTGTTCAATCCTGTATATATAGCTCTGTTGTAACCTTTCACAGATTGGGTTGAATAATATTCATCTACATTTTATAAACACCTTTTCAGTTTTCTCCGAGTCTTTTACAGCTCCAAGGCACTTATTTCAAAAATGTGATAGAAAATGAACTAACTAACGTGCATACCTGGAGTGTTTCTCCACCATTGCCAATAAGATGAAGTAGCATGTTAAGAATTGGGTGAAGAAACTGAAGTAAAGCAGTGGAATCAACATTCTTCAAACTATTAATAGCCTGTATCCAGAATAAGGGAATTTTAATTAAGCATTTGAACAAAGAAATCCAAAAAAATATGTATACAATATAAACAAACAAGCAGAAAAGAATGCAAAATCAGACAGACAACAATTTGTTTACAAAATAACTAAAACCTATAACTTTTCCAAAATAATTTACACAATATGTTATGAAGAACTTGGTCCTTGACATGATAATAGAACCTCTATGACCAAATGCATGTTTGCATTTCCGTTTGTCCGCCTCAAACAAACTTTTGAAAGGCTAAACTCTGCTTGGAGAGATGTTTGAATACCCCTAAAAGTAATTCCGGTACCTATGTTTTGGTGTAACTTGGATTTCGGCCAAAAGCAGCTGAGGACATGCTTTTCCTTCTTCAGTTTCCATTCAAAACATTAACTTCCAATTTAACCCACTCTTCAATTAAAATGTTATCATGGGCAATGAACTCCTAGTCGGCAGTTGGCAAAAAATATGGCCCAAGCAAGACTATTGAGGACGAAGTGCTTGCTGCCACCACTGGAACTCACTTGTTTTTTTCATTCTTTTAATATCCATAGGTAATTTGATTAACTTTTCTTAAGAGAATTTGATTAACTTCTTTTAATGAAAATTAATATTCCTTTTATTTAACTGAAATATTGTTGCACATATAATTTAGAGCATATTTCATAATTCATTCCCTTAATTTATTAGGTTATTTCACTAAAAAATAATATAGTTATTAATTTATATTCAACATTACATTATAAACTTCATATCCTTTTCAGTAATTACACATATAAAAGTAATTTTGATTAGTATTATCCAAACAAGTTTTATTTCATCAAACGTAATTTTGAGGAAAAAATATCCAAACATAAATTACACTATGTAAACTCATTTTTTAGCAAACTTAAGTTTCTAACATACTTTTAATTCAAACTTAGGTTTGCAAACTTTAATCCGAACATACCCCAAGTGGTTGCATTTCAGCATATAAAGAGTAGGCATGAGCATTGTCCAAGCTTCAAGCCCTTTGGTGTGAGAAGGTGTGTTAGATATAATATTAAAATAACACTAAGGTAGCATTTGGTAGATGTGTGCACAGTACAAAACATAACACAAGTCCCATCCTATACTTGGTTCATTATATTTAAAAAAAAAAGAACATGGATAGTAAAAGGTGATAGCACTTCATTCCATAAAAAAAGGTGAACCAAATGGAACAAAACAAAACAATTCTGTAAAATATTTTTATTGACAATAAAACCATGGCAGTGTATTTATCTTTTTTCTTTTCCCTTCTCCATTGGGACATTTGATGCTCAGATGGTGAGGTTGACATGAGAGAGAAACGTTAACTTGTGATAAGAAGTCATGTTCATCTTTTCATTGTTTTATTGGACTACTTTTAGAATCCATTAAAGGGGTGATTTACAGATTTTATGCCTGTGTAATTGGGAAGGTTTGGAAAGATGCTATATTTATTGAACACCTGACAGCAGGTCAGTGGAGAATTGAGATACCATCAAGAGTTGATATTTTTTTACTCTATTTCTTTCTGTTAATTACCCTATCAAAGAAATTTAAGCCAAATCTATAAATGTATCCAAGTTGAGCTGTAAAAAAGCAACAGATATGTATTTCACTATAAAACTACAACTTAGCAACATATGTGTGAAAATTGATGAAAAGCAGAGAGATAATTTATGGTTTCCAACAACCATTTTCACTTTTGCACAACTGAAAACTATTTTTTTATTTAAAAAAAAAAAAGGCCATGAGACATCGTAATCAAGCTATTGGGAAAAACCCAAGTCCCACATTCACTAGAAATAAGGCAAAGATAGAACATACAAGTGGGGAGGCAACCTTCACTCTATGAGCTAGCTTTTGGGGTTAAGTTAAGCCCAAACCCACCCTCTAAGACAAGCACATCACAAATATGCATAGACATGCAGAGTCAAAAAGATATATGATAACCCCCTCCCGTTCAAGAATGGAAATAAAAAGCTACCCCCAACAGTGACTTCAGCATATATAAAATGATATCTACACAAGTTCAGAATAAACAAATAATAAGATAATCAAGAATACCCAAAATCATTATTAAAAAAAAAAACAAAGCTAGGCAAGAATGATACCTCCAGAAGTTCAGAACCCCATGGTGGACTTGTTCGAAGAGTATGCCGATCATATTCAAGAAAGAAATCTCTAATACGTTCATTGATAGGGTATAAAGAAGAACATAGTCGCAAACGCAATCTGAAGACACTTTTCCCATCTTCCAAATAATCCAATCTCTCCTATAGTAAAATAAGAAACCAAAATATAGAATGACTTTAAGTTCAAAGATCAAATATAATAACAGAAACCAATCCAGAGCCACATAAAGTCAAGTGCAGTACAATACAATATTATGCATCACATTACAATTCACAAGACCAGTAACCATCATTACAAATTTAAAATAATTAGACAACCATAGTATAAGTTTACTAATGCATTAAGCAGCGCCCTAATAAGTTATGTTCCCTGTCTTTGAATATTGAATATCCTCCAAAACTGTGGGAATTTCAAACGTTATGAGGGGAGAGGTTTTGAACAATTAAATGAAGATCTCTCATTGCCTTCTCCCTTTTATAAAACTCTTAAACAAGAGGAAAGTTTAAGTAAACCTTGCCGTC
Organism: Glycine latifolia; assembly: GCA_013407115.1. Taxonomy (NCBI): domain Eukaryota; kingdom Viridiplantae; phylum Streptophyta; class Magnoliopsida; order Fabales; family Fabaceae; genus Glycine; species Glycine latifolia. The sequence goes on from CM023942.1 coordinate 24,913,736, forward strand.
CTCCATCCAAACATACCCATTGGGTCACACTACCCGAAGAGAAAAGGGAGAAAAAGCAACACATGAAAGTTAATTAACATGTATAGGTGTACAGTAATAAACACATACCCGTCCTGCATCCTGGAGATAATGAGGAACCAATTCTCTCATAATTGGAAGATTTATTTCTGACCGCAGCCTGTATAAAACGACAAAAGCATAAGCTGCCATATACCAAGTTAAGAGTACAAGTACATGTTTGATAACAATTTTTTAGGGGAACTTCTCCTTAAAAAGCTCTCTAGGAAACTGGGGGGAAAGAAAAGAAAACTTTTTCTCCTTAAGTGCAGTAGTTTTCATTTTTTAGGTGGAAAAGGGGCACAGTATTATTTGGACGCAGAGGGAATAGAAATTGGGCTTAAGTAATTAGGTAAATTGGGCTAAAACAATTCAGGTTAAAATACCAGGTCGCTAACCCGACCAGCAAATAACCTAGAAACAAACTTGTGAAAAAGCGCCACGAGTCTCAATGCGATCCAGTGTGATCCGCCCAAATTGCGACCCAGATGCAACACAAACTCGGAGAGGATGGAGAAGATCATAAACACATGATCTTACGCTCCAAAACGTGATTTCGACTACCATGATTACACTTGCTTAGTTACTATTTTTATGTAATTGATTCTGATTGTATTATCCCTACAATTAAGAAATAACCCTTATATTCAATTCTGATTATTATAAATAAATAAAGAGCTTAGGAATTATTCTCCTCAAGCCTTCAGATCAATCTAAGTCTGATATTCAAGTTTGTGCACATTAGGTAACTTATGATCCACTCGTTGTATATGAACACATGCAAAAGGCTGAACAACTCTTCATATTGCCAGTTTGAATTATCAGTTAATTTGGCCATGTATAAAAATATCAGAAAAGAAATATAACCAGCATGCCACACAAGTACAAAAAGAAGAAAAGCTTTCAAACTCATCAGATGTAAAATTTAAGATCCAGCCTTGCCATCAACACTGTGGTCATTAAAATTGTAATTGAGATTCCTATGGTAAGCAGTACATTTTGGTTTCACTATGCAACAGCAACGGGCCAAGAACTATCATTAATTAATAAAATAAACATTAAAGTATAACCAAAGGAAAAAAGATCAAATTGAGAGAAGAACATACTGAGCATGGGAAGATAAAGGAAGTGCCGCATATCCAATTACCACCTGTAAAAATTAAGAAGCATAATCAATCCATAACAATCAAAATGCAGCCCCAAACAGCAGCAGTAAAAGGAAGGAATGAAAAAACAAAAAATTGAGTGGAAAGCAAAAATAATCTTACTGGCTTTGGAGCTTCCAATTTTGTTTGCAGATCAACATGAAATAGAGTAAATAGAAGGTGGTGCGTTGGTATCCACATAGCAGGAAGGGAAAGTTTGATTTCATCATGGTAACAAGCAACCCTAGCTCCAACAGCAACTTGGGTGTGACCCCACTTCTGAAATGAAGCATCTAGACCTGGATCTCTAGGATATATCGCCTGGGCAGATTGAGTCACACATAAGATGAAAGCATAGGGCCATGACTTTCCTTAAAGAACACAAAAATAAAGGTCATTACCTCCAATGGCTGCCTACGAATATCACCATCGTCCTCCCTGAGTTCAGCCCGTATAAACAAATTCCTTTTCCTACCCAAACTTACAGTCAACGGATACACATACAGGCAGTGAAAAAGTTGCAAAAAAGGCTCGTTTCTTGTTGTAGTGCGGAAGTCAAAAGCATGGAACTATATGTTAATCAATATAGAGCACATTAGCAGAGGCACGGCATGTATAAATGGAATTACTTAAAACCACAGTATCACGAAATATCTTTACCACCCATAGCAAAATTAAGCACTTTTGGCATTATTTTATTAACCAAATACGACATAGACTGGCAAGATGCAAATATCTCTCGTGAAGTGATCAACATGAGAAGTGACAATTAAGAAACACCAAGGTTTTGAAAATTAGGTCCTCCTTGAAGTGGTTCAAGATTATACACACGTTTCTTTTCTCTAACCATTAATTAGAAATAAACCATTAAAAATTGAACCCATAGCACCAGATATGTCCAATTTAACACAATTCTAGTATGTGCACCCCACATCATTAACAATGCATTTTGGTATAACAATGGAAGAGTTAAGTTCTCTTAATTTACTCAACAATGATAAAACTTGACACTTTGGTAAAGTACACCATAAAGCTGTTTTCATGATCATACACTAAAATATCCATAGTTACCACTATCTTCCTTGTGAAGACTCTAAGTCTAAAGAAAATATCAATAACGAACTCAGCTATACAAATTCACTTTAAAGATCAAATTTGTTATTATTAATTCCTTTAAAAGGTAAATTCTACTCTAAAAAAAGTTAACTCCATTGACTAACTAAGGGCTGTTAACTCTGTCAAAAGACAATACTTACATCATGGGCATTAAAATCCGAATTTCCATGTTGATCTGCTCCATTTCCCAAAACTGGAGATACTACCCTGAGGTTGCTGCCCTGAGGATCATCACAACCATTACTAGCATACTTTCCAGACAGTGAATCCGCAATTCGATCCCCTTGGTCAACAGATTCATTGGTTATACTACCACTTTCTGACACGTTTTCCAAATCAGCTTGGGAAATCTGGTGCTTTTCAATTTCCAGCCTCAAAACACCTTTGACAGGTTTGTGCACCTTACGTTTAGGATCCTAGATATTTTTCAAGAAATACCAGCCACAGAATAAATCAGTATGAAACACTAATTTATTTTAATCATAGCAGTCATATAAATGTCTTCTCAAGAAAAGAGAAATGCAGTTACCAAAAGCTCAAACTTGATAATGTAAAAAGTGGCACAACATAGTGTCATATAGACCGAACACAGATTCTCTGATTTGGAAACCCAAACAATGATACCAATTAAAAACAAATTTGAATTTAATATTAGATAAAACAAACAATAGATCACAAAGGACAATGCAATCACAATTTAACATTCAATCACATGGAGGAACAGAAAACAAAACCCAAATACAAAGAAAAAATCAATAAATAAATATTTAAAGCACACTGAACAATTGTAATATAGTGCATATAAACAAAAACAATAAATCAATAAATAAACAAAACCCATATAAGAGGGGGAAATCAATAAATAAATATTGATTGAATAAAGAATTATTGCAATATAATGCCTCATGTAAATTGCCAGTGTCATTAGTATCACCTTAAAAGTGCTATAAATATCAGCAAATTTAAGCCAGAAATTTTATTCCTTCAATTCTGCCACTAAGAATTAAAGCAAAGTCAGGAAATCTGAAGCGCACACCTGAAGTGATTCCTCAGTATAGCTTTCTTTGACTTTATTTAAGTTTGAAACCTCTACTACCACTGAATTTCCATTAGAGTAACTCATCTTTCCATCTAAAGAGATTTTTGCACTGGTCTCAAAAACACCTTCATGAGAACTTGAACCAGATATACTTGGAGCAAGAGGGCTGCTTGGGGAAGCAGGCCCTACTGAAGCTGCACCAATACTGCTATCAAATAATGATACGATGGTCCATGCAAAGGACTCTTTGTAAGGCATGATTTTAGACCACACCTGTAGTTTTTGCTTTTCTCTCTCAGTCAAGTGCACCTGTAAAGTGAAGTAAATGTTAAAGCCTAAACAATTTCCTAAAATTTATCATCTCAAACAAATAACAGTCACCCTGTAAATTATACCCTAAAATAAGCAAGCATCCAGTCAGCAAGAAAAAATTCACAGAACTTATATACTAGAAAGAAAAAAAAAATCCAAAGTCCAAGCCAGAAAATGCATATTTACACCCTGCTTCTCCCTTTTCAACAAATAATTTAAAATCTTGTAACCAAACATCCTATGAACACCTGTCCAAAATTTTAAAAAAAAATTAAAAATATCTTCACCATTTTTTGAAATGTTCAAGCCCAAAAAAGAATCTAAATGAATGAAGTAGAAGATGAAAGAAGAGAAATAAAAAAAGGCTTAATAATGTTCTTAGTTGAAAGCCTAGTTGAGCTGATGAAGTGCCTATGTTCACTATCTTTTTTAATGTGTTTCTTATAGAAGCATATGGTTTCATTGCATCTTTCAAGTCCCACATAGGACAAATCACACTCTTGCTCTCCCGTTACACTCTTTTCCTTACCCTTTTCCCAGTTTTGCCTAAATAAAGTGCTGATCCCCAAATCTAACTTGTGAATCAGACATTTCCACAGTTCTGGAGATGCCATTGATCGCAATCACCTATGGAAACTTGTTCTAGTGTGAATGGTTGATCCACTACTGATCAGAAGGCCCACTTATAGAAGAAAAAAAGGGAACCTAAACAATTTGAAGACCCACCTACAACAATCCAAGCCATATTTCTTCCTCCATTCCGACTTGTGTCTTCTTGTTCCAATCTGCATCTTCTTCAGGTTCAATCTTGTCTTTTCTGTTTCTACTGGGCGCTCCCTGATCTGCCTGTTATTTTATCTTCTATAGGTGCCGGTTCAGCTGCTTTTCATTCAATCAAATTATGGGATTTTACTGCACAATCTAACGGTTATGCTGATTCAAATTGGCTTTTTCTTCTTTGTTTTACTTGTTGCTTCTCTTGCCCTCTATGTTTTGGTGCTTGGGGTTAACGGAGTGCTAGTGCAGCTGCTGCTGGTGGCAACCCAGGTGATGCTGTGAGAGAGGGTTCTAAAATGCATAAGAATCCAATTGGACATAGGAGGTGGAAGCATATTTCAATGGACAGAGGGGGATGCAAAGGAAAAAAAATTAAATGCAACATTACAATCATGAAGCATCATAGGCTATAGGGTTTGGACACAAAGGAGGTTGTAGCATGCAAATTTGTTACTGATGAAGTGAAGACAGAAATGTGAGCAATTGCATTGCCGTTGCAAGAGAGATTAATCAAGAGATCAACAAGCACCAATGATGAGCATATAAAATTTGGTGAAAAAAGAGAAGGGAATGATGTGGTAGAGTGCTCTAGAACTACTTTAAAGAAAAGCAGAGTAAGCACCCAATCCATAAGGAATCACATCTTTAAGAAGAATTTGATGGAGGAAGCATGTCAAGAAATTGGTTCTTTTTTCTACAATGCCATGCCATACCATTCAATGTGGCAAGACGTGATGAATTCCATGACATCTTGGAATTGGTTGCAAGACATGGCACAGGATTTAAGCCACCATCCTATCCTGAGATTAGAGTCAAATATTAGAATCAACAAATGAATTTGACCACGGAGGCTATTGAAGAAAATATAGCTTGTTGGAAGAAAACGGAATGCAACATCATGATTGGTGGATGGACGAATATTATTAAGGAAAGGAAGACCATATTAAACGACTTAGTGAACAGCTCTAAGGCTTTGTTTGGATTAATGGATAGGGGAATGGAGAGGAATGAAATCAAGTTTTAAAGTGGACCATTGTTTGGATAGTACAAATGGGACTGTCTATTGTGTGCCCATTCAAACATAACTCATTAAATGCTTGAAGTAACTTAAAAAATCATGAATTGAATTGCTTATGTTTAGATATAATAAATACTTTCTTTCCCAATATAAACCTCCTAACTTTATCTTCTTATCATGTGTCCATGCCTCCATGGCACACAATAAAAACCCTGTACTTAAATTGCAATGCATCAAAACCCCATTCTGAACCCCCCACACCAATTGATAATCGGCACTTTTTATTGTTTTATTTGTTTGTAAAGAAATTAATCCTTTATTGTGTGTCTTCCTCCCTCTGCAAGTGTATGCTTCTTCCTCCCAAAGTTGAAGACCTCCAGCATCTACAAACTAGGCCATTCTCTGATAAGTATGTCCTCTCTTTCATCTTTGCAATAAATCTTCCTTGAAGGAATTTATTTAGACTATTGAATTGACCATTTTTTGTTTCCCCCCATTGTTTCACAAATTATTCCCAAATACCCACATTCAATGACACAAAATAGAGGGATGATAAGTCCCAAATCCCAATTTATTGTTAGTTGCTTTTTGCAATAGGGGCCACCCACTTCAAACTCATTGCTTACTCAGCTCATCTTTCCAACAAGGTAACTGGGTAGAGAGATGCACAAAAATGAATATGCGAATTTGAAGAAAGGGACCAGGAAAAAGCATCAAGTGAAATACGAATAATAAGTTCATGCAATAACTGTTACCATGTTCCATCATAAAGTATCCAAACAATGGACAGGAATTTTATTCTATTTCGTTCACCATTAGATATCCAAACTAATCTAAGAGTACAGTCCTTTTGAAGCCTATTGATACATCTCACATATAAATAACAGCTAAATAATATTTTCAGATAATGGATGGCATTGTGGAAAAGATTGGTCAACAAAATGCAGTCCAATTTGTGACAATGCAACAAATTAAAAAGACTTGGGCTTAATATTAAGCAGTAAGTATAGAGTTAGTAGCGATTAAAGCTCAAGCTATTTTACTCAAGATTCTTTTAAAGAAAGTAACCACCGCCCATCTTTTGTTACCATTAAGCTAGAACCCATAATTTTTTAATAAATAGATGGCACGCCCATTTTATGGACAAAAGGTGCTCCTATATACTGTATGTACAATGTAATAGTGGAACAGCAGCTCAAATTCTTGGCTAAACAACAACAACAACAAAGGAAGAAAAATGCCAATACATACTGGATCTTTACGTGAATAAACAGAAGCAGTAACCCCGCCTTCTTCAGTAGCATGCTTCTCTAACTGGATTAACAAACAAACTGAAGCAGACGGTGCATCCAAGTAAAAGACTGCACGAGGTTCACATGTAATTTTGGCCTGGAAATTGCAAAAATAGGGGGGATGGGGCTGAATCATTGTCACTTCAAAATCACCCATTGACTACATATATTTTAACAAAAAAAATTGTCTACTTACATTCTGTGTTTCAGTTGGTAAGACATGAAAGTAAAAGTCTTCTGATAACTTTTCTCTTCTCTCCCTATTGTACAAGCAAATTGTACCATAAAAGGGCTCTACAAATTATGAGAACAAAAACAGAGCTCTGTCAGACACATAAATCCAATTTCAGCATAAACACTAAAAAAATTAAATGTCAGAGAACTGGCAACGGCACAATGAGAAGAAGCAATTTGTCTACCACATTATCCCACCAATATCAACCACATAACACTCACCGGCCAATCCTGCTTGAAATTGTAAAGACTGAACTTTTACAGAGATCTTCATTCCACTGTGATGCCAAATAGAAAAGGATCGACAAAAAAACTCAGTTGGGCAAAAAAAAAAAAAAAAAACAGGAAAAGAAATTGAAAATATACTCTACTAAGAAACAACATCTCACGAATGCCATACTGCGATAGAGGAGTTTCCGGTATCCTTTGTCCAAATATCAATGTCCTCTCATTTTCCCAATCAAATGCAGGCTCATAAGCAGGAAGGGGAGATTGACCAATATGCTGCACATTTAAGTAAATTAATAAAACCAAAATCAGTACCAATACCATTTCTACAAACTTGAATCGTAAACTAGCACAGAATCTCCAATAGAATTAAAACAAGGAACCAAACTAAACCCCTATCAACCTTTGGAACATCCGAAGGAAGCAAGTCACCATCTACACCTTCAGTATACTGCCTTCCCGAAGTACTAGGTATGTCATCTTCACTAACATCATCACCCTTCGTTTGCCTTGCCCCAGCAAGTCGCATTTCTGCATACACCAATAAGTTTGTTCATGAAAACAAAAAACTTGCTACAATCATTAATCACCAATAAACACATCCCAAACCCATCCACATGCTATTACCAGTGTTATGATGCAGAATGCAGAAGCTGATATGATGAAGAAGCAGCAGAAGCAAAAATTATAAAAAATGGGGGAAAAAACAAAGAGAAATACCAGTGTCGCATGCTATTAGTAATTATACCCCAGTTAATAAGCACATGCACATGTAAAACCCATTTCATAATTTAAAAAAGTAAAAACAAAATTGATAAATGCAGAAGCTAGTATGATAGAGGAAAGGCAAAATTGTATTTACAAAAAAAATAGGTTTAAATATGTTTTTGTTTGTTCCCTGTAAATTAGGGATTTTTCATTTTTTGTCCCTATAAGTTCATTTTTCTAATTTTAGTCCTTGTAAGTTAATGTTTTCTCAATTTTGGTCTCTGTTAGATATTTTGCTCATTTTTAGACCTGTAAGTTTGCGTTTTTCCAATTTTGGTACTTGTAAGATTCTAATCTTTTTATTTACAGTCCCCCATAAATTCGCGCTCACAAGGACCAAAATTTAAAAAACACAAACTTACAGGGACTAAAAATGAGCAAAATATCTTACAGTGATCAAAATTGAAAAGGCGTAAACTTACAAGTACTAAAATTAGAAAAATTAACTTAAAAGGACCAAAAATGAAAAAACGTTATCTTAACCAAAAACATATTTAAGCAAAAAAAATATCTACAGCCACTAATCACAAACACAACCCTAAACCCACCCACATGCTATTAATAGTGTTATGACGCAGAATGCCCGAAGTCACAATGCAAAAGCTGATATGATAAACAAGCAAAAGCAGAGAGAGAGAGACCAATATCAGTGACAGTGTCACGCACTATTATTAATTTATTGGCATTATCCCAGTAAATAAGCACATTCACATTTAAACCCCATTTCACAATTTTAAAAAAAAAAAAAAAAGTGATCGCAGAATGCATAAAGCTCTGTTTGGATAATCTCCATAAGCACTTACAGGAGAGAAAAGATAATAAGGAAAAATGAAATAAGTTTCTGCATAAGCTAAAAAAATTAACTTGTACATAAGCTAATAATAATTTATGGAAGCAAAGCTCCCTCATATTAGCTTCTCCGAAAGCTTATTTTTAACTTATGCATAAGCTAACTTTAGCTCACGGAAAAACTTATTTCATTTTTTTCTTATCCGAACAGCCCCAAAGCTGATATAATGAAGAAGAAGATGAAGAAAAAGAAGCATAATAGATATAAACACCGATTTCTGTCAATGTCACATCACACATGCTATTATTAGCATTACCCATATTTTAATTAACCACACTCTTATTTAACCCACATTTCAAAATTTCAAAAAAAAAAACGCAAACTAATGCAGAAGCTAATACGATAAAAAAAAAGTAAAAAAACTGGAGAGAGAGAGAGAGAGTACCGGTTTCAATGTCAGTGTCGGGGCCTTCATATATTTGGTTATGAAACGACGGCGTTCCGACGGAATCGTAGTGTCCGTACTTGTTCTCATCCTTGACCCAATCCGTGGTGTAGCAATGGACGAGCTCGTTGAGGTGCGGCCACTGCTCCAGATTCTCCTCGAACTGCACTCAAAAACACAAAACAAAAAGCGTAACTTCAGAACGCACCGTTTCCAGCGAGGAAGACTCGATTGTTTGTTGTAGCCATTAATAACCTACCGTGTTGCGCCAGCGCGTGGTGGCGGGCGCGGCGGCGTCGCGGCGCTGGCGTAGGTGGAGCATCGCAGTCGCAGCAGATCTAGGGTTTTGCGCCGGAGAGTGAGGGCGAAACGGCGTTGAGTTCGGGATTAGGGGTTAGAGAGAGAGTGCGCAATGTGGAGCATTGGCTGGATCTGAAAGAAGATGAAGATGCATTGCGAGAGAGAAAGAGAGTTGTTGAAGTGCAGAGAGAGAGAAAAGAAGTCAAAAGAAGTCCAAAGAGAGAAAACGCCAAAGAGGTTCATATGTACACAGCAGGGAGGTGTCGGACCCAATGTCTCTTTCTTATTATTTTTTCCCCCAACTTGGTTATTCTGCATTTCTGCTATGCTTTTTTCTTTTCTTTTTCGAAAACTTTTTTTAAGATAAAGATCATCACACTTTAATGTTTTTTCATGATAATAATATGAAAGATCTTTATATAGTTAACTAATAAATAAATAATTTAATATTTATGCATCTAATATAAAATAAATTATATTATTATTTAATTATAAATGTTGTTTAAATTATTTTAAAAGTTTTTATCATATATGTTAATTATCATTTATTGAATATCATTATACAAATTTTATATAATATTACGAAATGTTTAATAGGGGAGAAATTGTTTCATGTTTGGAAATCATGTTTTTAAAATGAATAAAATTTATTTGATTGATTATTAAAAATTATATAATTTTTTTAGAAATAAAAAATTACATATATTTTTATCAATTATTTTAACTATTTATCACATTATATAATTTTAAAAAAATATATAATATTTTTATAATAATATTGATATTTTTCACTTTAAAAATAATCTTTAAGATGGATATCATTCAACATTTGGAATTCACATATTGATTTAGGACTTTTGCTGTCAAATTCAACACAAATGAGATTAAATATGTTATTATTAAATTTCATATTATTTTTTTCTCTGTCCTGAATTTCGGTTGATTTTATAGTTATATGTGTTTTTTTGGTTGTGATTTATATTCATCTACACTTGTTTTTACATTCTAAATGTTTGTCGATTTTATATTTACATGTGTGTTTTTTTGTCATAATTTATATTCTTTTTCACGTTTTAATTGGTTTGTTCTTAAATTTTGTGCAATTAAGAACATTTAAGTTTTCTATCAATTTGTTGGACTATTATGAAGATCGGAGTTGTTAATTTAAATAACCCATATAAAAATACGGTGAAAATGAAATTTGGTGTTCAACGTGATTTATTTGTTATTACTAAAGTTTATCTTTTCAACTTTTAATTATTTGATAGACGATTATATTGTAATATTTTATTACCTATGACAAAATGTTTTTTATTTTTTATATTAAGATATGAAAAACTCTTTATCCTTTTGGATTTCTATAAATTTTATAGGTATCATATAACACAATATCAATTAAAAAACTTGACAATTTTAAGGTTACATTTGATATTTTATTTAATATAAATATTTTTTTTAGGATTTGACTTCAGCTAAAAATTTATTTGAAAAAAAAAAGTTGTAAGGCAAAGGATAAAATAAACATTTAGTATTTTACATTTTCAATTATATTTAATTTGGTCTCTTATTTTTTAAAAATTTATTTGTGTTTTAAAAGTGAGTCAAAATTATTCTCTCAAAACAATGATTATTTTTTATTTCGAGAGATAATTTTAAACCTATTTTTTATCTATTTAAGATGTGGAACTTATCTTATTAATTCATATTCTTTTTATAAAAAATTTAAAAAATCCAATATATCATATTCTTTTTTATTACTTGAAAATAAGCTGAGTTTTATAATTTTCTTGTAAGCAAATAAAATGAAATAAGTTTTATGTTTTAAATTAATTAAAAAAATGGTTTGAAATTATATTGCAAATAAAAAATCAATATTTCAGAAACATTATTTTGATCTATTTAAAAGCATAAAGGATTACATTAAATTTTTTAAAAATAAAAAACCAAATTGAATAACTCTCCAAGCATATGTTTCGGCGATTTAGCTTTTTTCTTTCTTTTTTTTATGTACTAAAAAAAACTTTACCTATATAGATTTATAAGTATATAAAACAATGTTATGATAAAAATTTAATGTAGCAATATGTTTGATATTTATATCTACTGCAACGGATAAAAATACTTTTTTGAATGTCCAAAATTCTAATTATTTAAATGTTTCTAAAAAATTTATACTAACTCATTCAGTAAATAAATTATATATGATCTAATTCGTGTGAGAAAGACAATAATATTTACAGAATCAAAATGAAAGCTTGTTCTATATCATTAATAGTTTCTAAAACAGTTTATAATTAAGGTTTTAAGGAAAAGAAAAAGGGAAATCGTTCCAATATTTTATTGATTATCAACACCTTTGAAAAAATTTATTTAATTTGACACGTATTTTGTATTTCCCTTCTTCAGGTCGTTTCAGTTCAGCAGCTTTTTTTTTGCTTCTAAGATAAGCAATTATGGTGGATAGGAAGTGGTGGAGTTCTTCTCTTTTAAATCATTTTTTTATTTTACTTTTTTATACCTATAACCTATGCAGCTACGAAGGATTTGAAGGAAAGGCTTAAAAATGAATGATCTAGAAGGGATATATTGTTTAATGGTGTACCTTGCCTTGCATTAAAAGGGATGTATTAATATTTTGATTTAATTTAATATACAACATAAGCAAACTTGGTATTTTTATTTAAAAGGATGCCAAATGTAAATTATAAAAGTCAAACAATATTCTCCTTTGGGAGTATTATATATCATTGATATATGGTGTATTTGGAAATAAATGGATCTAAGGCGAAAGGAATTGTAGGTTGGTAAGGAAACAAAGGTATTTTAAAATTTAGGATACATTTATTATGTGAAATGTATTTTTGTTTTGTTGAAAAGTAAAAAAAATAATACAATGAATAAGAAGAAGATGATTATTGTCAATCCAAAATTTAATAATTTTTTAAAATAAAATATGTTTTGCATTATTTAATGGAATATATTAAATCAACGTCAAGACATCATATTAAATGTGAGTGATAATATTGGCCGGTTCAAACCATTTTAGTTCATCCTGTCTTTAACCACCAAAAACATGATGAGAGGGGCTATTCTAATGTAGTTAGGACAAGTTCAACATTTTGGCCAACTCTGCTTAGGGTTGGGTTAGCGGGTTGGTAAGCTAGTCTGTCATAATTAAAAAATAAATATTTTAATGTATGTCTTTTATTTCATTTAAAAAAATAAATTAAAAATAGTATAATTATACTAAGTTTATAACTTTTGAAACACACTTCTAAACAAGAAACTCATAAAAGATTCACATATACGAAAATAACTATTAAGATTGCATTACCAAAATATATTATTTTCACTCGATTTGTTTTAACATCATAACGTATTATTTGGAGTTGTCAAAATAGGTAAACCTAGTACGTTGGACTCGACCCATCTTGACTTGTGTACTTGGTGGATCAACCCAATCCAACTCACCTCTTGGTGAGTCTTAAAAATGTTAACCTAGATCGACCCACTACAAGTTTGTGGGTTAAATTGATTGATACACCTAAAATAAAATAAAAACATTTTAAAAAATAAATTTCAACAACAAAAAAAACAATTTTATTTTGAAAATGATTTCACACTGAATTAAATCAATTTGTAGTTGCATTTTCTCATAACTTTTCATTATTTTGGCAATTCTAATTAAAAAAACATTTTTTAAAGCCAAAAAATAATCAATGCAAGTCTAACAAACAAAATAATTATCCCATAAAAATATTTCATGATCTCATATGCAATAGCTTTCTGGTATATGCATAACATAAATGAGTTTTTCATTATAACAATATAATGAGAAATACTTTTATTTAAGTAATGATATTCCAAACATGAACAAATGTGCACTGATATTAGGTTTACAAAATCATCTAAAACATTGAACAATGAATGTCGTGTCAAACCACTTAGCAAGCTTAACTGTATAAGTGTTTAAACCTCTATGTCAAGGCTTTATGAACACTAAGGTAATCTTTAGTAAAATTTCAAAAAGATTAATGCTTTAGGAAAAGTTGGCAAAGTTATTCAACTCCTCTTCTTGTGACATTCTCATCACTTTAAACATACCAAGGATACTACCTTAGTTGATTGAGTAAGGTGTGTGAGTTGTTATAAACACTCTGATACCTATCTTTGATTCTTACAAATAACAAAAAAAATCAATAACAACATAAATATCAAACAATGAATGATGATCTCTTAAAGTATGTAAAAAATATATAATATATAAGGCCCCATTCGGTGTGATTTATAGTTTTAAGTTTTAAATTTTTTACAAACAAAATCAAGTTTTAGTTGAGTGTTCAATTTCAGTTTTAATTTTTAAAAGTTACTTCTTAAATCACTAGGCGCATAACACATTATCCTCTTTATTAGCCCTCCAACACAACAAAAAGTTATTTTTCCCCTCCATCGATAAAAAGTTTGAGCATTTGTTACACTATGATTTTACATGATCTCTCTTCTCATTTGTTTCCTCTTATATAATTTGACTGACAAAACAAAGTCTTTTTCCTCTTCTCAAAATTTTCTTTTGAAGTAAAGGTTCAAATTTTTTATTCCTTTTCCTGTTTCAACAACAAATGTACTCCACATTTTTTGGCATCAAATTAAACATATCTATGCAATTAAATTTAGTTGAGTTTGTAATTTTTTTGGTAGAGTTGCTCTTCAAATCCATGACGAAGTTTGGGCGAGTGGATCTTGGCTCCTGGAGGTTGATGGTGGTTTGGGTGAGTGGATATGCTAAAAGGAAGGTTGGTGGTGGTGGGTGGTGAGAATGTTGGAGAATGGCGGACAATGATGTTGTCGTCACTAATGGTTGATAAATTTTGGGAAACGACAAGGTGACAGAGGCAGTGGTGGTATCTTGGTTGTGAAAGGACGTAAAGAACAACATACATAAAGGAATAGAATATGTGTTTGATTTTTTCTATGTGTAAAATATTCTTATACTAACTACAACTATTACTGCAAGCAGGATTAGTCTATGATCTAGAACAAAAATTAAACATTCTTTTACTATCATGGTGTGAAGTGTATAATTTGACAAATAATTATGCCTCAACACATGAACAAAGCTCAACCTTATGATCAAGATCATGTTTATAAAAGAACATATTTTAAAAAAAAAACCTTCTAAAAAGTTTTAGGATTTCAAATTATTAGTTTTTTATTTTGGCTTTAAAAATCATTTTTTTTCATTAAACCCAAATTATTTATTTATTTAAATTAATCATATATTTTAAATTTTAATATTTGCTAATTTATATTTCTTAAATTAACAAATGGGAGATTAAGGAGTAGAATGACTGGATATATGAGTCATGAATCATGATTGCATATAGCTTTCGTCCAACTAGCTAGTTTTTATGGAGTGGGTTGGGTATCTGTACCTTTATGGTGTAGGTGGGTAATATATGCATGATAGTGGGGTGACATAATGTTAATATCACATTGAACTAACAAGTGAACAACTCTAGGTTAAATTAATATATATTTCTGCCTTATGTCAAAGTCAAGATGATCAAATGAGTTTTTTTTGGACTCTTTTAATTTTGGGTTAGTTTAATTAGCCAAATTTGGATCAATTATAAGACAGTTCAATATACTATTGCTACAATAATTAAATATTCATTTCGATTTGAATTTTTTTAAAATTTGTAGAATGATGCTTTGAAATGGTTTGAATTTGTAATATATCAATGTCATAGTTGCAGAAGTGAGACTAATCGACCCCGCATACTCTCTGCAAAGAATTGAATTTGTCGTCTAACATTTAGCATGTTATACAAGTTTGAACTAGGTAGGGCCAACTTTCCCTCATTCCTTTCCGTCAGTTATCTCCACTTCCAAAAGTGTTGCTAATTTTGCAAACAAAGATTTTGTTTTTACTATGTTGGAAAAAGCTAACTTTGAAAAGCTACAGGTTGACAAACTAGCTAACTTTGAAAACTTAAAAGGTTGATAAACTAGTGTGGTGAGTAGCTTCAAGTTTTTAAATTAATTTATTAAATTATAAGTGTTTAATAAAAATTATTTATTAAAATAATTAAAAATATAAAATGATATCTTTAAAAATAATAATTAAAAACTAATTTTGGAAAAGGTAAACACGGATAAAGGGCGTAGCGAGGAGCTTTAGCCCCTCCCTCAAATTGCTTTTAATTATATATGTAATAATATATTTTTTGAATATTATTATCAATAATATATAATAATGATTATAATATATAGTAATTAATAATAAATATATTACTTCTAGTATAAATAACATATACTAATTAGTATATAATAATATATACCAATTAATAATATATATATATATATATACTGCTTCCAATAATAATAAAATATTAATTAATAAATCTGATAATTAAGATATGTTACCTGTGATTATATAACAATCTCTTTAATATCAGAAAAATGCCAATCTTTTTAATAATGTATAGGTTCAAATGTAATTTTTATTTTCCTATTTTTTAAAATCTGCATTTTTAGTCTTTTATTTTTTAATTGAGATATTTTATCATTCATTTTTAAATAATTAGTGATTTTAATCTCTCATTTTTTAATTGACACATTTCGTCTCCCACTTTTAAAAAATTAAAAAAAAATCTGTTATAGCAAATTTTAAAGCTTCATCTATGCAAATTTTAAAGCTTCATCTATGTAATTTTATAGCAAATTTTAATAAATGTTGAATACTGAATATTTTTTAATTATTTAATTACTAACAAGTTTAATTTATTAAAAATAATTAAAAAATACACACTCAACAAGCTTGAAATTGATCAAAGGGACTAAAATTGTAGATTTTTAAAAGTGGAAGACAAAATATCTCAATTGAAAAATAGGAAACTAAAATTGTATGTTTTATAGAAGTGGAAAATAAAATGTCTCAATTAAAAAATAAAAAATAAAATTACATATTTAAAAAAATCGGACAACGAAAAAATTACATTTTAACCTTATATATTTCTATTAAGTATAATCTATCCCAAAGATATATATATATATATGTACTAATAAATAGATTTGATAAAAAAAAAATAGATCTAATAAGACCAATATTTTTTATGTTTTTTTCATCAATTGTTATTATTTAGACTAATTATATTTTGTGAATTGTTATAAGTTTCATTTATCTATTTATATATTTAATTATTAACATGAATTATTATTAAAATTATATTATAAACATATTTATATACATATAATTGTTATAAAATTTGATGACTTTTAATTAGTTATTATTATATTTGATGTGTTTGTTTTTTTTTATTGTGAGATTATTATTGTGAATTCTATTTAATTGTAATTGTGTTTGAGAGAAAAAATTATCTTTCAAAACTTCAAAATCAATTGTTCAAGTTATAAACAAATGTTGTTCTTGTATCATTTGAAATAAAAAAAACCAGTTATAATTTTACGTATAAAACTATTAAATACATTTATAAAAATCATTATTTATTTGTTAGAAAATAAATATTTAAATAAAAAATTCCAGCCCCTCCTTTATGATTTTTTGGATTTGTCCCTGAAAAAAGGTCCACTTCTATCTTCATCTTCTCTAATTATTACACATTATTTACACAACTTTACACCACATGTTTTCCTAACTCATCAACGTTTAAACGTTTGAGTCCCAAAAAGGCAAATTAATCTTGAGACATTAAGACTGAGTTTGTTTAAATTCATAAAAATAATTTTAAAATAAGTGTTTTTTTAAGTGTTTATTCAAAAAGCAGATAGAATTTACTTTTCAAAACAAATAAAAAATTAATTTTATTAAATAGAAGCAATTTAAACAAATAGACTAAAAAAAGTTATTTATTTTATTAAAATAATTTAATAAAATAAATAAATATAAATAAATTGAACCTAAAATTATATATGACCTCAAAACTTAATTAATTGCTAGTGAGCAATGAGAGATTGATTTAGATGATAAGAAAAGAGAGGCGTCATATTTGTGATTAATGCCTAAACAATCTGTGTTCTTATCACACTTTATTACAATCAATCAATTACTAGTATATTATAATTAACTTATATGAATAGAATACATGTGTGTCTTCTAACAAGGAAACCGTATTAATTTGATGCTGCTATGTACAATAATGTTTTTATTTAAAAAAGAGAAAGTAGAAAAATAATACGAAATAGCAAATATATTTAGTATGTTACAACAGTATTATTTTAATTTAGATGGAAAAAATATGTAACAGATTTTTGTAACCAAATTTTAAAATATTAATTTTAGAATATAAATAGTTAAGATTTAAGATAAAAAATTAACCTAAAATTTCAAAAGTAATTAAATGTTATATTAAGGAATTTGAAATCTTAAAAGGAAAAAAAAAATCTAAATTGTCTTTGAAACTCAAATGTTTAATTGTTGACGAGTTAGGGAAACATGTGATGTAAAGTTGTGTAATAATTAGAGAAGATGAACATCGAAGTGGACCTTTTATGAGTGTTAAAGGTTCTATCGTGATATGACTTGAATAAGAAAGCTTCTCGCCAATTAAGCTGGAAAAAGTGGGGGAAAGGTGAGATAAAATTGTTCAGAATTGCTTGTTCCTTTTTCTTTTTCTCTTTGCTGTATTCATAAGATTTGGACCATTTGCTACTAAAAGTCAAGTATATATATGCTTTAATTTGCTTGCTTCCTTCAAATTTTACATTTTATTTTAGGCTTAATTGGATTTTTTACAGTGTTTTTTTTTTGTTTTTGACTAATTTTACCCCAACTTTTTAATTTGATGCATTTTATTTCTAATTTTAAGAAATTTGTAAATTTTACTTCAATATTTTTCCATTAATGATTAAAAAAATTGGAAATAAAAAATTCCCAAAAAAAAAAATTAAGGTAAAATTTGTATTAAAAAATTTTGGTATAAAATTTACCAAAAAAATATAAAGCAATCAGTCCACGTTTTACCGCGCCGGTCCAAAAGTGTTGACATTACATTTCTAATTTCTTGAATCGAAATGTTTAGCCAGACACAAATATGGTTTTAAGAATTAAGAGAAAAGTCATAAACTATCATAGTTAATATCTATTTGTTAACGACTCTGGTTTGTTAGCCATGTGAAACTTCTAAGATATTAGGTGATTGCTTCTCAACCTCTCATCTATGACCCTTGGTTCTTACATTTTAACTACCCATAATTACCCATGATCTTTATTTCGAACTCTACAATCCCCCAATACATACATGACTTTCAATTTATTTCTTCTATCTCATAATATTTTATTTTCTTTCTACAAAATAAAAAAATAGAAATGAAAACAACCATAAAAAATTAAAAATTTATATTATTTTTTCTCCACTGTTTTTGGAAATTTTTTTCTCTTACTTCTATTTACTCTCTCTATGAAAGTTATCCAATGTTTTTTTCATGTTTCACGATGTATTTAACCACTAATGTAACTACCCACATTTTTTATTTTGAATTACCCATAATTCTACCAAACATAAATGACTGACAATAGCAAAAAAGAAAATAAAACTAAACCAACATATTGTTTTTAACACTTTCTTCATTCGTCATTTCACTTTTGTTATTTGTATTTTTCTTTCTTTTATTGCATTTTCATGTTTTTACTTTCTCTATATAATTCTCTTTTTGTTTGTAATTTGGTTTACATACTGTTTAAAAATTCATTTTGTTTAGATTCAAAAAGATGAAAATTGTAATGCGTCAATTATAATAATGCATTTAAGCTCATTCTTTTTTACTATTATTTTCATGTTTTTGAGGTGTCACATTGGTGAATGTTATTAGGAAACAACTAAACACATTCAATACAACCAAATCTTCTATGATCCATCCATGATTGCTTCTGGTTGCATACTTTGTGCTTCAAGCAAAAAGGAAATAGTAAAAGAAATAATTTTTTCTATATGTGAAGGAACATGCCCTTCAAGCAAAAAGGAAGTAATGATCCATTGTTTTAATTTTTCTTTTCTTCTTCATCTATTTTGTTATCTTTTTATTCAATTAATCTATTGTTATATCTCTAATCTTTTCTTAATCACCATCATCTATTGTCATTTTTTTCTTCTTCATCTAACCAACTTTGTTATTCTTCTTCCTCATATCAATCAATGTTATTTTAAATTATATTACTAACTCATAGCAATCAAAAATGTTTTTTCAATTTGAAAATCTTAGTTTCCTTTATTTTTTAAAATTTTAATTTTAATTTCAATTTAAATCCTTAGTTTACTCTCATTTAAATTTGAAATCAACTTTTTTTTGTCAAAAAAAATTATGATATTTTTTTATTCTTCATCTATTTTTATTACCGTTTTCTTTATCATTTATTCTAATATTTTATCTTTTTCTTCATTTGTTTTATTTTGTCTTATCAACTTTATGGCCTCTCTTCATATTAATTAATAATTTTTAATATATTACTAAATCATAACAATCAAATTTGTTTTGCAATTTAAAACCTCTAACTTTTTCGACCTTTTTCATCATTAATTTTTAATTTGAAATTAATGTTTTTAATCCATAAAAAATTCTAATTTATTTTTAATTTCTTTGTTAAGTAATGGCCTATGCATGTGACAAAATTCAGTAGATGATTTTGTAGGAATTCTTCATGTGTAGTTGTTGGGTTTGTAGTATTATTTGTTATTATTTTTGTTTTTTCCATAAAGATCCTTAATTTAAATGAAACAGTTTACATAATACATGCTTTCAAGTGGAAGAATATACATTTTTTTAAATTGAAAGCCTTTTTTTCTTTATAATAATTTCTTTTATGTTACTTTAGAAATAAATGTTTTCAATTTATTGAAATTTTTTCAGTTTCTTCAACATTTTTTTTAAAATTATTTGCCTCCCTCATGTTCCTTTAAAAAAAGTAATAAAGATTGTTAATTTTAATCTGACTTCTTTATACTTATTATTTTTAGAGTCACATAAGCGATCAATAAATGAATCAAAGAGAACATTAAGTAAAAAAATAAAATGAACTAAAGATAATAAAATTAACATATAAATCATTACATAATATATCAATTTCATTACATGAAAACACAATAACAAAATATAAATGCAAACACAAAGATATGACAACATTTGTGTTTTGCTAGTTTTTATAATGTAAAATTGTTGATTTTATCACCGTATTGCATCACACTTAAGCCAAATATTAGAATTTGACTTAAGGCAACTTGCTTTCCACTTATTTCTTTAAAGCAAAACAGGTGAGATTGCATCACATTAGAATTTGTGTTTGATCCCGTAAAATTTTTTTTTTTTCATTGGTCAAATATCACGAGTGTTCCTTAACCTATTAAATTAAAGACTAATTTTGTTCATAATTTATGATGGCTTTTGATCCAAGGAGAATTTTACATCCTAAAAGTATAATATATTCTTAGGAAGAGGTGAATAGTCTTAAATGTGACTAAACCTCAAATCAGATTATTACCGTTATTGTTAATAAAAAAAGAATCACTCATCCAATATAAAAAATTATTAAAAATATAAACTATAGTATATTCATTATTTTGAATGCAACTGCTTATTCAGAATTTCTGAATTCCTATCCAAACGCTTAAAATAAATATTAAATTGTAGAAAAATATAAACAAAAATGAGGGTGTTACACACGAGAAATTAGAAACTGTGATAGAATGATTTTTTTTCTCAAAAAAAATAAAGATTTTGTCAAAAATAGATTTTATAGGAGATGGGATAGAATACAATCTCTTGTTCATTGGCATCAGGAATTTTCTTTAGAAGGAACAAAGAAATCATTTATACTCCCTCAATCTTTGTTTATACTATTACTTTCAAAAAAAATTATGATACTCTTTTTTAATTGTTTATTGTATTAATTATTTCCCCCTAAAATATCCTTAATTAATTAATAATTTTTTGTCAAAATAATAATTGCTAGAAATTAAGGAGATAAATTATTTTTATCTCATATTTAGGATCGAAAGAAAATAAGTAGCAATTACAAATACTAAAATCAAGTTTGACTTGTACTTCAAAGACTTCAAACATATTCTATTATTTTAATTGTTTGATTTTTTTTTCATTATTAGTATTGTCAAAATTTTAAAAAGATAAAATGATAAAATTAATATTAATTTATTCTCTCTTTTATCTTTTGTAATTTTTTACATTCATTTTTAAAAAATATTTCATGGGGAAATATCAATATTTTTATGGGGGCAAAAATAAAATATATGGAATATATACAAGTAAAAAAAATTACTGTGGGAGCAATTGCCCTCACATACTTGAACATGGATCCACCATTGCTCATGTTGATGTCATCAGAAGACAAAACATTGGTGAGTTAATCACTGAAAAACGACAAATTATTATTTTTGTCCTTTATTTTCATCAACATTTGTCACTATCTTCTTTACTAATCAATGATTTTTTTAGTTAATTCCTGCAAATGTGATAAATAATTTCATCTATTTGTCTAAAAAAAATGATTCTTCTAGAGGGTGACAATGACGATGGGATGATATATGAATGTATGCTCAAAGAAGAAAAAAAGAAGAAGACATAACAAACAGTGTTATTTCACATTTTTTGAGAATAATTTTGAGATTATACATGTTTGCATTAATTTTAACAATTTACTTCTTCAGAATTTCTTAAATATATTTCAGTTGATGTGTTAAATTGTTAGCGTGTTTGAACAATTTTATTTTGTTTATTTTCATCTATTCAATTTTATTTTGTCTTTTGTTATAACAATGGTGTTATCTACTTTACAAATTATGTTCGGTAGAAATAGTGTGGATTTAGTTCAGCAAGTAAATATGTTTTTCATCTTTGAAAATATGACGGGTTATTACTTTTGTTTTTGGTGTTACGGTTTTTTTTTTTTTACTTTTATCCTTCTAAAAATTACATTCGATTTCAGTTATTTGACACAAAATGATATATAATTTTAGTCGTCCACCAAGAACTAAAAGGGAACAAAAAATTGATGTATTTTATTTTCAAGAATTAAAATAATTTTCATTGTAATAGCACCTTGGTTTTCTATCACAGTGACTTGCCCTCCGTTAATATATTTCAAATTTCACTAACAAATCAAAGAACAAAACTAATTCTGATTAGTTCTGAGTTTTCCACAAGTGAAAGGACTAAAGTAATTCACACGTACGCATACACACTAGCTAATGATCATGATGACCATATAGTTGTGCATGGATGATTAAGATTGTTTTCCTTAAAAATAAAGTTTACTATTTATTAATTACGGGTGTATCGTAAAAAATTATTCTCATGAAAACATGTACTCACTAAATAATAAGCTGTGTGAGAGAGAATGTGAACAAAAAAAATAAATTTTCCAACCAAAGCTGAAATACAAGCTTAATAAACAACCTTTGTAGTAACAACACACACCAATATACTTAATCATATCTCCAAATAGGTCCAAGAAACCACTTAGAATGAAATGAACATTGAAAGGAAGCCCCATCAGAAGTATCTGCAGCAAGATATGGCTACATTCCATGAGACACCACATTCTTCAAACGTGTGAAACTAAAGTTGAGCCTTCCACCACAAGTAGTAGAATATGAAATCAAGAAGAGAATCACAAGTATGGGAGACAGCATGAGGAGAAACTGAAGGTAAACGGCTGTGTAATTTGAGAGCCACAACAAGCTAAAGACGATGCCAAATATCACAACCAAATGGAAATTTGGAGAAGGAGAAACAACAGTGGCCATGTTCTGCCTTGTGTATCCCTCTACACTCCTCTTTTTTGGATAGAACCACCCCATTTTCCTTATCGTATTTTTTTTCTCACCCAGTGAAATATGCAGAACTAAACTGTATCATAAGCGTACACACACACTAGTAGTAGCCTAGTAGGTTTGTCCTCTAAGGTTTATATAATAGATTATGTGCTGCTGTTGCTTCAGATATTAGGTTGGCTTTGGCATATATTCTTTGAGTGTCACTTTTATCTGATCAAAATATATTTTTTCTTGATTAACAAGGGTGAGAACAATGGATGATTATCATTGCCACATTTCTACACACCTAAAGGCTGGAAAAGGTGGCACCCTATAAAAGTGAATCTTAAACTTACTTCCTCATATCACCCTGCAGTTTCAGATAGAAAAACGAACTTGTAGGTGAAACTTACTTTTCTTTTTGGCTTTTTCAACAAGATTAACCAATCCAATTGGATCTCAACGGCTATTGATTGGTAAAGCAGATTATTTTCAGTACAATGTGTGTTAATTTTAGTTCCATTTTCTTGTATTTACCTATATATAAGAAGCTTAGGACTACATTCCGCACCAAAAAAGAGAGCTTAGGACTACTACATTGAGGGAAGAGAGTAGTATTTTAACATGTAAATATCATTCAAACTAATTTGTTTCTAAAAGATAAAAAAAAATATCCGTGTCGATAATTTATCGTTTAGAAATGTAATTTTAAATGTGTGAAAAACCGTTTTTTTTTTTTCAAAGGACCAAAGTACCAAAATTAACTTTTCATCATATCACATAATATATTTCTTCATATTAAAATTACGCCTTTGTGTCATCAATTCGTTGGTAAACTTTATATTCTTCTTACACCAAAAAAAAAAACATTATATTCTTCTTAACTCTTCATCTCTTTTCGCTTTAACATGTGTTATTCTTCGGTCTGGCTACAATATGTTAGAATAGTCTAAAAGAATTTTTACCAACCGAATGGAAGGCCAATTATATTCACTCCTTCATCCTTGTCTAGTAACAAGAATCAAAACCTACAAAACCCTAACACAAGACTTGAATTTTACTTTTATGATTTTTTCTTCTTCTAAAAAACACTTATTGGATATGGCCCTTATATACTTCAATATCTGTGGGCTCCCTTTCTCTTGCTACCACGTGGTTTATTTAATACAAACACTATTCGGCGTCTAGATTATATTCATAGTAGGTGAAATGATAACCACACTCTTATTAATTTTTGTTTTTAGTAAAAACATTATTATTGTGTAAATGTTGTGCAGAAGCTACTAAATAACCCAGGATCATGCTCTAATTAATTAAACCCACATATGATAATTCAGTCAATGATACAAAAATGTTTTGAAGAGAATATTGGAAAAAAAATGCATTGTTAGCATTTTTATTTTCTTCATATATGGGTCTTTTAAGAGATTTTGTTGTGAAGGTCAAGGTTCTCACATTGTTAACATCCTAAGTGCACTCACATTGTGGACATTGGGCAATATAGTGTTCTCAATTCACATTCTTCCCTTTTTTATTTGCCTTTAGGAGCCACATAATATTGTGTGAGGTACATGTAGCCAGCCAAATAAGGTGCATATATTGTATGCGCGAGAACTTGTGCAGAATCTCGATTCCACAAGCAGTAAATAAAAATAGAGCAATGAAATAGTTAAATACAGAATGAGTAAATATTTGTTAAGCCCCTGGATTCACAAGAAGGAAGAAAACAACGGAATAATCAAGTGCGTCACTAGTGCTACTTCAGTTCCTTTTCATTTAATAATCTAAGTTTATTTTGACTTTCCAATTTCTTTGATGAGAATTAGCAACACAAATAATGAGTTTCAGACTTGAGTGATTTGTACAGATCAAAGTCATCGACAATTCATTACCTGATACAAATCGTTAGCTTGCTGAGTTGTATCAAATCATGCATTCTAACAACTATGAAAGAATTTACAAACCAACACGATAGCCACACTGGTCAACTTGGTGATTTTCCAGCTGAAATTTCAAGTTTTTCCCCTCTAAAAGGGGAAGTTTATGCTTAAATTATGTAACATTAAAACCTACTTGGACCAAATTTAGTCAGGAAGAGATAACAGAAGTGACTTTTATTTTGGGATTAGAACAGAATGACTTATACCTCCTGAGTTGCAGCAGATGCACAGTGAAAATTTTCAGCAGCTTCAAGGCACAAGAACTTGACTAACATGTCTACTTTTTCATTCATTATCCTTTCTGCTTGCTGCCACACTGCTCGATGAGCTGTCCTGAACGCTGCGAGAAGAAGAACACCTACCTAATGAACTTCCTTCTGTGCAACTGCTTTCCCTCCTTGACAACTTGCTGGATTTTCTTTGTCTGGATGATAAATCCTGCAAACCAGAGACACACAACTTGAATCCAATGCATCTTCTATCATGGGATATCCTTGGAAAACAACACTAACCTGATCAGCAGAAGACCCAGGAGTCTTCAATTCAAGGTCTGTAGTGACATCATTAGAATCCTCATTCTTTTCAGCCTTGCTCTCCCTGGATGACTTGCTCTTGGACTCTGGTTTTCCTGACACATTAGACCGACCACCTGGATGAAGTGGAGGGGATACGTACTGGGTGGATTGTTGTTCAACAATGGTATTGGGGGCTAAATAAGGAACATAAGTTGAACAGGGGTTGGAGATGACTGCAGGATGTTGATTAGCAAAGAAGGGGTATGGCTGCATGGGAATTGGACCAGGAGGTACTGGCATTGGCACTGGATATGGATATGATGGTGGAGCCATCATAACTGAATGATCCATTGCAGTCCATGGAAACATGGTCCTCAGCTGCTGCTGATACTGATTATTCAAGTTGCCAATATCCGATTTAAGAGACGCTTTCTCTTCCCTGAGATCATTTTTCTCCTGAGTCAACTAAAAAAATGAATGAAAGATAAATTAGTTCTTTTATTATTTTAATTCCCAAAAGTGTCTTCATCAAAGCAAGAAGAGAAAACATTACCTCACGAGATTCTTCATTTAGCGTAGCATATTCATCTTTGAGTTTACTAACTTGAGAAGTTAGGTCCTTCAGCAACTGAATTGTATCACCTATAATGGTTGCTTTGTCATTTTTGGGCCTATCAGGGTCTGCATTTCAGAATCACCGGAGCAGAGAGGGATTCACAAGAATTGTTGTTTTATCAGTTCTTAGCAATAAATGACTTACACATGAATATATTCTAAAGAAATAACAGGTATTTGATACAAATTATCGACATATATAAATTGCTCATCTAACGTCTACTACATGCTACATGCTACATGCTACATGCAGCTTAAAATAATTAAAACTCTAATCAGGTAATTCAAAAACTAAATTAAAATGTTATACAAATATGAAAATCCAAAGAAATACACCCTTTTTTAAAAAAAAAAACAACAGCGGCATTAAATACTTTAAAGACAAACAAGTACACTAGGCAAGGAAAACCAGAACACTACATCCCAAATATTAAATAATTCAAGCACATCAATTGCCCCTAGATC
This sequence comes from Glycine latifolia, assembly GCA_013407115.1. Taxonomy (NCBI): domain Eukaryota; kingdom Viridiplantae; phylum Streptophyta; class Magnoliopsida; order Fabales; family Fabaceae; genus Glycine; species Glycine latifolia. The sequence continues at coordinate 24,940,576 of CM023942.1, forward strand.
TAAAATAAGCAGGCCAGATCTTGCTGTAATAATTCCAAAGCAAATACTGCATGAGTGTGCACAAAATAGTTCACAATCCAAATAATAAATCCATCTAAACTCTAAAGCATGAAATTTTAAGCTTTAAACAGCTTACTATCTCCTGGGCAGGCAAGTGTAAGGGAGAGAAAGAGTGGAGGACAAAGAAGAGAGATGTCTAAAGAAAATAAAAAGTACAGAATTCTAAATTTGTGAATGAAAAAGCAAAATCCAAGCCATTGCTAATAATTGTATTACCAAAAAAAAAATATGGGCACTGTTATTACAAATTACAATGCTTCAGTTATTAAGACACTATTTAATGTAGGACGAACTTGTTATATACTTATATATCATCAGAACATCAGCAACAGCAATAGAATACATTAAAAATTCAAAATATAAAAATTTTCAGCAGTATACTCATTTTTTATTATTTTTCATTGGAGAGGTGGTGCTAGAATCAGAAAAGGAAGGTGAAAATGAAAGAAAGAGGATGTAAACGTGTATTGGATAGATTCAGGAAGGCTGTAGTCACAGGTCAGAGGAAACACTGCTTTTCTAAAAAAAATTCTTTCATTTTGGCATCCATATTATTCAGTAATTTTCAATTGTTATTAGTAATTTCTTTCTGTGAATCCCCTACCAGTTCTATACTATAGAAATACCAGTATCTATAAATTTCCAATGTGAGAAGATGAAACTTGATTTACCTAAAATGTTACCCAGTTCTACGAATTGTTCATTGAGTCGATCCCTTCTTAACTTTTCTCGGTCAGCCTTTTGTGTTTTTCTTGCAGCTGAACAATCCATGGTTCAACTTCAGACCTTTGGCAGTATATGAATATATTCTGAATAGCAGAACAATTTAAGAAATAGTTAAATCATTGATTTCAGATTTGGAGAATAAGAAAACCAAAATTATAAAAGAAAAATGCAACTCATTTACTTCAAGGGGGGTAATCATTGTCATGTTCAAAAGCCATCAATAAAAAAATTTAATTCCAAAACATTTTATGATCAAGAGGGACCAATTATAACTGTAACATAAGTTAATGGAGATCAATCATAATAACTACCTTATCAACTCATAGTCTTGTACTTTTGGAAGCCAAAACTTGTTTGCTTTCAATTTTGTACTCAGCAGATGTCAGCAGAAGATTACTATGTAAATCCTTTGAGTTACATAACCAAATAGCTAGCTGAGGTTGAACAGAAAATTTTGTAAATCAAAATATACAGCTTCAGATGCCTAACAGAGCATAGCTAATCAATTACTCATCAAACAAATTTTGTTTGCCTAACATTAACATAAAATAACCTTACTACAAAAATCCACTGTATATTACTTTGAAATATATGATTTTCTTAAAGTGTTGAGTGTGCGTGTGACCAGTTTTCTAGGAATGGACACATCACACATAAATGTTGACATGATAAAAACTAGATAAACAACAAAGACCAATGTTAATGAATGTTGCGAGTTATATCAGTCTGATTCCATATTTTGAAACTTGACCCTTTCTCCATCCAATATCTAAAATTCTCAATAGGGGCATAGGATGACCGATTATTGCATTCTTTCAAATGACAAAACCAGATCTGAGAAAGTATTTTTTTTAATGATTTTGTTATTCGTGTGCTAAAAGCAGTAAAAATCAAACACTAAACAGTAAACATTAAACTAAGATCCCACCAAGCTTAGCAAACAATTAACACTCATATTATGTATCAACATCAGGTATCTGCTTCTGCTCTAAGAGGAGCAGGACAATATATAAAGGGTGCATGCAGTACCTACACAAAGGCAAGTAGTCAAACACATTCAATAATTGATCTACAGAGGGATAGAGGGTAATTCCTAATTTTCTTCTCCCATCCTCTTGGAGATTAGCAGGGCAGCATGCTTTTATCCTCCTAATACTTTCCCTTTCTAAAGACTACTTTCAAAGTTTGTAAGAACAATTAAATTGTAGGATATTTGAGAAATTTTAGAATTTGAGTTAGCAACTATTAACTAAGATCCTGTCATTTAAGTAAAAGATACTACATCATGCTCAATGATCCAAAGTATCTTAACAATTTGGTAAAGTCTCATTCAATCATATACCTCAAACTGCTTTCTTCTCATAGCTCCCATTTATTTTGCTTTCCAATGCAAAGCTATTAGAACTAATCACAGGCTTTCTTTAGGCAACACTTTCCTTCATTTTTAGACCATCCACTACAAAGCCTACGTTTTTTTTATATTTTACACACACATACGATGTAACAGTGTATTACTTACTTACCAGTGAAACGAAATTCAAATATGCAAGTTCACTATTTTACAAACAATGCCTAATAACATCTTTTTTCTTTCTCAAAATATTGAATGGATGCATGTAGAGACTACAATTACCATTACAAAGTAAAATCCCTAGAATTCCTTTTTCAAGAAAATCGAAAATCAGAAAGGTAGCATAGCTAGCAACAGGACCAAAACCCACGTCAATTACGCGATAAAGACGGAAACTTTCGAAGGAGACAACATAGCAAACCAAAAATTTGCACACAGAATTGGAATAAAAAAGTTCAATTTGTTGAAAGGGATTCACAAAAAGCGAAGTGAAGAATGAAAGAACAATTCAACGTGAGGGATTTTACCTTGTTTGTTATCTCTCTCTGCCACTGATCCTTATCTTCAATTTTTGCCCACTTCCTTTAGGAATCGTCGTGTTCAAAGAAAGAAAGGGAAAGCAAACGATTGTTTATCGCCTTCCCTTTCGGTTTGAAGAAACGACGGATTCGTGCTGTCGTATTTCTCCAATTATCTCTTTTCCTAGAGTTTGAAATCCAAGGACTGCTTGGATATATGATAAAAACTTGGGAGAGAATTAAAAATTAAAAAAATAAAAATATAGAATATAAATATTGTTAGAATGTAGAACAGATCTTGTCATTCCTTCTCAAACAACATGCTTTAGAACTCAAATTGTGATTGGACAAAAATAAAGCGGTACCAATGTTCAATGGAAGAAAGAAAAGAAAAGTAATGCAAGGAAATTAGTGATTTTTCAAAGTAAAAAAGGATGAAGAAATAAAATATATAAATAAATTCGCATAGTTTTTTTTTAAAAAATGAGGAAAATAATTTATAAACAATGATGATACCTTCTATTTTTTATAATTTTCTCTTTCACTGAGGAAGAGGGTGTAGAATGAAATTTGAAGGGAAAAAAAATTTAAAGTATAGGCTAAATTGAAATTTTGGTTCTTATAATTTTAAATATATGATTTTGGTTTTTCTATTTCTAAATCAAGTTATTTAATTTTTCTATTTTTCATAATTAACAATTTTGGTTTTTCCATCAATAGTTTATTTAAGAATTAAACTCGTGAAATTTTATACAATGATAAAAAAAATAAATCAATATATCATTTTGTCAAGAGTTATTATTTTTTTTTTTCTAATTATAAAACTTTTTCTTAAGTATCAAATTTAATTAGGACAAAAACATGTAAACAAATTTATTTAATATATAAAATATATATATATATATATGTATATATATATTTCATATTATTTTATATGTTTTTATTTTGAATAGTTTATATATATTTATTTTAATTTTACCAATTTATAATTCAATTTTATAAATTAATATGTAAATTATTCCTTTAATTTATACACATTTGGTAAATTGATTTATATATATATATATATATATATTAATAGATTACTTATATAGTAAAATCAGATTATAAAATTTGTATAAATTATATAAAATAAAAGTAAAATCAATAGATTATTTATATATTAATAATTACAAACCCAACAGATAAAAAATTATTATATATTAAATCAAATTAAAAAAATTGTATAAATTATATAAAATAATTTACTAATTAATTTATGAATTCAATTATAAATTGGAAAATAAAAATAGAATATGTAACTGTTAAAAATAAAAATATGTAAAATGATATAAAATAAATGTAAGAATATTTATATATTAAATAAATTTGATTAACTTATAATTTTTTGTAATTGAAAAAAAATAACTCTTGATATATTGATATATAAAATATGTTGTTTATAATTTCATCAAACAAAGTAAGTGGTGTAGTGGTATATTTTTTTTGTGATGTATAAAAGGTCATGAGTTCAATTTTTATAAAAAAATTAAAAAAAAATCATTTTGTTTAATTATCACATAAGCACTATGCCAATAATTTACATAAGCACCATTATGTTACGTCAAAGTAAATATTTGACTTTAGATGGTCAAATAACAATCAGCTGACGAAATGACCTAAAAAATTTATTCTAAAAAAATAGGAGAATTAAATGTATTCTTGATTAAAAAATTAGGAGACCAAAATTGTAATTTAGCTTATAATTTAACAAAAATAAATTAAGGGTAATATCAAATTTTCATATTTCTTACTACCCTTTGTTCTTCTCCTTCTTGTAGTTGGAATTCCACCGAAACATTATTCTCTCTTTCTCTGTATAGTGAAAAAAAAATATTTGCTCCTATTATGACATAGGACAAGAGTGAAATTTGACTTGTACAACGTGAAGTAGGTTGAGAGAGAATGAGAGAACTAGAGAGTTTAGAGAGATTTTGGAGAAAGATCTTTAACTTTTTGTGGTATTGAATCATCCTTTGTTGTCCTATTTGTGATTGTAGAATGCCTATTTATAGTATTTGTTGCCTACGTGGCATTATCAATCGCGTGGCTTATTACAAGTATTTGCTTTAAATGTCCTATTTTTAAGGTTACATTGGACTTGTCTAAAGTCGATTTTTCACTAAAGCGTTCCTTGCTTCAATTGGTTGCTTAGGTTTATATTCAACTTATGATCTTTAAGTCGTTTGTCATGTATCAAGTTGTGTGTCACCTGTTCGTGCGTGTGAGGTTGATATGTATCTTGGAACCGTTGCCCCCGAGTCAATATTATCTTAAAGAGGCAATGTTGACTTATCGAGTGTAAAGTTAATATTTATCCTTAAATAGTTCCTATCTTTCTCTCTTCTTCTTTGTGACAACCTTATTCTCAATTACCAGTGCCCTTTTCCCTTTTATCAGTTGAACTAATAGAGAAAGACATCCTATGTTCATGACTCTTGCTTTTAATTTAATAGATTTTTTTGCACCCAACTTCATTGGTAATTTTCTTTAAGGATAGGATAATTCCATCACTTATAATGCTATCAAGTATTCATGGGTTATTTTCTTTAGGGATGGGATAATGCTTTAATTACAATAAGGATGTCAGTAGAGGATTTGCCTCGGTTTGGGACGTATTTCTAGTAGAAATGCAAATACAAGAACTGGAAGGCTTCACATGCAATGGATATTTAGTCTCTATCACGTCTGCACGATTTTGGTAGCTAGGGATTATGTAATTTTGGTTGAAATCCCTTTCGGTTTGTTAACATTGCGGTTGTAATGAGTTGAAATCAAGCATGCTTCATGTTGATTTTGAATCCTTGTATTATAGTTGGGCAATATATTACTACTTTTTGTCCAAACTCAGTTTATATAATTCCCTCACACCAACACTTCTTCAAGTTGTGGAGTTAAGCTAAAAAATGTCTATACAGATGCTTTTGAGTAGATTAACTTTGAGTATAAGTATCTATGGATACAAAATTATAAGTGTATTTGAGAAATTTTTTATTGGAAAAAATTATATATTTCAAATAGAAAAATTCTTTAAAACATCTGATTTGTATCAAACAAAACTTATGTTAATCTCTAGTGTAGATGAATCTCACAAAATACACGAGCATTTGTGAAGAAGTTAGATTAGGAGTAAACAAGTCTTTGGAGACAAAATTGGGTTGGGCCAACATGGGCCTTACGTATGCCTAGTCTGACCCACTTTATGTTTCTATAGTCTAATTTTGGATTTGTAATTAGTCACAAACCAATATTTTTAATGTATGAGTCCAACCTTTATACAAGTCCAATTTGACATATTTAACAGCCTATTTGATATTAAGAAATCTAATTTTATTCATTTTCTTTTAGGCTAAATTACAATTTCGTAAATTGACAATTTTAATCTCTCAAGTTTCTTAAGTTGACGATTTTGGTGAATCCATTAATTAGCACACATTGACTGTTGTGGTGTTGCGATTGACCGTCTAATTGTGTTTTATTTTCAGTTAATTGTGATTATTGTATTATTTTGTTAATTAAAAATAAAATAAAAAACAAAATGTTTTCCCCTATTTGTCTTCCCTTCTTCTCCAACCCTCACCCCTCTTCCCAGGCATAACCAACAAACATCAAAAGCACCCAATGAATCCAAATTGGAAACTGACCCAAAACCCTCACCATGCATTCATTTTCTTTTTTTCTGTTTCGTCTTGTTGCGGTGGTGGTGGTCCAACGGCAACACCACATCCCAAATTCGAACAACGAACCCGGATCTGTTTTGGTGCCGTATGGTGGTTTTGGGGTGGATCTGGTCGAAGAAGGGAAGATGGTGGAGGTGGGGACGTGCGGCGGTGGCTGGTCCTAGGAGGTTGCGCGCAAAAGTACCTGGGTCGGGGTGGTCGCGAGGTGCTGGTGGGTTCCGTGGTGTTGGGCACGACCCACGTTAAGGTGAAGGTGGTGCGTGTGCGCGTGGTGGAGGGTGGGGGAAGGGTCGTCGGGCGCGGACAGCAGCCTGGGTTAGTGGAGCGCGCGACAGGGGTAGGTGGAGGTGCTGTTTGGTGGGGAGTGGTGGCTGCAAGATGGTGGTAGTTTTGCTGTTTGGTTGTGAGCTCGGGAGGAAAAAGGTGATGGTTATGGTGTTTTGGTTGTTGGTGTCTAGGAAGGAGAAAGGTTAGGGAAGAAGGTGTACTTTAGGGTTCACGTATAAGATAGCTGAGATTATTAATCATATTTAATCGTTAATAAACTAAAAAGAAGCGTGTTACATAATTAATTATTTGGTCAATGTTTATATTGTTTATGTATCGACGGTGAAAAGAAACAATTTAAGGATGGATCGAAATTATTACTTTTGAAAATCAAGGGAATCCATTTTACAAATAAAAAGCAAGGGGATGAAAATTATCGATTTTGCAACAATTTAACATTTTCTTTATTTATCCTTTAATTGATTTGGTTTTAATTTCTATCGATAAAAACAATCTAATCTAATTTGATGTGGTAAAATACAAAATTATCAATTTTAAATTTATAATTATGGAAAGATTTTGACATTAAATCTAAAGGTTTTAGTATTGATGAAAGTCAACGATTGAATAAAATTTGATTTGACTCAACAACTGTTATTTATTTTTCTTTCTTTATTTATTATATGTAAAGAATTTTCAAAAATAAATTCAAAATATAAATATAATTGATGAAGAAGTTAATTTGGATACATATCAAAATATCTTATCACTCATAAATTAAAAGATGATTTAATTTGAATCAAAAGTTATATTCTTTAAAATATAAAAATTGTTAAGTTTAAATTAAAAATAAAAAATAAAAACAATGTTAAATTTCTAAGCATAATAATTCTTAGGTAAAGCTATGCATAAATTCCATTTAGATTGATTTATAAATACTACTAATATGCTTAACAAGAAAAGATTGTAAATTTATTTTTCTCTTATTCCTTTGAAAATTAATATTTTGTTAGAATTTAAGAGGAGCCTCCATATCTACCTTATGAGCCTCAACATTTATTGGGTTTTTTTTTCCCAATATACACTCATTTTCATCAAATATTTTTCAATATACACCCTTTTTTGAAAAAAGTTCTAAAATATACATTTTTTTAGTGAAAGTGGGAAGTTTGGGTTTGGAAACCTGACTTCTCACTTCCAAACTCATACTTCACACTTTCACTAAAAATAGGTGCATTTTTGGACTTTTTTCTAAAAAGGGTGTATATTGAGAAATATTTGATGAAAATAGGTGTATATTGAAAAAAAACCAATTTATTGTGGTCAAAGGATTACAAGGTATGTTGGTACACACACATAAAAAAAGGTAAATGTATTATGTTGATGATCATCAAATGCGCCCCAAAGATAAATCAGGATACGCAATCCGATGGACCAAATCACTGCACCCTTATATATAATAATACTTTTGTCATCAGCAAGGAAAAAAAATTTCTTAACGTATTTTTCTCTTTTTGTTGGTGTGAAGCAGCCTAATATAATAATGCCCTTTAACCAAGATTTATTTGACTTTTTATTTGCACCAACTCAAGCATTGAATTCTCGAGGCGAGGAGGTCCATGGGTCAATTGTTGATGATGCTAGCTATAATTCTTTGGATTTGGGACACAACAACTTGGAAAACAATGGTGATGAAACTTTAACAGAAGAGGATATCTCTAATTTGATAGATTTATTACTTGAAGATGATACTTATATCTTTGATTTCATAGAGGTAGCTGATGACAACCACAACACAGGAAACAATGACGGAGTTTCAAGAGTGGAACTTGCAAATCAAGTTAGAATTCAAAATCTTGAAAGGATCAGAATTCATGAAAATCCAGAGGAATCTTCACACTTGATGTGTTCCATTTGTCTTGAAGAATTTTTGATTGGGACGATAACAATTCGCTTGCCCAACCCTTGCTATCACATCTTTCATGAACATTGTATTATAAGGTGGCTTAACATGAGTAATACGTGTCCTTTGTGTCGTAGGACCATCTAGCTATGAAAAAATATATTCTAGTGTTATATGTTGCTTATTCATACATCTTGTATTAAATTTATGCATTTTCAAATTCTAGTTTTGCATTTGTTATTTTTGTATACATATGAATGTATTTTTTTTTAACTGCAATGAAAGTATATTCTTTATTTGAAGGATATGATTTTTTTATAGCATAGCTATCGAAGTTAATTTTGTGAACATATTTTTTTTTAATATGCTTCTAGTATTGCATCGCTAACTATCTATGTTAGTCGACGATAGTGGAATTAGTGATATCACTTAAATTTCATCTCATAGCTTTGTGTCTGGAGTTTAGAGGGATAAATTTTGTTATATGGGGAAATGCTTCTCCTTTTCGTTTTTATCTTTTTCAAAAACAATTGATCAATAGTTTTTTCAAACATAAAATGAACTAATTAATCATTGTCACACAGACTATTGACGACTATGATGACAAGAAGATATAATTAGAGTAATGTTTAGATATCTTAATTTGTGATTGGTTTGTTTGTTCTTAACAATGCAAGTAAGGGTTGAGTACTATCCTTTATCCTCTTTTTAAATGAAAGTTGTTTTGTCGATAAAAAATCTATACGGCTAAATTTTTTTATGGTTGCTGCCATATGTAATAAATAAAATTATTAATTATTTGAATAATATTTGGTAGATTAGCAATCATCATTAAAAAAAATCATGGTCAAAAGTGCAACATTGGTGACCGTTACAACTATTTCATATATACTTATTTTTAATTTAGTCTCTCAAATTGGGGGGGGGGGGGGGTTCTATTATTTTATTTTTAAATTTTAAATTTGTATTTTCTAGTCTCTTTGAATTTGCAAATTTTTTTTCTTAATCCCTCCTGCAGTAAAAAAAACATTACAAATTTTGCATTCAAACTGAAAAATCAATCAGTTTGTTCTGCCTGTTTGTTGGTTTGTGTTATTTTCGTATTTGGGTTTAAGTATTTTTTTTCCCCCTTGGAAAATGCTTATAATTTATGAAAAATTGGACTCAAATTTTGTTTTAATTGAAAAAGTCCTTGGAAAGTATTATTTGCATATATAGATTTATTAGATGTTTTATATTAGCAATATCAAGTACTCTACTTAAAAAGCGTAAGGACGTAGAATAAGCTTTTGTAGGCATATATATGATATGCACATCATGTATTTTGATTGGTTCACAATAATGATAAATTAGTTTTCTTCTTCCTTCTGTATGCTTTAAGTGAGTGAATTTTATTCAATTTTTTTAACCTGTTTGAATTCTAATTAAAACTTTTGCCCCATATTAAGGGGCTTTGTGGGTTGGCGGCTTTTCAGCCCACTCTTTAGGTGGGTTAAAAGTCCCAGGACCATGATGGTGGGCCAAGTAGACTAGCCTAGGACCTAGAGTCAAGACAATAGTACTTTCTATTTCCATACTTTTTGGTTCGCTTCTGGCTATGGTATTTAAGTTTGAGTTACATGATTCACATCTTAATATAGTAAACTATTGTTAAGCACTAAAAAAATACTATTATGCTACTGTGTTTGCTTCAATACATTGAGACTAAATTGGGAACCTGTCATTGGAAATTAAGCTTGATACTTTTAGTTCATTGCATCAGTTAGGACTTGAGCATAATGTGCATTTCAATTGTTGTCATTTCCCTTCACCTTCACTATATATAGGTCATCTCCATCTATCAACTAATAACTCGGGCTCCTTCTTACTTTCCTGGTCTACTATACGCGAGATCATCTCATATGGCAGTCAGAATTGATAAAAAAAACTATTTTTTTATATGGTTAAGCAAAAAAGGAAATATATATAAATTACTGCAGTGGATTTTACTATTGGGTATATATATATATATATATTAAAAACATCGCTCTAAACTTTGCCATTTCTCCCACTTGGATAAACCCTGCTACTTGTGCCTTGAGTTCATCCATGTTGGCTGGCAGCTTCATACATAGTTTATTCAAGAAATATCTTATTTTCAAGGCCATGAACATGGAAGTCAGTGCCACCTATGAATTCAAGTCTCGAATCCGGAGACATATCCGGGCAATTAATATCTCCATACACTTCTATAGCGACTCATCTTCCTCCTAGTGTAGGTTGACTAAAGTTATTGTCGTTAAATGGAGTGAGCAACTGGTGGGGTACTATGCTCTACACCAAGTCACCAAAGTGGTGAAATAATATATTTTTTGAGTTCGGTGGTAGTCGAGTGAACCAGTTCGATGTCGCTCCTTTGAGGGAAGCAGGAAAAACCAGACATATAATAAAGTCGTGATTCGTTTATAAATTGACCTGCTTGATGAACACGTCAATGTGCTCGTCAGGATCGGTGGTATCGTCGTATTGGTCCAAGGTTTCCATTAGGGGCGACAACTATGTCTCCATTATGCTGTCTTCAAAGAGGTTTTATCGTGTATTCCTTGCCATTGTTAGTGGGCATGATTCAATAGGGGTTTTGGGGCAGGTCTATTCCTGCCATGTTATGTTGACTTAGGATGATCAATCACACTGGTCAATACTATTGATCTCCCAACTGTTATGCTCTTCTTCCAGTCTCCAATACTGTTCTCGGAGGTTGGCATTCTCCTTTGTTAAATCCTCAATCTCCCCTAGCACATTTCCTTTTTAGAGTATTCATCTCCTTTTTTAAGGCTAAGATCAACCAGTGATTCTCTAGTGCTTGACGTGGGATTGACACTACTGGTATAAGGTTACCCTTTTTAGGGTCTCGCTGCGTGGGGTTGCCCTCTCCTACACCAATAGTACTCATTTCCATCATACTCCAATAACTTGGACGTTAAGGAGAAATTCTCCTTTAGTCCCACGGTGTGGACGCCAAATTTTCCAAAATTAGCAGAACCTCTCGTGTGGGTTGTTCCTCCAACGTCTACTACTTGAATGGGGGTATGGGTAGTTGCAAAGACACTCTAACATTCCAGTTAGAGGTGCAAATGTAAGAGAAATGCATGAAAATTTTGGTCAAAATCAAATTAGATTGCTAGTTCGCCCTTAGATAAGATAAATAAGACTTCTAGGCGCACATATACCTTGTTACCTGATATAAGTGTCATTAATGTTGCCGTGATCACAAAGATAGATCTTCCTTCTTTCTATTTTTAGTATGGCAAAGTGGATCTCACCCTAGAGTATTTTAGGCTGAGTCCTTCTGGACAGACTAAACACTCTATCTGATCTCTCATTGTTTGCCAATCTGATCTACCAAATCAGGGTAAGGAAAACCATATGGGTGTCTATTGTTAAATGTAAAAGAGTGAGCTTCAAGCAACATAGCCCACAAAAGAAAACATGCTAATATTGGGATTGAAATCTAGTGTTACATTTATTTATTGTATCTATCATCCTACCATATGAGAAACTCTCGGCACAAAATAATTTACTAATGTAATATTTATATTAACAACAATTAGATCAGAAAGTGTAAAGAGTAACCACATCTCTTACTATAATATAACAGATGGAGGCCGTGTCGCTCAAAGTATATATTGACAAGAAATAAGCCAGCTACATAAATTAGTTCAATGACAGTTTGGTTCGAAAGCGCAACTAACCTATTGATGCCAATCCATTTCACATTGTCATAGTTTGTCCTTATACTGAAAAACTGTTCTAAATACTGTAACAATCTTTTCATTTGAAAATTCCATCACGTGAGTGATAAATATGCACACCAATGCCTATGAATTTCATTTCACGCTGGTCAACTTGGCTTGACAGCATTTTCAATGTTCAAGGAGAATCTAATGGATTTTATATATATATGGTAGCATGGCTCAATTTTTTCCTTGTCTTATATTAAGATTTAAGACCATCAATGGCCGGAAACTAGATAATGCCAAAGTTGAAAAAAATCAATATATGGAGAGATTTGGCCAAATCAAGACCCTATAAAAATAAAATTGGGTGTGAAGTAAAGACGATAATAATAACCGGTAAAGATCAAGGCAAGTGAACAAACGATAATAACTATAAAAAACATCATAAACCCATAACAATCCAACATTTTCCTTTTTACCAAAAAGCAAGTGCATGTCTGCTATATCAATCTCAATTTCCCCTAACATGTTCTTTTTTCTTTCTTAAAAAAGTAAGAAAGCTCATTTGAATAGCCATTTCTAGCAAGATAAGATAAGGATGGCGTTTTGTGGAGAATTTCATCAAACAACTACTAGGCAATATCATGAAAATAAGTTATCCAATGTAAACATTAAGACATCTTCACTAAAAAGAGATTTGTTATCGGGTTTAAATTTGGAATCCAACCAAAAGGTTTAAGGAAAATGTTAAATTTGAAATACGAAAAAAGAATAATTTACAACAATCTATTTATCCATTTACAATGTATAATACCCAAGGTATAGCCATACACGACCACATCACTATATTATTATTTGCCACGTTAGCGTATTTGCTTATGTGTTAATTGCTCCAGAATTTTATCTTCTAGTACATTTGCCATCTACACTCTCTGTTACATCTCCATTCTATATGTACCAACTCCACCTATCATTCCCACTTTTGACAAAAATTTGATCAATCCCTCCCACATATGCTTTTCTTTCATCCTCTCTTTTTACTCTTATTAGTTTTTTTTTCTCGCGCTTAATTTGGGATTTGATAGCCCATTTTGCATGAGAAAGAGCATCACAAATGAAAGGAACATTTGTTCGAAGCTCGTGCATGTATTTTTTTAAAAAGCATAGCTATTATAAGTTATTTTTGTGATCTCTTAAAATTATACATGCGCTTCTATTTCCGTGACCTTTATTGATGATATATATTCAACCATTGAATGATATTACTTTGATTTTTCCGCTTGTGTTCTGGATTTAGAGGGAATCTTATTGTTAATTTGATTTTTTTCTTCTTTTTTTTATAAATATTTTCATTAAAAACTTTTCTAGACATAAACTAAAATGTACTAATTCAAACAACTCATTTGATGTCGCACATAGCAAGTACAATTGAAAATATATTAATGTATAAATCCTGATTTTTTTTACAGTTTTTGTATAGACCACCACTTTATACGAAAGACAATCTTACTCCAAACAAATAGGATTATAAAGAATAACAAAGTTTTCTTTTAATTATTTAACATAACTACATATAAAAAATACAAACTTGATATCACTGGTCAAATCGCTACAACTCCATACCAGTTGATCAATATCCATCGGTGATAAAATGAGTAGTTTCTTTCATATGTAAAATAAACAGTTTATTGATATGTCTAAGTAACTTTTAATACATTGGTACTTATTATTATAATTTAGTCTATCTCACAATAACTTTAATTGATATACAGTATGCTATAATTTAAATTTATAACCATCGAAAGATTTGACATTAACATCAAGATCATTTATAATTGATGAAAGTCAAGAATTGATGAAAATTTGTTCAATATGATTTTCTTTATTTATCATTTAGTTGTTTTTTAAAATAAGGCTGATGCAATCTAATCTAATTTAGTGTGGTAAAATACAAATTTATGAATTAAATTTATAAATACTGAAAGATACTAACATTTAGAGGATTTAGAATTGATGAAAGTCAACAATTGAAGAAGATTTGAATTTAGAAATCTAGAAAGATTTGACATTAACATCAAGATCATTTACAATTGATGAAAGTCAAGAATTAATGAAAATTTATTCAATATAATTTTAATGATTTTCTTTATTTATCCCTTAATTGTTTTGGTTTGAAATAAGTCTGATGCAATCTAATCTAATTTTGTGATAAAATACAAATTTATGAATTTTAAATTTATAAATTTGGAAAGACATTAATATTTAGAGAATTTAGAATTGATGAAAGTCAACAACTGAAGAAAATCCAAATTTGACCAACTATATATTTATTATTACTTCTTTATTTATTATTTGTAAATAATTCTAAAAAATAAATTCAAACTATAAACAATTGCACTAAATAGAAGTTATTTTGGATATCAAAATATCTTATCTCATAAATTACAATATAGTTTTATTTGTATTGAAAATGACACTCTTTAATTATAAAAATTGCAAGTTTAAATTATAAATTATAATTTATAAATAAAATAATATTAAATATCTAAGTATGTATAATAATTCATAGGTAAAACTATACATATGTTGCATAATAAGATTAAAAAAATGAGCATTGTGTGAGTATTGTAAATTTATAGTAATGTTTTCAATTCTTAGGATAAAAAAATGTATATTAGGGACATTTGTTTCATAGTCTATTTAATTATTTTCGGGAATTCAAAAACAAAAAAATTTGGGTTGGAACCGGGTCAGGGCGACCCGGCCCAACCCACATTTTCGCGATGGGCACAGCAGCCACAACCAACTGTGCAAAAATTTGGGTTTAGGTTTCATGGAGCTTTTGTGACCTTCTTAGGTCACCACCATAGGGGCCGGCGGCGCGGTGGCCACCGTGGTGAGGTCGGAACGTGGTGGCGGTGCAGTGGTGGCGCAGTGGTGGTGACCGGAAAGAGAAGCTTAAAAAATGAAAAAAACTCTATGGAAGAAGATGAAGAAAAACGCAAGAAGGGAAGCAACAAAGTTATAACAGATCAATAGCAAAGTAGAAACAATGGAAAGAAACAGAAATTATATAAACCAAAGAACAAAAGAAACCACAAAAAACAAAAAAACGAAAATGGAGAAGGGAGGGGGAGAGGAATAGAGAAGGAGAAGAGAAAGGAAGAGAAATGGAGAATGAATGATCACCTCGGAGACCCCCTCTGATTCTCCTGACGCGATGACAAATGGCGATTTTGGATTGACTTACTTTGTCTTCCCCGAGATTTGCGTATGGCTGTGTAATTAATGTTTTTTACTGTTCCTTCCTTCTTGTGTCTCTTATACTGCTGTTATTTTGACCAAATGGGCCTTGTGATCCTTTTTCTCTTTCTTTTTACTCTCTGTTGCGTTTTTTTTCTTTTTGTTATTT
The DNA here is from genome assembly GCA_013407115.1 of Glycine latifolia. Classification (NCBI taxonomy): domain Eukaryota; kingdom Viridiplantae; phylum Streptophyta; class Magnoliopsida; order Fabales; family Fabaceae; genus Glycine; species Glycine latifolia. The sequence continues at coordinate 24,956,248 of CM023942.1, forward strand.
TCTTCTCTCTCTTTTTTTTTAAACTGTTATATATATTTTCTTTTTTTTTTCATTTTGTTCTTCTTTTTCTCTTTTTTTTATTTATGTTTTTTTCTTCTTCTTTTTCTCTTATTTTATTCTTCTTTTTTTTTTTAAAAACTATTATATATATATATATATATTTTTTTTTTTTTGGTTAGCCGGACAGAATTAGGGTATGACAAAAACATATAGTTGTGACCGTCCATAAATATTAAGAAAAAAATAAAAATAACTATAATAACAAGATAAAATAAATGAATAAAAAATATATCAAGAATTAGGTAAACTTTCATTCTCCATTATATTTGGAGATACGTAAGCCTACTGAATTATTCCTTTCGAACCATATAAAATAAAACATAAAATTTAACAAAATATCATAAAAATAATTTAATAAATTTATAGTCTTTTTTATGATTAATTCTTAGTTGTGTTTTTAGGTGAGTTACATATTTTAAAATTCATTTGTTTAATTAATTAAAGGTAACCATTTTTTAAAATGAACGCCATAGGGTGCTAACATATTTTTTATGTGTAACAAATTCCCGAACCTAAATTTGATTGTCGAAAACTATTTTTTGTTTAAAAAGGTTTTTCAACGTTATTCTAGAAAAAATATTGGTGATAATTCCTTAACTTTTCAAAACATTATTGTTTTGAGTTTTGGCCGTGCTGTTGCAACCCCACATGATTTTGATTTTAGCATGTATTATCTTAGATAACTTTTTAATGGATTTAGAGTGTCATATAAAATTAAAAATATTTCTTATCGGCATGCATTGAAGAGGGTTATTCATTTCTTATCGGCACTACAAACTAGTGATGGTTATTGGCATGCTCAATTTACCAATTAGTTGATTCAAATGAGCCGTAAACGATATTGACTAATTAATCATTACAAGTTTAGCTGTAAAGTTGATGTTTGTAATGCTAAAATACTATTTAACTTTAATTTTAATTACTTAAAATACTTCAGGTCATGCGTATGTACATTACAGGGCATCTTGACTATATCTCAGAAGAGTATCACAAAGAGATTCTTTATTACATATATTCTCACCAGGTACACTTGTTAGATTTCAATATGATACCAAAACAATCATGAAGTGGAAGGTGAAAAAAGAGAATTATATATAATATTAAATTTGACCCTTTCTTTTGCTTTTGTTAAAAATAGTGTAGCTTTATGTATTTAAACTTGCTCATCATTTTGCTTAACCATGAAATTTGAATTTTTTTCATGACAACAATAAACATTTAATACTAAAGTACTTTCATTTGAAGAATGAAGATGGAGGTTGGGGACTAAATATAGATGGTCGTACCACCATGTTTTTCTACTGCACTCAATTACGTATGTATGCGAATTTTGGGAGAAGGAACCGAATGGAAGTCATAACAATGCTTGTACTAAAGCAAAAAAGTGGATTCATGATCATGGTAGTGTAACACACATACCTTCATGGGAATTTTTTTTTCTTTTGGTAAGACTATTTTTATTTAAAGTTAAAATACACAAACATATACATACATATACATATGTATTTATGCTACTAATTTAAACAATCTTATACATGTAGGTACTTGGCATAGTTGATTGGTGTGGAAGTAATCCTTTGCCCCCAAAGTTTTGGATTCTTCCTACTTTTTTCCCTATGCATCCAGGTTGAACAATTTAATTGTATTTTGTTATTCATTGTGTTACAATACATAAATGAATTAGTGAATATACAATACTTATTAGTTGATGAATATTTATTGTATCTCATTATTAATTTAAACAATGCAGCTAAAATGTGGTTTTATTGTCGATTGATATATATGTCCATGTCTTAAATGGTAAAAAATTAGTGGGTTCAATTACACCATTAATCCTAAACTTGAGAGAAGCACTCTTTGCTCAATCTTATGATGAAAATAGTTGGAAGAAAGAATGTCACAAATGTGAAAAGATATGAAATATTGAATCCTTAAAAAGATATACATTTTTTAATAAAAAATATGGAATATAATTTAAAAATATTTAGAATTATAGAATGAAGTACTCAATTAACTCGAGTAAAACAAAAATAGATGAAATAGGAAAAAAGACATTTAGTAAAGAAGACACATAAACATTATTTTATTATTTTAAAAGTGCACGTGTCATCTAAAAGACCCTTATAAAAGGAATGAACTCTAATTTAATGCTCCCTTCGAACTCAAATAAAATAAAAAATTAATTAAATTTTTAGTTTAATTTTTTGGTAACCACTGTAATTAATTAGGGCCTTTGGCCTCCTAGTGAGACTCCAAAATATTTTCACAAGCTTCCATCTTTTGAATTAATTATGATATTAACTCTTGATTTGAGACTTAGTCACACTTAAAGCTTATTGCATGATCCTCTTCAAGAATGTATTATATGGAGAATAACCTAGATCCTTTTCCACAAACTTAGTGTCTGTTACCAATCTAAATTACAGTTATTGGATAATTTTTAGTTAATTAAAAAGTTAGTTGATATCGTTTAATTTTACTAATCATATTTAAAAAATAAACTATTTTTCTAAAATGTTCTTTTATTGGAACTTGATATAAAAAATAAAAGAGTAATTGGAAATAGAATCTCAATTAATTGAAGGATGTTCTTGGGATAATATCATTAAATAGGATGAAAATAATTAAAATTTGCTTATATATGAGTCCACTAAACATTTTCTTTGTTATTGATAGTTGAATATGGAGGAAGCACATAGGAACAAAGTAATTATAATGGACATGTATATGAATAATCTTTATGACAAATTTTAATTGTCCATTTTATTTATCAGAGGAAGATCTTTACAATCCACATCCTTGGATACAAGATCTAATATAGGATAGTTTGTATGTATTCCTTGAATGACTCCTTACACGTTGGCCCTACAAGTTGATTAGAAAAAAGACACTTCAAGCAACAATGAAACATATTTATTAAGAAAATGAAAATAGTAGATATTTAGACATGGCATGTGTGGAAAAGGTAGGCATTATAAATATTAAAACATATATTACTTTCCAATTTATGGTAATTGATTTTTATTTTTGCTTAATTGTATTTTTTATCCTCTTCCTATCATCATTTCTTGGATTTGGCCCCATCTTTTTTGTGAATATGGTCCCTTCATTATTTCTGGACTACCTATTAACCTGTCATCCAATATTTAAAGGAAATATTGATGTGGTAGAATAAAAAAAATTCAGTTAAAAGCCATAACCCAAACATGAAAGAGAGGTATCATATAAAATAACAAGCATTCTTAATCACTTGACTGCTCCTATTTGTCACAATATAGTCAGCTTGGCTAGCATTAGCTAAAGATTACTTAAGTTAGTTTGGCACGTTATCTATTAGTAATTACTTGGTTACTTTCTCTAGCCTATATAAGTCGCACATTTGCTTTGTTATTTATATCACACACTTCACTCGTTCAATCAATTTCAATTTCAGCTTACTCTCACGATACTCATCTCTTAAATTTCTCTAGCTCTCACCAACCTTCACGAATCTATACAGCGTAATAAAAATGAAAAATATAAACAACTCTTGTTCTTGAGATCCAAATGGATAATGCTTGATAACACATCAGCTATAAATAGATAGTTAAAACCTAGCAATGAATGTGAGCAAATCGCAACTTCGTTAAACTAACCTCACTGAGAAAGATCATCGAAAAACTCACGAAAAATGCATCGAAGAGTCCAGGACCGGTAGAGTCCAAGCCAAGAGAAAGGGTCAAATCATTCTCTATGTCGTTCAATGCAACCTGTTCACAGAAAGCACACAAACATGAAACATTCATTTCCAGTTTCAATGCATACGATTCAATTCTCTCTACAATCCAACCGAACCGAACGAAACGACAGGTATAAAGAGAGGCAACGAATGCTTATGTTGGAGAATATCACATTGTTAGGATACTAGTTGTTGCATTAGATAAGATTGGGTAGATAAGATAATATCTTTTTGTTAGCTTGTTAGCTTAGTTTACGATTTGTTACGTCAGTTTTGTATCCAATATGGCTAG
>CM023942.1:24960417-24980108 GCA_013407115.1 Glycine latifolia
ATATATATATATATATATATATATATATATATATATATATATATATAACAAAATATGAAGTATCCAAAGAAAGAGATTGTGAAAATCATAACATAAAATGAAAAAAGAAACCACTACACTTACTCATGACTACTTACTACGTTAAAATTAAAAACACCAAGAAACTACATTAGAATCACAAAAGTGAAAATGAAAAGGAAAACAAATGGATGAGAATCCACACATACCCACGGCTTCTTGTTGTTGAACAAAATTCTTTTGATTTTTCAAATGAAAAACATCTAAGAAATCCATTAAACAAAATGAGAGAAATTAAAAACAAATATGAAATACTGGTAATAATAAGAAAGGTGTGATAGAGATGAAAGATACACCAAATATCTATAAATTCAATATACACCAACAAACAATTACTATATTACTGGTGATTTAGAGTCTTTCCGGAAGGAAAAATGAAAATAATATTAAAATTTTGTACTATTGTAATTGGTTAGTACAATACCATGCGTACACAGGTAATATTGTTCCCTACACGTTAAAGAGAAAACATGTGAAAGAGATGAAAGAAATGATATAATAGGTATTAAAGATTTAAAAGGAAAGATTTGAATTTAAGATTTTAAAAAAATAGTACAGTATACTTATCAAAAAGTGGGGTGCAATTAGCAAGTTTCAATTTTTTCCTAAAGGGTTACATTTAACAAGTTCTAATTATTAAATATATAATATAATTATATATATTTAGTTATAACTTTATAGAATTTACTATATAAAATCAAAACTAAAAACCTTTTTTTATTTTTTTAGAAAGAAGATAATGGATGCTTAAAAGATATTTAATATAAACTAAAAATATTTTAATTTATGATATTTTTAATAAAATAATTTAAATTAATTAGTTTTGGTTGTCATATAATAAGTAATCAAACTCTTATTTTATAATATACATTAACTCAACGTTATTATTTTGGTACACATAAATTATTTAATATTAAAATGTTAACTAAAAGTATTTTAATTTATGATACTATTAATAAAATAATTTAAATTAATTAACTTCAGTTATCATATATATATTAACTAAATATTATTATTTTGAAAAATATAAATTATTTAATATTAAAAATGTTAAAGAATAAAATAAAATGTAGAATAGAAAAAAAAATACCAAAAGAAATAATATAACATACATTATTATTAATATTTTTTACCATTTTTTGATGATGCACAGAACTGAAGTCATATCTCACAATGAAGATATTTGAACATACATAACTCTTAAAAAGGTAGCTAAGATAACATATTATTTAGACTAAAAAGATATTTAAAAAATTGCAAGATATAGCATAGTTTATTAATGACAAAATGAATGTGCAGCAAAAATAAGAGAAAGAAAGAAGTGAAGTTCAATAATAATTTTTTTTCTTGTGATAATATATCTTTGTTGAAATTAGGCCTTAAACAATTAATCTACTTAAGGTTCCATCTACGCTCATGTAAACCTGCTAATAATTAGGCTTAGAAAATTAAGATGAGAACCAATAACATTAAGAAATATAAAGAACCCAAAGGAGAAGATAAAATGAAAGGAAATCACTACATTTAACAAGTTTATAAACAACTATCAAGTAAATAAGAGAGAAATTATTATATCACTAGTGTTTTAGAGTATTTTTAGAAGGAAAGATGAAAATAATATTATAATTTTATACTTTTGTAATTTCCTAGTATAATATGTTGTGTACACAGGGTAATACCTTTGGAGTCTCTCTGAAAGAAAAGATGAAAATAATATTAGAATTTTGTATTTTTGTAACTGACTAGTACGATATTCTACATACAAAGGCAATATTGTTGCCTAGACGTTAAAGAGATAACGAGTGAAAGGGATGAAAGAAATGATATAATGAGTATTTAAGATTTAATAGTAAACATTGGAAATTTAAGATTTAAAAGTAAAGATTAGAGTAAACTTATCAAAAAGAAGTGCAATTAGCAAGTTGTTATTTGAAAATATTAGAGTGAACTTATTAAAAAGAGGGTGCAATTAACAACACTTATAGAACACGTACCACTGTCAAGATAAAATTTGATTGAAAATTTAACCTGAAGTGATAGGTATGAGATGATAAATTTAAATCTCAATTCAATCATTGTATATCAAAAAAATGAAATTTTATTAATAATAATAATATATATACATTTATGTTTTTAAAACACTCAATCAACAGTTCAACACTCATAATTTATTTTTTATTTCTCTTTTCATGTCAATTCATTATAATTATATATATATATATATATATATATATATATCATTAGGTGTATAATAACATATTCGATGTTCATTAATATTTTTCTTGTATTAAAAAAAGCAAAGGATACCTTAAAACCAAGCTGAAACAGTTAGAGTAAATCGTAAAATTTACCTCCCATCAGATAAAGAAAGCCCTTATCCCCTGACACCAAAACAATTAAACAACCCACCCTAAAATACAAAACAACTCACCTTGCACTGCACATACCAAAAAATCCTATGTGAACTGATGTTTGCACCAACCAAAATAGAGATTTTTGTTAGAGCAGAAACATATACCATATATATCGGCTATTTCGAAAAATTCATCCTCTGCCTGCCATTACTAATAATGAACTTGTATAACATCTGCACGTTCAATTGATGACTTGCTCCTTGCCAAGCTACCACACAATCATGATAAATCAGCCGGTACCATAAACACAAAAACTCATCACATCTTTATCCTTTTTATATATCAGAACTTAATACAAAGGATAAAATCTGACAGAAAAACCTCCCCATATATATTCACCTCGAAAAACCACTTCTCAGTGCCTCCACTCTCAATCTATGATCTATCAATAATTTGGTTTCTAAATTATAATGATTGTTAGGATTGATAGACAACAATCAGAATTTTAATAATTGCAATTTTTATTTAGCAGATTTTGATAGTCTATGGCAAATTAAATTAATTTATTTGAATAATCGATTAAAAAAATCTAAAAGCAAGGAAAATATAGTCTGCAACAAATTGCACAGGTCTAAATTAAGGCTAATATGGTGGTGATTTAATTTTTACATAATTATGACAATTCAGTTTAACATCATTAAGGCCTAATCAATAATTGAATGATCATCTGTTAATTTTGATATATAATTTGTTAATTAATTATTCTAAGTACCAAAAAGATGGGCTACTTTAAGATGGATTGGGCCTAAAACATCTAGAAAAATGAGAAGTATCAAATGCCACAAGCTATGTTATTGTATCATGCATTTTATTATTGTATATTCTATTTTTCATTATATTTTAAAAAGTTTATTCTGAAATGTAAATTTGTATTTCAAAATAAAAATTTTAGAATTTTTAAAATATAATAGAAGATGTCTGATATAATAGTGAGAGTGCAAAATATAAATGTCCAAGCTAGAATATAACTCAACAAATGCGCATTTGGGAACACTACTGCTTTCTGACTAATTTCAAATTTCAACGTGTACTGTGGACCAAAAATGTTGTTTTTAATATCAAAAAATCGAGTTTAATCTGTTACTCCGTAGTATTTTGTTTTAACTTTTGTTTATTGTCACGCACAAAATGTTGAGTCACCCATTCTCGTTCGTTTTAAATTTTTGGTGTGTCGTTTCACAAACTATTTATTCGCAGTGTGGCGTTTAGTTACTGCGTAGTATGAATACTGTAGACGTGTAGTATTTTTTGTCACTAATTTAGCCATGCTATATATATGGATTTATATTTTACCAAACTACGTTACTTACCTGATGAATTATTTGAGCAACCAGATGAGAATATCACAAACTGGAATAAGATAATTAGTTGTCACGTCTCTGATCTCACATGACATCAATAAATGAAGAGAGAATTTACTAACTGAACCTGGAGAGAAAAAATTGCTAAGGCACAATACAAACACAACGTTGTTTAAAACAAACAAGAGCTTCAATATATAAGTTCCTCTAGGATATTAAAACTTAAAAGCTTAAAGTACAACTATTCAGACTTCAGAGCATCTTTTCCATTACCAGGCTTAACAAGATATATTATAGCGAATTCACAATGGAATCCGATAAGTTTAACGAAGACTGAATTTATACCTACTTGTGTAAGCAGTGAAAGTGAATTGTACCAATTTATTTTAGTGTGTTTGATTTGGTGATAGAAAAGTATGATAAATTCACTAGAAAAGTAACTATTTACTAATTCTAAAAATTAGGATGAGTTGAAATCACCATCCAATTCAAACACATATTATATGGTCCGGGACGGATGTAAGAGGGAGCACCCTGGGACTCTAGTCCCCCTCCCTTAGACATTTTATAATATACTCCTATATTATCAATACTGATAATATGTGGATCAAATTGATTGCATGAATTTATTGCTTGAAATTGGGTGTGAAGGATAGTTATTAGAGTGAGCAAATTATAGGTATTTATATGTTGTTGAAAAGCCTTTGAATTCAAAAACTGCACCTAGAGTCTAGAGATGGGTTTCCATTTTTTGTGAATATTGGAGTTCATGTATTATTTTGTGTTTCTCTCTAGCGGGGCTGTGAATTTAACATTTTTATGTTATTTTTTTTCAAATATATATATATATATATATATGTATGTATATATATATATATGTATATTAATTATTAATATTATTTAATAAAAATACATCTTTATGACTTTCCATTAATATTATTACATAAATTAACTATGATTTGTGTGTTGTTATAACTCTTCATCATATAATTATTAATTAATATTATATTATAAACATATTATATACATTATATATAATTATTTATAACATTTGATGACTTTTAGTTATTATTATATCTGATAAGCTTAATTCTTTTATTGATTATCATATTATTGTTGTGAGTCTTGTTTGATTGTGTTATTATGATTGTGAAAACAAAAATTCTTTTAAAATTTTGAAACAAAAAATTAATACGGATAATAATATATAAAAATTTTAGCAATAATATTTGAAACAAATTAAAACATTTTTTTTCTTCTTGTATCAATTGAAATAAAAATCAATTTTTAATTTTATGTATAAAACTAATAAATAATTTTATAAAATTTATTGTTTATTAAACATTTATTTATTATAAGTTAAATAGTTTTCTGGATTCGTTCTGTATATGATTGTGGAAGTAAGCATTTCTTCGAATTTGCTAATAAATAATAAATTCAATATAATCTTCTTAACTGCTGAGCTCGAGTTTTTTTATCCACCCATTCAACATGTAATAATATAGAACGATTTCAAGTGCCTTCTTAAGCATATAATTGAGTTAAATCATGACAATATATGTATATAAAAAAATATATTCCCAATTAAGAAGAGTTCAAGCCATTAACATTTGAGCTTACCATATTTTAAGTGATTATATTCTCGCGCCAATTTATCTGATAAAGAACATACCTTGAAACTAAAAGCATGCAATTGTACCATTTTTATGAACTAAACTATGTCACTAAAGACTGATTTAAATATCTTAAAAAGTTTTTCAATAGCTAAATGATTCAAAGAGATAAGGACCTATGTGAAACAGTTTTTAATTGAAATGTGTTGAAAAGTTGAATCGCATCCTATTAATATTACCACATGAAGAGTACATGTGACTCAAAATACGTCACTAATGACCTTCCTACATTATTAAAGTAATATAGTAAACAAAGAAGTCGTATTAAAAATAGATACAACAGCTAATTGACTAACACCTTCTCCAAAATCTATGTTATAAAGTCAGTTAAAGCCCTAAAAATCGATTGACTCTAAATCGATCTGACCCATTTAAAATTCTTTGTTGCGGAAAATCGTGACGTAGTATTACCTTACTAATCACATGATTAAATTTGTATTCTAGGTTTAATATCATATATCATATATATGGTGGGACAAAATCTGTAGTTAGATGAACAACCACTGATGAACCAATTTTTATATTATAAAACCAAAGAAGACATAGAAATAGTGTAGAACAATTCGGGAACATACGGCGTGGACATCATATTATTATGGTACCGAGGAGGAACTGAGATTGCACATCAATTTTTCCATGGATTTTGCTAAACATTGCTTTAAAAGCCATGGTCACAGAAGGAAAAAAAAAGAAAAAATAGAAGATATAATACTTAACTATCATTTTTAATAAAAAAATCCTGTTTATTATAATTTTAACTATTTTATAATTATATTAAACTAATGAATATCACAGACGTTTTTTTGTATGGATTGCTTTTTATTAAGCCATTACGTTTATTGTTTTTATCATAGGATTTCCTAAACATTCATACATAAAACTATAATCTAATTAGACAATGATTAAACTTTTTTTATTTATAATAATAAAATCATAGACAAGATAATGCGTAAAGAACATGAATGATGCTGGTTTTTTATTTTTAATTATCTTAAGTTGGTGGCATGATGTCATTTCTTCTATACTAAGTTTAATTTTACATCAAGGATGAGTTGCTGTCTAATGTGACATATTTTGTCTGATTGTCGGCCTATCAATATAGCGGGAATATTGGTGGGTGTTTTCTTTATTTCTACCATAGACGGTGCTTCCTTGTAATTGTCCTTTGATTCTTGTACAATAATTTGCTCATAATCACAAAATTCTCGAAATTTTATTCTATTATTTAGGACATTTGTTTTCCCTGCTTCCTTTTCCATTTTATTAGCTGGTTACATTTTAAACTCCACTACAAATAAGTAATTTCTTTTATTATTTTGTTTTATGAATGAAAAATAATAATTTTCCATTTTCTTATGGAGAAAAGTTAGTATTTTGAAGATTGAGAATGTGTTAAGTGTAATATCATAAATAGTGCACAAAAAAGGTTGGTTGAATGTCCGATAGACTTTTAACAGAAAAAATTGGAGAACAGATGTAAGGGCATAATGAAAAAGTTGATTCATATAAATAAATGAGTTTTAAGTTTACATGAAAAATTCAAATATATATGCAAGACAAGTGACGACCTCTGCACGCATTATTCTTTTAATGTCTGTAATAGTAAGTTCAGGCTTCTTATAAATTTATATGTAAATTTACTCCATAGACAAGTGAATTAAATCGTCCATGCTTTTTCAAGGGTGTTTTGAATTTATGTGAGTCCACATCATTTTGATTACCCACCAAAACCAAATTGTATTGTTGTAATGCTTACAAGTGAAATGATATCAGTAAAAAAATTATCAACGACGTTCTATTTCCCCCTAAAATACCATAGCTCAAGAGTCACCACTTGCAAAGTTTTTTTTTTTTTACTGGAATAAACTGATAAAAATCACCAACAAAAAGGTAAATAAAAGCTAGAAAAAATAACAAGGAGAAAACAACATTGTCACCATGGAGTCATTGTCGCTACACATAATTTGATTTCAACTAGACATGGTAAAGAAACTTGAATCAATCCTAATTTTGACAATGAATACTCATTTTGACCATGTACATGTAAGTACGACTATACGGGTATTATCCTTATTTTAAAATGAAGACGACTACAAGAATGAATGTATAATTATTTGTCTCGTATATGTACTCATACCATACATGTTCCCATTATGTTATTTTATAATATTTTTGTTATATTATATTATATATATATAATATTTTATTGTTATAGTTTATAATTTTTAAAATATAATTTAATTAGTTTAATAGCTAAATAATTTTTATTATAATAATAATTATTAACTAAATAATTTTAAATTATATATTTAACTAAGATAAAGTTTGTTTTAATTTCTTTGTTATTAATTTTTATATTATTTAAATTAAAATATAACTAATAACCACTGGAGTTTTGAATCTTTATTGACAAAATCTTTACTATGTATATATGGTTTTGGGCGCCCTATATCAATATATACACACTTATTTGTTGATTAAAAAATATAACTTATAATTTAATATATAATTTATTTAAAATGATAAAATTATAAATAAAAAATGGTGTGGTGGGTTACTTGAAGAACCCCAAACTCAATAAAACTCAACGGAGGTAGACATCATGTGTATTGAAATTTTAAATTTATCTATTTTATATTTGAATCCAAATCTATTTTGTCTTTTGTGGTGATAAAGACAAATAGAACCAAACTGATTCTTGCCCCACCTCGTTCCCTCCAGTTGTCATGCCCAATTTCAAAGTGTCAATAACAAATCAATTTTGGGGGTTGCTTATTATTTTTTTCAAAAAAAATTTAAAAAAGGAGAATGTGAGATTTTTATAGTTTAGGTGCTCAGGTTATATCATCGATGACTAGGTCATTGCTTACATCTAAAAAATTCAAACCTTTAGAAAAATTATCAGCAAAAGCTTATGTGACACTTTTAAAAAAATAATTACAAATGGTTGTTTACGTTAAAAATATATTTTTTTAAGAAACTATTCTTTTGCATTAATTTTACCAACGATATAGTCGTTGCTCAATAGCCTCGAGGTTATTGCCTTTGGTCCACTGCTATTATGGTAATTTAGTTATAGTAATAATAAAGGACATGTTTTTATTTGGTATTCATATTTTATTGGAAAATTTTATCTTTAAACTACTTCTTAAATTTTTAAAATTTTCTTTTAACCTTTATTAATTTTCCATTACTTTTATACTGTTGTTTTTTTTATTATATCATTTTTTATTAATTGTAATTAACTTATTTTTTTACTATTTAGAAAAATTTAGAAAGTGTCTCTCTTTTCCGGTACTATAAGTGTTTATATATCAACACTCAATATTAATATTCTAACTAAATGTAATAATTGTAATCCCTAAAAATATGAAAGTTGCTTGTGAAGACGGCAAATAGCGCAAAAACTAGAAGGCAATAAGTGAATGTAATTGGCCCACAAATATTTTTTTGAGTAAGATTAGTTAGAATTTAGAGAGATTCATTGTAATTGTCTATATATTTTTTTAATCGGCAAAATAATTTGATTTGTTATCTTCCTTGTTTCTAAATCCGATTTATTGGTAGATATCACCCTATCTATCAGTTGATAATAGTCTGCTTCAGAGTATGGTTTGTGCCATCGAGACAATTAATTATTGGCCCCTCTCGTGCGTTTAGGCAAAAACATTCATAATCATGGCACATTAAGTATTGATTATTGTTTATCTCTTATGAACATAATCATCAACAAAAAGTATGAATTAATTAAAGTGCATGTAAGGGTGTCTGGTTGGTACGTCGGTATATGAAAGTTAGCTAGGTTCCTTACGTTGCGTTAGTATAGTGTTTCAAATTTTGTCATGAACCTCAAAAGCGAACAAAATAACATCACTAGTAATGTGTATTTGAGTTTCCCTTTTTGGGATGACGTTGGCCCCCCAGGCACAACAATTCCATTTGATATACTTTTTGTTGTTCTTTCCCAAAACACCAATTCCCGTCCAAACAATTATGGGTCCCTTATGAACAATTTCTTCTACATCTACATCACCAATAGTGAGAGGGTGATCATCAAATAATACAAATATCAATATATCATGTAGGGATTTTAGGGAATTATTCCTTTTTATTGGGACCCGATTATTTTCCATCAACTGCATGCATGGACCTCACTTTTCCATCCTTTATTGTACGTGATGTTCATTTGGAATAATATATAAATGTTTTTCTAAGTGAAATTTCAAATATCATAATTAATATCATTAAGATTGTTTGCGCACTAAATCAATATTTCAGGCTGACTCATCTGGTGTCATACGTAAGTTTGACATTGAAGGAAGTGTGATCAATTGGTTAAGTATAATGTGTGAATTATTATAAAATACAATATAATATTATCTTTGATTACTATAACAAAAATACGTAAATTTGAGCTCAAAACAATAAGTAACATATGATGATATGTGTAAACAAAACATTTTCAACGTTACTATTACCCCCTTTTATTTTTAACTAATTAACTGTTTTTATATAAAAATATATTTAAAATTTTAATACAATATGTATTTATTATGTATATTTTCAACTAAGTTTGGTTGTTTTATATATTTATCATGAAACTAAACAGAAAATGAAAAAAATAACGGACAAGAAAATTAATCAATAAATTACAGAAAATATAATAAGAAATTGAATAAATATCTCAATGAAAATCAGAATATCAGATATATTTCCAAATTTAATTTATGTATAATATTTTTTAAAGATAGTTAAAAATGAAAGGTACTATAAAAGATAGATTAAAATGTAGAGGCCACGAATGATTTTCTTTTATTAAAAAGAATATAATAGTATTATTTGACACGTAGCAAAGGGTTTGTGTTTCAAATTATAGCTTCAAGTGTTAGTGTTACTCACAGGAAAAAAAAAAAAAAAAGAAGCTTCAAGTGTTAATTATACAAGGATGGTATTGCTTTATATCGTCTGTTATATATAGTTACCTAGTTAATTTAATAATTTTTACAAATAAATTGAATTGGTCGTTTATTATTAAATTAAATTATTGTTATTTGATTTTACATGTCTCACTTTAGTGTATAAAATATGATATATAAATGGCTAAATAATTATAATTCTTCGTTTTAAAAAAATCAACCCCGTAGCACGGCGTATTTAAGTGATGAATAAAAAAATTACAATATATTTAAAAGAAAATATTTTGCAAAATAATTTTCCAAATAAAATTCAGATATACAAATATGTTGGTAAATTGTGATTTTTAAAATGAAACTAAAGTCTGATAAATCCTTGAATATATTTAGTTAAATAAAATATCCTTGTTTTAAGAAATATGAGACTGGTTATGCTTGATTGGGCAAAAAGAATAAAAAGGAAATAATACAAATAATATTATTTTGTTTGGTTGAAATGAAGATAAAAAATAAAAATAGTTTTGAAAATAAAATCATTTTTAAGTTAAAAATTTCTCTTTTAAAATTATTTTTTATTTTCTATTTAATTTGAGACTTCCTTTCTTATATTTTGTGTTGCAAAGGAGTCTGTCTGTAGGAGTGTGATCCTCTGCATTTAATTGCCATTATTAGTCCCCGCTGCTCCCTACCCTCTAGACCGAATACGCTCACGCAGGTATCGCCTTTGAACGGTGATAGTTACACTTTTTTGTTTTTTTACCTATTACATCATTTTCATATCTCATGATTAACTCTAGATATGTTTTGAATGTTGGTTTTTAATAATGACGTGTTTTGAATTATTAACATTTTTTTTGTGAATGTTTGGAATTATTTTAGTTTTATTTTAAATATTTTTTATTATAACTTTATAAACTTAAAAGTATGTATTTTCTTAAAATCTAAATCCAAACAGAATTTTGTTAAAATTAATTTGATGTCCCCATGAGTATACAAACGAAAGTTTCACAAATGATAAATGTTTCACTTTCAGCCTAATTCATTTTAAGTTATTGTACAAATAATCTTGACATCTTCAGATATATAATCACTTTTAAGATTACCACATACTTTAAATTATGTGCACATTTCTATATTTTTCAAATGAAAATTCAAATGTAATTCTATTTCATTTTTTATTATTTATGTTTTTTATAATTTTAAATACTTTTGGAATAAAAAACTTTTAAAGTTTGATATAAATTTTAAATAAATTATTAATTATTAATGATATTGATTATTTATGTATTTTTATAATTTAAAAACTTGTTAATTTGATATAACTTTAAATAAAAACTGTGATAGTTAACAACATATATAATTTTCTTAGTGAAAAAAGAGATCAAACAAAACAAGCCACAATATTTGAAAAACAAAAGGGAATTCATGATATTAACATAAAGTACAAATAGCAAGAACATTATGTTACATGGACAATTGAGTGTGTGTTTGTGGAGGAGTCACACCAAATGCAACTGGTATTTCAGGCAAAGCTTTCCTCACGTTGTTTTAGCATTTTCTGTTTCGAAAAACCAAAATTTTCCATTGAACATTATTTGGATGGATTTCTAAATACACTCTGAAATCTGAATCATGACAAAATTTTATTCTCTTAAACAACATCTTTTTAAATAAAATGCATTTTGCTCCCATGTTCTTAAGAAGGTCATGTCATCATCAAATGCTAATACTTCTTAATGAATTATTATTAGATCTCTATGTTCGAATGAGAGGTTTTTCACTTAAGTAATGGAATAAT
This sequence comes from Glycine latifolia, assembly GCA_013407115.1. Lineage (NCBI taxonomy): Eukaryota > Viridiplantae > Streptophyta > Magnoliopsida > Fabales > Fabaceae > Glycine > Glycine latifolia. The sequence continues at coordinate 24,972,595 of CM023942.1, forward strand.
AATCTTGATTGTAGTATTTAGAAATTATTATAATTCTTATTTTCCTGTATAAGACTGTGGGAGAAAAATCTAAGACGATTCGTTTAATAAACTAGGAAAAAATTCAAGATACTAAACGATCCTTTAAGAAGGAAACAACCTAATTTATTTAAAGATGTTGTAACGAATCAACCTTAATACATATATCATGATTCAATTGTTCGTGTGCAACCAGATGTTTCCGTAGTTTGCACATTATATCAATAGCGTGGATATGAGACCAACATTATATTGATATGACTAGTGTGGTCAATTTTTTTTTACTAACTATATTTATTATTATTATTAACTCTAACATCATTTATTGATAATAAATTTCTGTATATGTATTTCTCATTACAATTATGGTTACGATTTGTAAGATATTTTAATTAGTTTATATTTTTGTATTAATTGAAAAATTCATTTTATTATTAGATAAATATTTTTTTTAATAATTTATATGTAATTTTTATCATTTTTTTTAAGCGATACTTAAAATAAAATTTTATAATACATTAATTTTTATTTTTTTTTATATTTTCTTATACTTTTATCCTTGATTTTTTTTTACCTTTTTAAAATAAATCAATGTATTATTTGTTTTTTTTTACATTTTTAACTACTTCAACCATTAATCTTATTGAATACTTTTAATTTAATAAAATAATTTTTTAATTTCCAACTAACTTTTCAATTAGTTTATATATGTATTATCCCCGTTTAAAAGCTATTGATGTTTTAGTCTCTCTCGCTATATATTTCAAAATTATTGATATTTTATAAATTTAAAGTTTCATTATTTTTTTTATCACATATAATTCTATTTAGAATAACTAGATTCAATATTTATAAAAAAAATACTAGACTTACAAATTATTTTAAAAAATATTTCAACAAATAATGAACCACATTTATATTTTATATTAAATAAAATATAGTAAATTAAATAAATGAATATTTTGACTTATTAAATATCTGTTAATATTTGTACACTAACATTAAATATTAATAATTGTAGAATAGAGGTAGTAAAATTAAATATTCAATAGACTCTCTATCAAGTATTTACTCATCTTATACATAATTAATAAAAAAAAAAATGTGTAAGAAAGAATTTTGGTTGAACTGTACAATATACTAATGTTACACTCAATTTCCGACACAGGCTAACCCGCACAAGAAGATTCCCATGCCAATGCCATGAAGTAGCTTGAAATGTATTATAGTCAGAGCGCCACGTCAAGACTTACACTTTGTTTTGGTAAACAAAAGTTTGTCAAAAAAGATAAAGTAAAGATAGAAAAAATATTTTATAAAAATAATTTTAGGGTTAAATTTAAATTTTAGGGGAGACAAAAATATATTTTATTAGCTAATATCTTTTAATTTCTATCTATGTCAGTCAATAAAAAGAGAATATATAAAATAAATAGTGAAGATAAAGTTATTTATCACAAATAATATTAAGTATAAAAATATAAATATTTAAATAAAAATGTTTTCTTTCATATGTTTATGATCATATTAAATAACTTAAAAATTTATTTATTTTTGAGCATTTTCTGAAATCATGGAAAATATCAGCAGGATGAGTAGTCAGTACTCAATAGTAGTACCACCAGTTGATCCCACTTCTGCCTTGACGGTGCCTGGGTGTTAGTATGTGAGTCCAAAAACATCGCTACTAATAAAATTATTATCAACAAAAACAACTTTGCTCAAGAATTAGAGAATCAAAAGACGGGCATATTTGCGTGAACATTATCATTCACTGTGTCTCTGCATGTACAGGCATTATATTGTCATTCATCACCTTTCTTTTCATTTGACGTGACTCTCTTTCTTTCGACGCCAAAAGCTACTTTGATTCCAACCCCAAATTCCTTCTTGATTAGTCAATTATTAAGTTTTGCACATTCATTTGCAGTTGATTTTTTAAAAAAAAGTCTATATCTCAAATATACATTAATTATATATATATATATATTTTACGTTAAGTGTTGTAGTAAAGAAAATGATTTTTAACTGAAGTTCCCATAAGGATATTTCCGTCATTGCAATGAAAAAAGCTTCCCAACCTGCAGCAGCACACGCTCATTAGTGATTGCTCAGTAATTTGTCAAAGCTTAGCAATGCTCCAAAGAAACCCCTGCCACGTGACAACTCCTCCTCCGCTCCTCACAAACTCCTTTTTCTCTATCATCAGTTCATCACTACTCCGCACGTGCCAAAACTTCCTCTCTCACGTGCCTCCATCGCCGTACGTGTTGAGCATAAATACAGCACAACTACCTCTTCTGTATCGCTTCTTTTCTTTTAACACTCCTCTCTCTATTTCTGGCCCAAACTGCGCCAGCTCTTTTATTGCTCTGAAACGCCTCGTACCATCCAACTTTTATTGTTCTTTCAATATTGCTGGCTAAATCCTATGCACTAACAGAAACTTTCATTCCTTCCACACTGTTACCATTCCAATTTCTGAGTTTCTTTCTCTTTTTTAATTTCGTATTGTACTACCATGTTAGAGAGTGCTTGTGGTGGTGAACGTGATTCTGAGGTGAGTTTGGAGACCGTCAATTCTTCCACACTTGGAAGCTCAATGAGCAGCGAGAGCATTTGTAGTACCAGTTTCAGCCGTCTATCCTTCGATCTCCTCCCTCCCTCGCCGGAGAGTCTCTGCATCAAGCCTCACCGCTCCTCCGACTTCGCCTACTCCGCCATCCGCTCTGCCACCTTCCGCCGCAAGGCCGCACTTACCTTCCGCGACTTCCACCTCCTCCGCCGCATCGGCGCCGGCGACATCGGCACCGTCTACCTATGCCGCCTCCACAACAACAACCAATTGAAGAATCAGGATGAAGACGAAGAAGATGTTTCTTGTTTATACGCCATGAAAGTGGTGGACAAAGACGCAGTGGCATTGAAGAAGAAGTCGCAGAGAGCGGAAATGGAGAAAAAAATCCTAAAGATGCTCGACCACCCGTTCCTCCCTACGCTCTACGCCGAGTTCGAAGCTTCTCATTTCTCTTGTATCGTCATGGAGTTTTGTTCCGGTGGAGACTTGCACTCCCTGCGCTTCAAGCACCCTCACAACCGTTTCCCTCTCTCCTCCGCAAGGTAAAACCAAAACAAACAAAATTTAAAACCGTTATCCAAAACGATGACGTTTCGTTTTCTCTGTTTTTGTGAACTCACAAATGTTACTTACTCTTTTATCTCAGATTTTATGCGGCGGAGGTGCTGGTGGCGTTGGAATACCTCCACATGCTGGGAATCATCTACAGAGATTTAAAGCCTGAGAACGTGTTGGTTAGATCAGACGGTCACATCATGCTTTCTGATTTCGATCTTTCTCTTTACTCAGATGCAATCCCAGCCGTTGAGTCCTCACCAGATTCCTTACCATCTTCAAACGCATTACCATCACCTTACGCTTACAGTCGCTCGCATTCTTTTATGAGTCCATTCTCCTGCTTCTCGAACCGGTCGCGCGAGGTTCGAGCTTTTGAACCGAATCGGCTTTTTGTTGCCGAACCGGTTTCGGCTCGGTCCTGTTCCTTTGTTGGGACCCATGAGTACGTCTCTCCGGAGGTCGCTTCTGGCCGGTCGCACGGGAACGCCGTGGACTGGTGGTCGTTTGGAGTATTTATCTACGAGCTCATCTACGGTCGCACGCCGTATGCGGGTCCATCGAAGGAGGCTACGCTGCGGAACATCGTAAGGAAACCCCTGGCGTTCCCCACGGCCACACCAACGAGCAATCTTGAACTCCACGCGCGGGATTTGATATCCGGCTTGCTGAACAAGGATCCGGCGCGCCGGCTCGGCTCGAAGCGCGGCGCCGCTGACGTCAAGAAGCACCCCTTCTTCAAAGGGCTCAACTTGGCGCTGATTCGCATGCAGACGCCGCCCGAAGTGCCTGGCTCCAGAAGAAGGACCAAAACCACGTCGCTGTACCCCGTGAAGGGTAACGGCAACAACAACCATAACCATAAACAACAACAGACGGCGTCGTTTGATTTTTACTTTTAACAAAAATACTACGATGAAAGTTTTGTGCCACGTCTTCAGTAACGTATTGTATATTGGAGCTGTCCTTTTTTTTTTTAATATGGAATAAAAATATTTATAGTAATTTTTATTTTCATTATGTCGACGAAAACAAGAAGTAAAATAGTTTGAAGAAAAGGGAGGGGAAGTGGGATCGTGGTGTTGTTCCTTTTTTTTTTAGGTTGCTTGCCCTATGACGGAATCATCATAGATGGGTTGCCTTTAAAAGCTGAACTTGGTTCTCTATTTCCTCTTATGGAAAGCTTACAGGAGGAGACACTGGAAAAATGGTTGGACAATTCTAAATGAAGAAGATTCGTTGCTTAATAACTTTTCCTCCTTCCCCCACACACTAGAGCAGTCAAAAGAAAGGTTATCACGGTATTAATTCCAACGTCAATTTTGATTTGTTTATGCATCATAAGGACATAAAGTCAATATTATGCCTTAATCGAAATTCGTTAACTTAGAGCCATGTAAGTTGGTAGTAGTTTGTAATTACCGTCATTTATTTGGAAAACGTAGTATGATAAAATATCAAGGGATTTATATTTTATTTCTGCCCTAAACATGAACATTTTTTTAAACGGCAAACTGAGAAAAAAAAAGGTCAAGTTTACAACTCATCATTGACCTAATTAAAGAGTAGTACGTAATTAGACTCTAGTTTTTTACTTGCTTCTGCCTCAACACAGGGAACAAAGGAAAAACAGCATAAAGAAACGTGCATAGAAATACTATACTACATATAGATAAAGAAATGTGCGTGACTTTCTTGCATTAATCAATATTCATTTATTGTTCCTGTCTCTCTATATAGGATGTCAATAGCGTCAATGTTTTTCATTTAGTAGGTATGATGAAAATTCGTAACTAGTACTATATAAATGTCATATATAAACGTTTCTGTAGATTTTCTTTTAAATGCAATATTGTTGTTTTTCTTTATTGGCAATATATGCATCTAACTTGATAGAGAGAATGTTGACCATAATGTGCGACTCACGTAAAGAATTGCAAGACTTTAATAGGATATGTTTAAACATGTCGCAGCATGCAACGTATAAATATAAATAGTTATATGCCATCATTTACAACTTGTTCACGATGTGTGCCTCGAGATTTTTATGAGCATGGACTGCATTTAAGAATCGATCCGCCCAGCTCATTAAAATTCAGTTTCTCTGCTTTAAATTGCTGCTTTAAAATGATGAGTTTCAATAATAATAAGGATAGTTTTGGAAAAACAATAAAAATTGCTAATAAATTTGATGTTATTGACTAAATTAACGAACTTTATTAAAATATGTAAAATAGTTAAAAAGAGTCTAAATATTAGGTAGTGCCAGAGAATACATGAAAACAAACTATTAAAAAAAAGAAAGAAGAGCATGAACCAATTGTAACTGCATAGATTGAATTGGTCTTCATGTTATCTAAACTTCCTGCCCACTCACTGTCAACATAGACATTTTAGTTTAACAACTCCCGTCTTTAAATACTAGATGCCAAAATTTGTGGTACCTTTACAGCACCCTTTTTGCAACTCCCATGAGATGATGAGAACATTGCTTGGTGAATTCCTGAACCTTGAAAGTATAATATAGTTGGAAACATCAAGTCTAGTCGTTGCCAAGTACTGTACACTACCCACCAAGCTTCTATATGCAAAGGGCGCTTCAAGTTTTACCATCATTCTTAGAATTTTTCTCACTTTGTGCTATAGCAAAGTTGCTACTTCTTTGCATGATTCTAACCTAGACTTCTTGAGATTATTAACAAATAACAACATATTTTCTTTGTGAAATAAAATATACCTGAGCTACATTGGAATACTTCCATTCAAATGACGTAATTCATGATGCCAAAGATAAGACATGTCAAATATATCTTGCATTACCATTTTCAGTTTGGCCAGCAAAAGTAAAATTACTTCTTATCACAAGCATGTCATCAACAAAAAGTGACACTACAAGTTACAAACCACAATCATTTTATTTCAAATACAGAGTTGTTTCATTCTCACTCCTGAATCCAAGTTGGATTAAGTAAGAGTCAACTATGCAATGCTAAGCCCTTGGTGCTAGCTTCAAATCATAGAAATCCTCGTGTAGTCTGTAAATTGTGTTCTTGGTCAGCAACCTCAGCCTTCTGGTTGCATGATTCCAAAAGTGATAGTTTTACCTTTAAACACTGGAATTATAGGCGAATTGCTAGAAGTAGACATATTTTCACCCAAATGCCTGAAAAATAAATTGCTCAACCTCACCAATGTTTGCACTCGACCTCTTTGCCTCCAAACACAAAGAAGCCAACTCTTATACCACAGTTAAATATCAGATTTGAAAAAAACCAAAATACTGGAACTAACAGGGAAAAATTGAAGAATACAATATTTCATAAATTAGAATGCTTATTTATAGGATTACAACCAATTTGAAATTTGCTAAAAAAATCTAAACTGAAATTTTATTGGGATTACAATAGCTAACTAAAACAGAAAAATAAGTAGCCGAAGGTGTAAAAATAGCAAAGACTTAATCTATCCAAGATTTATTTAAAATTCAAAGGCAAACTCTCGCAACACTAACATATTCAAGATGGGAAACAAATCTAAAACAAAACAAACTTTTAGTGAGTGTAAGAAAAATTGTCTTTATCAATAATGCTATGCTTAATTGATTAACTGAAACAAAATCGTTCACAACAAAAGGCATGACCCCAAATTCCCTCTAATTTCCATCACATCTAATTACAATAATGAAGTTCTATACAATGCTTAAATCTCCACACTTGCTTATTCTAAACATTGCAACTTTATATAAGTTGCTTCTATTAACTCCTGGAATTGCAATAATTTCAACTGGTATTTCAACCATTTTAAAGCTATAAAGGTGTCTAAACTCTAAAGGCATTTGTATTAACCTTTAGAGTTAAAACTTAAAATTAATATTACTAGGAAAGCTCATGGAAATATTGAGAGAACCAAAGATGACACATGCAATCGCAGAGAATCTAAAACCATATAGAATTATGGACAAGAAAAAAATGATGTATTAACTTTCAGCATCTCATAATTTACACCAATGCCTTTGGCTAGAATCCAGATAGCATTCCATGTCTCAAATAATCTATTATAATACTGTCAAACTAACCATACAGAACCTACATTGATTAACAAAAAAGCTTTCACCTTGTAAAGTTTGATTTCTTCTATTTTAGGATGACGTAGTAAAAGAAATAGTGTAGCCGCTGGAGTGACAAATCGATATAACCTACTCAGTTGAAGATGTATCACTTTTGGAAATATATGCTGCAAGAAAGCTACTCTTCATAGAAATTAGAAAGCAACATATGTTGGAAATAGAGATTAATAAGTAACTGCACTCTAGATTAATTAGGATCTTTTTTCTTCGATGAACCGGAGGGTTAAGACAAAAAAA
>CM023942.1:24990108-25088450 GCA_013407115.1 Glycine latifolia
TTTTTTTGTCTTAACCCTCCGGTTCATCGAAGAAAAAAGGTCTTAATTAATCTAGAGTACAGTCTGAAGATAAATAAAACCTGATTAAGAATTATTTTTGTCAAGGATCGAACTCTGGTAATATCCAAATCATTTAATTTTAACTTTTGCACATTAATCGCTTGGTTTAAAAGGATTGAAAATGCCAAGCATTAAAATATATTGTTGGTATCAAATTCAAAGATTTTTTTAAAATAATGGGGACTTTATAAGCTTTTTTTTAAAGTAAAATGAGAGAATTTCAAATAACACCAAAACTCAGAATTTGTAAATTCTCTTTGATCATCAGCATCCTCACTCTTGTGTGCGGCTGATTCACCCTGGTATTTTCTCTTTCTGGCTCTAAATTCTTACCATCACATGCTCCTGAGTCCGGATCACTCTCTTGCCCGAGCTTCTCTGGCTTTCTCTGTGCCCTTCTCCCACAGATCTTCTGTGATTGAGCTCTTCTCTTTGGACCACGCAAAATTTCTTTCTTACTATTCTCCAATCTTTTTCTTTTGTTCTTATTTTCTGAAAACTAGATTTCGATATATTTTGTTAGTGTTCATGTGTTATTTTAATTTCTGGACTCTGGATCTGATTGTTATATTTATGTTAATTGTTGTATTGAAAGATGATTCGAGTAATATTAAAATGCATATTATCACCTTCTGTATTCTGAATGTTATTCGCTCAGTGATTGTTGAAATGAAAAAGCATATTATCATAGCCAAATTTTAAATGGGTTGATTCCAATGTAGGTGGTACATGCCTTGTCCTGTGTAAAACTGCATACAATCAATACATTGGTCACTGTCTGTACTGTTTCATTATGGTAAACCCAATTTAACTTTCTAAAACTATGTGGCAGCTGCCAAACAAGATGGAAGTGTGGATGGATGGGCAGCGCGGCATGTGTGTGTTTATCTGTGTCTATGCGTGGGTTTGAGCAGTGAGTTTAAAATTAGAAATTTTCTACAAACCAGCTTAATCTTATTATTTATTGGAATGTTCAGAAATCAGAATTAATAGTAGATGCTTTGGTTTTCAACATTTTGTGTGCAAATAAAGGTTTTAGAGGGAGAAGGTCCAGTTAAAACTTGCAAGCCATAGCAGTAAAGCTTAGTCAATAGTCAAGACTAGGCAAAGGTAAATATTTTTTTTTATTTCATCTTGTTTTGTTGTCTATTTGCACCTTAGAATTTGTCAACTGCTACTTTTATTATTTTTTTTTGCAAAACGACTAATGGGGGATTTTTTTTTTGTTAATTATCATTTTGAAAGTCAATTTTGAATTAATACCAAAATGATAAGTCCTAATATATGTAAATCGATGTTACAAGTTTTATTTTTATTTTTTATTTTTTTAGCTGAAGTCCTAAAATATTTAAAACTTCAGGTAATTTTAATTTACTTTACGACTTCAAAGTTAAAAAGTGTTTTTTCTAACGACAAAAGTGGTAAAATTTATTTTTTCCCAAATTTTTAAAAAATTGTAAATAATTTTTTATTTAATTATTTAATTAATAAATATATTTTTACTTTTTTTAGTTTTATTTAATATTTTTTTATATATTTTGTATATTTTTTAATATTATTTAATTTAATATATTTTTTATTCAATTCAATACATAATGAGATGAATAAATCATTTTTAAATAGAACTATAAAATACTCATGGGATAAAATTGAAGGACATAATTATGGTAATTGTACAAAATAATTTTTAAAATAAAATTAGTTAATATTTCTGTATCAAATTATTAATTTGCTTTTATAAAAATATATTAAAAAACAAATATATCAAAAATTAAGAAAATATAAATAAAACCATATAAAAATATAGAAAATATATTAAATAAAATAATATTTTAAAAATATAAAATATTAAATAAAAACATATAAAAAATATATAAAAATATTAAATAAAACTAAAAAAGTTAAAATACATTTATTCATTAAAAAATGATTAAAAAAATTACGATTTTTAAAATAAATTAAAAAATCGTAACTTATGTTACGACTTGTCTCTTTTTGAATATTAATTCAAAATCGATCCTCAAATCATAATTACGAAAAAAATATACTTCCTATTGATTGTTTTGCCCCTTTTTCTTCTATTTTCCTGGTTCACTTTATTTAAAAGAAACATGATACTGAGTTCATTGTGCTCTAAAGAACATGACAACTCTTCTTCTTCCTACCATTATTTCCAGCTCAATAGCATGATTAGTAGTAGATTTGTGCAAATTAGGGGTAAATAAGACGTTACTGTCACTACAATTCTTAAATAAAGAATTGTCAAATTTTGTGTATAACCATCCTAGAGCAGGTTCAACGTTATTTTTATCTTAATAGTATCTATCCAGATTTCAAAATTGGAAAATATTAAATCAGAGTAATATTTTCAAAGACATTTTCAAATACAAAATTGAAATAAGTACATATATATATATATATATATATATATATATATATATATATGGCATTTTGAGTAGGGCATAACAAATAATCTATAACCCACAGGTACAGCCCCAAACCCTCCTTATTTTGACGAAAAATACTTACTTTAGTCGGATATAGGTACGATTATGGGTAATACCCGAATTATTTAAACGAAAATAAAAATGAATTTCAAATTATATCCATATTTGTCATGATTATACTTTTTATAAAAAAATTTCACAACATATATATTCATAATATATATTAAATATTTTGTTGTTATTATTTTTGAAAACATAAATCAATTAATTTAATTGTTAAATAATTAAATAACAAACTTAAAAATATAATTGAATTCTTATTTTTTAATTTCTTTGTTATTCATTATATTTATATATATTATTTGAATTAAAATAAAATTAAAAACTTAAAATATGATTTATTTAAAATATATAAATAAAGTAAAATTATAAAAAAGAGTATTGTAGATTATCCACAATATACCCAAATCTGATGAAATCTGTCAAAATGGTGATTAATATTAAAAATTTATCACTTTTATACCTATACTCGTATTCTCTCTGTCTTTAATGAAAATGAGGACGGAAAGGATCAAACCCATCCTTGACCCATGTTGTCATCCTTTGAGTCCTTTACACGGGACAAAATTATGATATGCTAAATTGATGATAATTTTTTTTTGAGAGGGCTAAATCGATAGTAGTTAAAAATAGGTACTGGGTTCAATTTTGAAATCTGTAAAAGAAAATCTAAGCTTTAGCGTACTTCCATCAACAGTTTTCAAGAACACTATACTTTTGAGTACCAAAGATTATTATAAACTCAAATTTTGGAAGCACAGCTGACTGCAGAATCATTATAAACTCAAAAACGATCGTTAGTTGTACTTATTCAAGCCCAAGTATTTCACTTAAGAGGATTTCATAAAATTATGTTAAGGAGTATCTTTTTTCTTTCTTTCTTACATAACTATATGTCTTTCTCATTTTGTAACGTATGTATTTTTCACTTTCATATCAAATGAAATTAGTTTTCTTTCTCTTTAATTAGTTATTTACTTAAAGGGGCATTTACTTTTCTTAATTTTTATTTTATTTAACTCATTTTTATCAACATTTAAGTATAATGAATTATTTTTTAAAAAATAAACTACTTTAAAATGATCTACCATTTATTAAATTAATTTTTAAAATTAAAAACTTAAATATATTCTCTCTATTAAATATTTTTTTACCTCTAATAAATTAATTTATGGCAATCAAATAATTTTCACAAATAAATTTATTGATAATTTACACCGGACTAGTGGAGATGAAGGAAGGGTCGGTCTGAAATTATCAAGAAACAAGAAATAAAATCGGAACTCGGAAGCGCGACACCATCCAAAACTTGCAAATAAGAATCGCATGTTATGTTGGTTAGTATGAAGGTGAATTTGAAGGGCAAAATCCCAAATGGAATGAGATAAAGTTTCTATAACTAGAGTCTCACTCTCACTCGCTGTATGTATGGCTACGCTCACTCTCAACTGTTGGAGTACCGTGGAACTTGCTCACACCAGATTTTCTTATACCTTCACCTCCCTCGGTCGCAGTTATTTCAAACTTCCTCAACCGCTTCTGCATTTATTTATTTATTTATTGGATTTCTGTTTATTTCGTTGTTTTATTGATGTATTTCTATTTACCCTAATTAGTAATTAGAATAGATGAATTTAAGCATAAGATTGGTGGTTTTGTGCATCATCAGGAATCCTATTTGGATTTTAGTATAAATATTTTTTGTATGAATTTGCATGAAATGGATTTTAACCAATCAGGGTGGGAGTTTGGGTTAATGGATGGATAAGAGAAATAAAAGTAGATCACCCAGTTCATCTGTTTTTGTACTCTTTTATCAACATTAATGAGCCTTCACCTAATAGCTAAACTTTTGGGATGGTTAGTTCACAAGAATTTTATTTTATTTTTTTTCCCATAGGGAGTAGATATAGCATATGTTCTTTTGCCAAGAAGTCATTGAAGAAATCCAGAAGAGAGGTACCAGAGGCACCTGGAGATCTCTTAGATGATAAGTTTGTTCCGAATGACAACTTGGACACTTCTCTTAATCCAGCTGCCCCGAATTCTAACCCTTTACCTTCCAGGAGTGCTGTGCTTCAAGCTTGCATAATAACTTGTGGTCTCATAGCTGCTTTGGGAATAGTGATTCGGCAGGTGCTCTTCCTTTTATGCATTACTTGACCAGTTTCACCCTTTGTTGCACTTGCATATTCTCAACTTTGTTGTCTATCTTAATGATAACGATGTAAGCAGGATTTCATATGAAATTTATCTATGTTTTATTTAGCCATCATGGAGAGTATTTCAGTATGATTTTTTCCTTACACCAAAATACTTGGGAGAAGTTAAATTGAGATTGAAAGTTTTATTCTTTATAACCTAATTTGTAATTGCAGACAGTTTTTATTTTATTCTAGAAAGGAGAGTTCTTAAATTTATCACAATTTGGCTCAAGATTCTGAAGATTGTATAACATGGGATATTGTGTTCGTTTTGTACTTCATTTTGTTTTTGCAACTTGCAGGTGTCTCATGTTGCGTCAGTGGAAGGATTGCCAGTCTTGGACTGCTCTACAGAAGTATCATGTATTACACTCATGTTTTCTTAGTTCTTACTATTAGTTTGTGGTTCAGATTTACATGGATTCTCTTTCATTGGAAGGGAGTCATAAAAAGATATTGGATACCAAGAACTATTTTTAAACTCTTAATTGCATAAAAATAAAATAACTGTTCTCATCAGACAAATGTGCTTTTACTGTAGACCTGTACTGACATTTGTTAAATACTTAAATGCATATGGCAATGCTGGATTTTCAAGTGGTATCTTGGGTGAAAATTGTTGAACTGGGGGTTCATAAATTTGGAATTTTTTTAATAAGGCATGAAAGTACAACCTTTCCTGTGTTTTCCTTTTTTAAATATATTTGGAACAAGGCTACACACGTATGGGTATGGCTCTATTTATTGTGACATTTGCATAAATAATGATGTGAAATTAAAACCATCTTATTTTATTCTAATGGAACTTTAAGTCTGATGTGACGTGAACTTCGAATTGATCTACTCGTGAATATGAAATTTTTGTGATGTTTAAGTGCCTGAAGCAAATATAAATGTGCTTGTTTCTTGGTAAATGTTTTGTAATTTGTAAATGCGTAAAATTGATTCTGCGTAGTGTATCTTAAGATCTTCTTTTTTCTTTTTGTCTACAGTTGGTTTTGAAATGTGGCATCTTGAGTTGATTACAGGACTTGTAGTATTAATATCATCATGTCGCTATTTGCTATTGAAGACGTGGCCTGATTTTGCGGAGTCTAGCGAAGCAGCCAATCAACAGGTAACTGAATCAAGCCATTGCTCTGGAAATGTCCTTTAAGATTTTGCAAGCTTGGTTTGTTGTTAGTTGATTGCCATTTAAAACTTGAATATTATATCGTAGATCATAGTAAGTTGAGTAAAAAGGTAGTGCATCTGACTAGAAATCGTTCCTACTTGAGATAACTTTTCTTGCAAGTCTGTTGCTTTTGTCATTTTGTGTTTGCGTCTGTATCAGTACATGGATGCTTTGCTGAACTCTGGAAATATTTTACTTTCTGAATCAGGTCCTTAGCTCACTTCAGCCTTTGGATTATATTGTCGTTGCATTTTTGCCTGGTATTAGTGAGGTTAAAAGAGACTACTCTTCTTGGTTTATTTTATCTTTCTCATTTATTTTTCATCATTTGACTGATATCACACATTATCATCATAAATTCTAGGAACTACTTTTCCGAGGAGCGATTCTTCCACTTTTGGGAATGAACTGGAGTAGTATTGGGATTGCTGCCTTGATTTTTGGTGTTTTACACCTAGGCAACGGTCGAAAGTATTCCTTTGCCATCTGGTGCATATCTTTCCTGCTCTCCTTTCCCCCCTCATCCCTCTCTTTTTCCCCATTTTTCGAAAATTGTTTTGCCGAATTTATATCCTTTACTACATCCTCCCAGATCACCCTGTGTTGCATAAATCACAACTTTTTTCCATTTTTGTGTTGTTAGTTCTGATAAAATTACAATAAGATTTTTGTTTGTGTTTTAGGGCAACCTTTGTTGGTCTTGCTTATGGATATGCTACAATTTTATCCTCTAGTGTTGCGGTTCCCATGGCTTCTCATGCAGTGAACAACCTGATTGGAGGGCTTTTATGGCGGTACACATCAAATACGCCAAACCAGAAACTAAATGAGTGATTGCCATCTTCACGGATAAGTCACCACATCTCTATACATCTAACCCTCCCTGCCACAGGTTTGATGTTGTATAAGGATTGTGATACAGAAATCATAGAGTTAGAGACCAATCCAAGAAGTATGTTTGCAAATGCAGCAATTAATGGCAGCACTGCTCTCTCCTCCATTGTTTAATGAAAAAATTCAAGTTTGTATATTACACATTATATATAGATTTCTGTTGTAGTTCTCTGAAAATTGAAAAAAGGTGCTATGTAATTTATTTACCGTAAATAGATAACTGTAATTTATAACGGGGGTATCTTGGTTTGCTTGTCACCAATTTGGTTTTGTTAGTCTCCCATTTTTGGAATATGGTCTCATTGGTTTGGGACTTACCTTTTGAAGGTATATTCCCCTAAAAAAACGGAAAATAAACAGAACCAAATCACCCGCGTTTTGGACGAGTGTGACACGCAGGAAGGTAAGATCCCAACAAGCTTGGGTTGCACTCCATTTTCTATTCCTTACCCCTTTATAAAATGTTGTATTTATCAACCTTTTTTTTAAACCATTCCAATTCTTTTCAATATCTTCTCTGTTATTTTTTTTCTATCTCTTCTCTTTGTTGTCGGTGTTCCTTTTCCCCAGAATTTTGGGTAACCACCATATATTACAAAGCTTCAATCTTCATGGCTTCGGTAAGAATTAAGATCCTCCCACCATGTCATGTAATAATGCGTGTTCATTTCTAGCCAAACTTTTTTTCTCATCGTTTTTATCAAAAACAAAACTGAAATGAGGTTTAGCTATGTATGTACCTAGGTTTCCAGCAATTCTTTATGGTTAATGATGAGCAAAAGGGTCTTTTTTTCCATTTTCTATGAATAATTAATCTCTGTTTTGACGTAAGCATTTTATCTTTGCATGTGCAGTATGAACAAGATGGAAAGCCACTACCCAAGTTCGGGGAATGGGATGTGAATGATCCTGCCTCAGCTGAAGGATTCACTGTTATATTCAACAAGGCCAGAGATGATAAAAAAACTGGCAGAGGAGGATCGGGGCGCATTACATCACAGCGAAGAAATAATTCGCGCAAAGATTATGATAAACCCTGCAAGGTACTTTTCAATAATATAGAGTTATATGCTATTTAGTAAGAGAAACAGTGGTATAAATTTCTCACCAATGGATGTACATGTGTTTCATTGGACATTTGAAAGTTAAAAACAGAAAAAACTTGTCTATTTCACAGAAATCGAGTGAATGTGTTTCTACGGTTGTTTCTTTTTGCAATTAAGTTGAATAGCTAATATTATACATATGACTTTGGGTGCAGAAAAAGTGGTTTTGCTTTATTTAGACCCTAGACAGGGATATAAGGATGTGCTTCTCGCTCGCTGCTTAGGACGTATGCCATGATTGTCGTCAGTTTTCTTCTGAGGCCTCATCTGTCTCCAGACCACGGATTAGAGATAGAGAAGAAAAGAAAGAAAATAGTTGCAAAGCCTGAGCCTGCTCAAACCATCGTTGTAGATTCTAGTTATTAACACGTTTTCCCTTCTACTTGTTGTACCCACCGGCACAAAGTAAATATGTAAATAGGAGAATAAATAACTAACTACCTTTTGCAATGACAGAAGTTATGCAGATATGTTTGTTCTTGGCTTCTTGTTACTTTCATGATGTTGATGAGCTCAACTAGCCAATTTTTTCCTACTCCCGTTTTTCAGATTGTGCCATCTTTCTAGAGGCTTTTTTTTTTCTCCTATTATTATTTAAATATGACAATTACTACTGGGTTTGTTGTTGAATGAAGACAACTTTGAATGAATCTTCAAGCCAGCAGCATATTGCTGACAACGTTTTGAAACTGATGATGCAGAGCGATATTAAATGCCGCAAACCATGTGATACTAATTAGAGGTGAAAGTGAAACACGGTGCTTGTTTGTTATTCGTTTCATTTTTAGCTGTTGGCAGTGAAAATCAATATTTAAGTTACTATGAAGGTTAATAGTGAGGGGTTTAAATTTTGGTGTCAGTTAAAATTGGTACAAGACAAATCCTTTTGACATTGCTTTGTCAAGATAACTTGCAGATGATCAATTAATCAGACAGATGGAGTTTGGGGTAATTATGTCTAAGCTGATTATGTTTGGGAAGTAGAAAATCACCACCAATCAATTTGCCATGGCAACTTATGATGTGGTTAAGAAAAGTAAAGACTTCATCTAAGTTAGATGCATCAAGGATGAAAATCAAACTCTTTTGGTAAGAAAAGAAGATGTAAATGAAAGAGTTAAACTACTTTAACAAACTTTTGATGGGGATGTCGATTAAAGTGATGTGAACTTGGATGACGTTTTTGATGATTTTAATAGAAGAGTTATACGCAGAATTAATACACATGAAGTTAATAAGACTTTAAAGAGGATAAAGAATAATAAAGCTTTAGGATCTGATAACGTCTCTATTGAAGTGTGAAGAGACATGAGAGATGTGACAATGAAATGGTTGACCAATCTTTTCAATAAGATTATTTAAAAAATAAGATGTTTGATGCTTGAAGGAAAAGTATGTTTATGCCTATTTACAAAAACAATGAAGATATTCAGAATTGTTATAACTATAGATGCATTAAGTTCATGAGTCATACTATGAAGTTATGGGAGATAGTTATTGAACATCGCTTGAGGAGAGAAACCAATGTTACTGTAAACCAATTTGGATTTATGTCAGAAAGGTATACTATGAAAGTTATTTTCTTGATGCGACAATTAATGAAAATGTATCAAGAAAAGAAGAAAGATTCACATATGGTATTTATAGATCTTGAGAAAACATACAATAGGGTCCCAAGAAAAGTACTATGATGAACTCTTGAGAAAAAAAAGTATCATTAAAGTATGTTAATGCAATCAAAGATATGTATTATGATGCTACCACATGTGTAAAAGCTTGTAATTGAACATCAAATGATTTTTCTATCACGGTAAGTATATACCAAAGTTCGGCTTTTAGTCCTTATTTCTTTGCCTTAATGATGGATGAACTATCAAAATATATTCAAGAGGAAGTATCATGATGTATGCTTTTGCAGATGATATTGTGCTTATTGATAAGACTAAAGACAATGTTAATATGAAACTTGAATTGTGGAGAAATACTTTGGAGTCTAAAAGATTCACGATAAATCATAGTAAGACTATTATATGAAGTGTGAGTTTTCACTAGGAAAAGATGGTGATCAAGACCTTATGCATCTATTTGGTCAAAAGGTACCAAATAAAGATGTTTTTAGATACTTGAAATCAATTTTGCAAAAAGGTGAAAAGATTGATGAAGATGTAAATCATAGAATCAGAGCAGGGTGGACGAAATGACGGAGTACATCCAGGTTAAAAGGAAAATTCTATAGAACAGTTGCAAGACTTGCAATGTTATATGGAGCTGGGTGTTGGTCAGCACATAGACAACGTGAACATAAAATAAGAGTAGCAAAAATGAGGATGTTAAGGTGGATATGTGGTTAAACGAAGATGGATAAGATAAGAAATGAAGATATTCGATGAAAGGTAGCAGTAGTACGATGAGTGAAAAGATGAGGGTGTGTAGATTGAGGTGGTTTGGACACATAATGAGACGACCTCTGGATGCTCCTGTAAGAACAAGAGTTTGTTACCAAGAACTCGTCGCAAAGAGAGGTATAGGTAGACCAAAACTTATCTGAAAAAAGGTAATTAAACAAAACTTAATGGAGTGAGATATAAATTGGTAGAAGGTGTGTCTTAGGACGGAATGGAGAAAAATTATAAGTTTTGTGGATGGTTAGACTCGTTATTATCTCTATGTTCCAAATTGGTCACTTTTTAGTTCATTTCCTATTCATTTTTCCCTCCTTTCGCCCTTCTCTTCTTTATTTTTTTTTCTTGTCTTATTTCTCTTTTTTTTCTAAACTTTTTGGTATCTATCATTAGATTCATCTATCACCAACTCCAATTAACTTGGATTAAATGTACTCTTGATGTTGATATTGATGTTAATCCTATCTTCTCACATCAACTCTAGAAAAAATACCCGAAACTCATCCTAAATACTTAATTAAATTTTTTATTTTTATATTCAATATTAATTACGACAGCGAGAGCTTTTATTATTAAAAAGAAATGATGTTAACATCATTGTACATCATTATCAATTATCAATTATGATTTCGCTACACCTGTAGCAAATAAATGGTGGTGGTGACTGCTGAATGTATTTTGGTTTTTCTATTTTTACATGATTTCTTACGTTCTCAATGAATCAATGAAATCGTTAATTAATATCTCCTTACAGATTCAGATACTCACTAAAGATCATTTAATAAATAAATAAAATTGTGAATATTAAAAGCAACTAAAAAATTGGAATAACTAAAACTTCTCATATGTAGAAAGATTACAAATATATTTAAACAAAAAATTAACCACCGAATGATTTTTCTACTTAATTAAGGCAATGTTATTCCATCACATAAAAGTTAAATAATCCCAGACTGATAAAAGAGTAAAAAACCCAGTCCAATCCAGAGGTTTAAGACAAAACAAAATACAAATTAAGATAAAACATAAAGTTCAACCAATAAAATTTGATTTATTCGTATGAAGAATAGTGTCAACTGTCAAGTATATAAGGTTGTTGGTGAAGAGAGAAGTGAAGGAAAAAGAGACTGTGGATTCCAATTCTTTCCTAATAAAAATTAATAAATTAATAATTAATATTTATTAAAAAAATATTGTCAAGTAGGAAAACAGAAAAACAATTCAGAAACAAAAAAAATGAGGTTTTAAATCGCGACCATTGCTGCTTGGTACTTGGTGTATATGTACGACTCACGTGACTCATCATTGCTCAGTTCATGCACAACGGATTTAGGCCCTTCAATAATTCTAACTTAGAAGAGGTTGAATCATTAATTGATATAACTGCTAGTTGCTTCTACTTTGCCAACTTCATTTGGAATATAGTAATTAATGAATAAAATTAGTAGATTATATACCATCTATATAATCCCTCTCGCGATATTTGACGAGTAGTATAATACTATTCTGAGTAAATCTATCTGGAATTTTAATGGTTAAATTGATTCTTAAAATTAACAAAATAGTAAATATTTTTTTTTAAAATGCTGCAAATGTGTAGGAAGTCTACTAAGAGAAGCCTTCAACTATACGCCAACACCTTCAAGGGAATTGCACAAGTCTAAAAATTTATGAAAACAATCTTAGCCAAAGGATGAAGCAAATTGTACTCCAACTTAATAGTGTAAGCAAATTTTTGTTAATTAATCTACAAAATATTGGTTCTGTATCTACTAATTCTACATTATTTGTTCATAAAACTGATCTAAAATATAAAAAAAATCAATCTCAAAAATCATTTTATACTAATTAATAACATTATTTTATTAAATGTATAGCAACTTAAGCGTTAAAATGTGTTTGCAACATCCGAATGCATCATTCAATTAGCTTAACTAATAAGTTTGATCTCGGTGTTTTGAATTCAATCTAAACTAGAAATGTACAAAATCAATTTGATATAAAAACAAACCGAACCAACCCATTTTAATAGGTTGGGTTCTTAAATTTAAATGTGAATTGATTTAGAGAATCCATTTGAAACAAACTAATTTTAAAGAACTAATTTTGAATTAAATTGATTTAGAGCCAAATTGATTACCCCCTTCCATAAAAAAAAGTCGAACTGATTTCCAAACCAATTAAACTAATCTTCAAACCACTTAAAAAAATAATTTATAAGAAAAATAGTTTAGTTTAAATGAAACTTGTTTTCGAAAACCAATTCAGTTCATTTTAATGTAATCAGTTTGGCTGGAGTCTATTTATTTTTACACCCCTAATCTAAGCATAGAGCTATCTCCATCTTATCAATTTATTGCACCAGCACATGTACCTTTCTCACTTCCGAAGTAGATCCCATGACTCTTTACAGATGAAGGTAGCAGAATTTTGTTATGCTCGGGCTATTTTTATGTTTATCTGGTTTGTTAGGTGTAGGAATTCTAATATGTTTTCACATTCATTAATTGAATCCCCAACCTCCGTGCATGTGATGACTGTGATGTATTCACTTGTCACAATATTTAACGCAACCCAGTGGTGCCCTTGGCCACTACACTTGTGCCAACATAAGAAAAGAAAAAAAGGGACACGACAATGCCACGTATAGTTATTACATGCAGCAGTGTTGTTGATGAGTACTACCTCACACTACTCATAATCTCATGCCTCGGTTTGATCGTCACACTCAACCGCTTCATCTCCTTCTTCACATGGGTCTTCCAAACCTGTTTCCGATCCGAGAAGAATCTCCTCCGAAGCTACGGTTCGTGGGCTCTGGTCACCGGAGCCACCGATGGCATCGGAAAAGCCTTCGCTCACCAACTAGCGCAGAGAGGACTCAACCTTATTCTCGTGAGTAGAAGCTTCCAGAAGCTCAAAACCGTTGCCGGTGAAATAAATGCAAAACACCCCGGCACGCGCGTGAAGATAGTTGAGATGGACTTCGGCGGCGAACTCACGGAGGGTCTCCGGCGCGTGGAGGAGGCGAGTGAGGGTTTGGATGTTGGCGTCTTGATCAACAACGTGGGGATAACGTATCCGAGGGCGATGTTCTTTCATGAGGTGGAGGAGAAAGTTTGGAGGAACATTGTTAGAGTGAACATCGAAGGAACCACAAGAGTAACGAAAATTGTTTTACCTGGGATGTTACAAAGGAGAAAGGGTGCGATTGTTAACATTGGATCCGGTGCTTCTGTGGTTGTGCCTTCTCATCCTCTCTTTACAATCTATGCTGCCACAAAGGCGTAAGCTTTCTTAATTTTCTTTCTATCTAATCTAACACTTCCATTTTGTCTCTTTCTTTTTCTAAATTTCTAACTCAAAAAATGCTTTTACAAAGTAATTAACTGAAAAGATGATTAATAGTATTGTTCATAAGGAGAATAATTAACTCTTTTTTTATTAATGTTTTACTTTTTATTATGAAAATAAGAATGAAGAAGAAACATTAACTTGCTTCGTGCTCGTTAATATGAGCTAAACTAATATTCAACCACCAAAGGACAAAGCCCTCAAAGCAAACGAGGTGTAATAATGGTTGATAATAAAAAATTATATATGTTTTTACATCCTTGTCAAATGAGAAATAAAAGGTATAAAATTTTAGAAAGTAATTTTTCTTTACCTTGTTATGATATTTTCACACTCCAAATTTTATATTGATTCAAAATTTTCTTCTCTTCCTATTTTTCTTTTCAATCCTGAAGTATATATATGCATGCTTCAACGAGTACTTACAAAAATTTCAGACATATTCTTTAGTACGTTCGTGGTTATTGTAACTGGTATTCGGGTGACACGTTCGTCTTAATTTAAGGAGACTGAACTCTCATTTAAGAGAGACAGCAATTCTCACATCGTCACTCAACTATATTTTAATGAGAGCAATGCTATTCTTAAATAATTTTTTCAAAGAAGAAGAAAAGCCCCGAGGCATCCCAGCTTAAAAAAAAATCAAAACAATTATTATAATTTTAAAAATTACAAAATAAAATGATAGATGTAATAAAAAATTAAAAACAATTATAAAAATATTGTAAAATTTTATTTTAAGCATAGTATTAATTTATTTTGGTATGATAGTAATCTGACATTTTGTATTATTTTATATAAACAAATTCTAAGAGTTTTTATTTTGTGAATAAGAAGTTATAAAATTATCTTTAATGTTAGATCTTGAGTTTAATGATCTTTATTAGATCTCTCTCAATAAAAAAGTTGAATAGATATCTAGTATGAAATATGAGTTCTTGCAGAAGAATCATAAAGATTTGTACAATGGTAAAAAAAATAAATTTACTTCTCTTTCCCTAACAGCATATGGCGATATCAAAAGGAGAGAAAAAATAAAAATGGAGACGAAGAGCTAGCTCTTACATAAAAGGAAAGAAAGAAGAAAAAATATACAAGTGGAGGGAGGACTCGCGGTGGAGGAAAAGTGGTAAGGGGTAAGGGAGGAGGAGGTTGGTGGTGTAGGAGGGGGAGGGGAATGGGGGGCATGAAAAAAAAAGTAACGTGTGAAGATGAAAAAGAGAAAAAATAAGAAAATTAATTATATTTAATTAATTACTTAATTAATTATATTTAGTTTAATAAATATTTAAAAGTGGGTCTATGAAAGATCCACTAGAAATTATCTAAGATATGAAAGATTTTTAAGATAAAAACTAAAAGTAATTGAAAATGTGCTAAGAGCTCATTTATATGGAAATGTGAAATAATATAATTAATATTTTGTTTTAAGATAAAATATTTTTTTAAGATGACATCATTAAAAATAATATAATTTGTAATGTTACGTAGATTTAAAACTCAACAAACTTATATATATCATACATGATAATATTTTATTAAATGACAGTGAAAAAAATCTTTTATTCTAAATTAAAATTGTTAAAATTTATAATAATTGTTTTATAAGTCAAATTTAAGATAATAAATTTTAATTGAGTAACAATATAAATATACAGAATATCAGAATTAAACCAATAATATAAACATATAAAATCATAAGATATAAAATAATATGCATACTGTCTTTATTAATTAACCCCCACCCCCGGGGGGTGTCCCGGGCTGAACTGAATGGAAACAATAATATGCAGTTACGTGGACCAGTTATCAAGATCTCTGCACGTAGAGTATGGACAATACGGGATTCATGTACAGTGTCAGGTACTTAGAGGCAGTACTGTTTGTCTGTTTTTGTTTTTTCCAGTTATTATCTTTACACTATTTTTCTTTTTTCTTACGAGCTGACATTTTTTTAAGGATATAAACTAAAAGACATGTGCAGCACATATTTTTTTAATTTTTAAACAGTTGTTTTTATAAGATAACATACTTTACTTTAAACATTTTAAAAAAGAAATAAGTCGAGCAAACATATTACCAAGCTTGGATCAGCTAGAGTAGCTAGATGCATGGTTGTCAAAATCGCGATTTAAATCGCTCAATCGTACGATTCTACGAGTTTGATACCCCCCGGCGAGTTAAATCGGAGGCAGAATCGCTTTGGCAGTAAACTCGGACGAGTCTACTGTTGAATCGCACGATTCCACTCAAAATCGCGATTCCACGCCGAGTTTGCGAGTCTACAGAATCGAAAAACGGCATCGTTTTTTGGCTTCACTGGATTGCATTTTTCTTCCCCTAATCCTCTGTGGTGAGTGAAAAACGAAATGCTATCACAAATCCTTGAACCAAATGATGAAGAAAAAAGAAAAACCTTTAACAGTAGGAAGAAGCCATGGACGAAAGAGAAGATGGAGTGGAAAATGAAAGAAATATATTCCGGTGAGGTACCATGCCGGAGGCGAATTTGGAGATGGGGAGTGGAAGAAGAAGAAGAAGTGGATGCGCCGCCGCTGTGAAGAAGACAGTGAAGAAGAAAGCCAAGCGGAAGAAGAAGAAGTGCAGCTTTTATATGGGATTATTTAGGGGTTTTTTTTCATATTGGGCCAGGTCCATAAGGATTTGCTTCGGACACCCTTTTTTTTGTTTACTATACCCCATTTGACTCATTTTTTTTTTCGTATTTAGGTAATTTACTTTTTTTTTTGTCTGAAGTAGACTCTTACGATTCTACGATTCGATTCTACGATTCGATTCTATGAGGCCTCCACGATTCTACGTAGAATCGCGATTCTGACAACCTTGGCTAGATGTCTAAAGCAGCTGCACTATAAACTCGTACAGTTTAATTTAATTTAACATTCACAGTATTTTTATTTGATGTTTGATTGAAGTCTTAGAAAAGAATATCTCAACTATTGGCAATGAGTGATCAAGTGCACTTTCCATGTGCTTATTATTATGAGTTCTGTATTCTGATCAATGTATGATTTAATTCGCATTATTAACTGATCAGTTTTTTGGGTAAACATTATTAGTATGCATCATGATTAATATATATTTAATATACTGATCATGAATGAAGGCACCATTGTACGTTGCAACCAATATATACAGTATCAAGGGATGACTTAGCTCCAGTTTTCTGATTTAATTAATTATTTCTTTTTTTGGGTAAACTATTATGATTAATGCATAATACTGATGAATGAAGGTACCACTATACGTTGCAACGAGTATGGCATCAAGGGTGGCATGTATTGAGAGAGATTCTTTGTTCATACCAACAGCTGAGGCTTATGCAAGAGCTGCAATTGGTGAAATTGGGTACAGAGCAAGGTGCACACCTTATTGGGCTCACTCAATTCAGTGGTGTTTTGCAAACTTAATCCCTGATCCACTACTTGATACTTGGCGCTTCTCCATTGGTGTGCGCCGCAGGAATCAAAACGGAGAGTCAAGTGAATTAACTTAGGCTTTGGGAGTTAAGAAGGGAAGGGAAGGGAAGGAAAGAGATTCAAGGGGAAGGGAGGGGAAGGGAAGGGAGGAAAATGAGAGAAGTTCTTTACTCTTTATTTGGGAGTTAAAAATATATTAAGATAGGGAAATTGAGAGTTAATATGATATTTTTACAATTTTGCCTTTATTTCAAAAAGTTAAATTCAATTAAATAACATTGACTAGGATAGGATAATAATTTTATTAATACTAGCTGGGGTAGGATAGTAATTTTATTACTTTACTTTCTAAAAACCCTCCAAATAGGGGGAACAATAATTTGTAGGCTTTGGTTTGAAGGATTTCGGAGGAGTTTTAAAAATTCTTAAATTCTTTTCCTCAAAAATTAAAACTCCTAAACAAGGAGATGATCCTATCCAAACATTTTCCTTCCCTTCCTTCCCCTCTAAAATTCCTCTCCCAAACAAAGCCTTAAGGACTACATTCCTCAGTATCATTTCTTACTTGAATTTTATTTGTACCAATTGTTAGTATAAAATATGTTTTTATTTATTTCAATAATTATATATAGATATGTGATGGTATATATTAACTGTATCTTTTTCTTTTCACACATGGTTTCGCTTGTCCGTATGGATCCTGCACCTAAATATAAATTCATGATAAATAATTATTTTTTAATTATTAAATTTAAAAATGATTATTGAAATTCAGTTTAGAAATAAAGATAAAAATATGAATTGAAAAAGATGAGTTGTTAAAAAAAATACAAATAAAAATAAAAGGTAAGTGGTTTGAAATAGTTGAGAAAGAAATTTTTGGAGTAGTTTTTAAATCAAATTAAATTTAAAACTAAATTAATATATATATATATATATATTAAAGGAATAAAGAATTAAAAATTTAAATATTCAATATATAACATGACTCATGAGGCTCTGGCTCAATGAGAGTAAATGCTCACATATAACTCGTAGAAGCACTTTTAAGAATAACTCCTAACAATTAATGTTTTTATAATATATATATATATATATATATGTATATAAACACATATTCAATGAAAACACTCTATTTATATTCACTAATTTTCTATATATCTTTTTTATAATATTATATCACAGAATATGAATACCTTCCTATTATATTCCTTTATAAACTACATCATACCTGATTGAAATAACCTAAAAGAATCTGACCTGACCGGCCTGTTTCAATTCGTAATATTTAGGGCACCTCCAATGCTAGGAGCTTATATGGGTTTCTTACTAAATTTTGGTGGGTCCTCTTTTAAGATACAGTTTCTTATATAAGAAACTCAACTTAAATTTAAGCACTCCAGGAGAGAGAAAAAAGTAAAAAAGGATGCCAAGTCAGCTAAGAAACTCTCCTAAGATACTGCATTGGAGATGGTCTTATATAATTAAATTTGTGATTAATTTTGTTTTTATTATTATAGTACAACTAATATGGGACTGACCGGTAGTTGAATCACACGTTGGCTATACGCAGAAGGGCACAGATTGATTGATGAGTACGTAGATGGTGCCTTTTCGTTTATGAGATCGTATAAAACACTTTTTAAAAATACTATAATAAAAAAAAAACTGCAGAATAAATATATAAAAAAAAAGATTGAAAAAAAGTAACATTGCTTAAAATAAAATGCATGCTACTATGCTAAAGTTCTTGTACATTGCTATCATTATAACATATTACTATGCTATCCTATATCCGTCGACACCTAAGCAAAATGCAGAGTGCAATAAGCAAATTTGATCATCACCCACCGCAACACCGGTCAATCAATCAGCAACACTTTATAAAAAAAAATTAAAATGCATCCCAAAAAAGAAAGAAAGAGGGAAGAAAAGTGAGGAGGGGTCTAAGGAGGAGGTTCAATGGACGTTCTTACGAAACGCAACCTCGGTGTCCAATCCAAAAGCATCGACGCTACGAACGTGAACCAGAGCGGAGTTCTTAAACATCGCTACGAGGGGCTCCACGCTGAAAAGGTCGTTAGCGGAGTACTTATCCGCGCGTCTCGACAGCGCCACGTGCAGCACGCACACGCCGTTGGGCTTCAAGGTGCGTTCGATCTCGCCCACGAATCGTTCCGGGTACAGCGCGTGATCGAACACGTTCGAGAATTCGAAATCGAACGTGCCGTCATCAAACGGCTGGTTGTGAAAGTCACCCTTAACGACAAGCGGAGGGTATGGAACGAGGTCGATTCCAACGGAGTCAGTAACGCCGATTCGCCTCAGCGCCTCCACCTCTTGGCCCACGCGCGCGCCTATGCAGAGTGCCTTGGACACGCTATTGAGAAGTTTTTTATCCTTAAGATCCTCGAAGAAGCACGCGAAAACGGGGATTTTGCGGTTCCAGTCGCGGGTTGTCCATATTTTTCGGAGGCGCGGATTGAGGGTCTTGTTGAGCTGGCGCTGGATGTAGGAGTCGTAGGAGGAGTAACCGGGTCGGATTCTTAGGTCGTTGGTGGTGGTGGTGGTGACGTGTGGCGGCGGAGAGAGGAGGTGGAAGAAGAGGAAGAGGAAGGGTAGGGAGAGGAAGAGGGAGATGAGGAAGCATCTTAGGATGAATAGTTTTGTGAGTGAGATGTTCATTCCCGCATGCATGTCGCTCTTTCATGCTATGCTATGCTATGGACAACAAAAACGGATCGTGATCGTGTTCTTGGTTTTGCTTTGTGTGTCTAGGAACGTAGCTTTGTGCATTCTTTAATTTGAATTTGTGTGTCGCATGAGATTGAGAGGATAGCTAGGGATGTGGGACATGAAAATTTCTGAAAACATAAATTAGAAGACCCATAGAGAGAAATCAAACGAAGAAATCAATTAGAAGACGAAGATATTTTGGTCAAATAAAGCGGATAAAGAATGATAGATAAGCCGTTTATACTTTATGGTTACTAAAGATAAATTGTATTTGACCATCGGAGGGATAGAGGTCATCAGTTGATTTAGGGTTGTTTGAATCTAATAAAGTAATAAGTGATTTTGAGGTTTAATTTAGTTTTGTCAACTCACCCTCTTTACTTTCTTTATATGGTCAATACTATTTTCTCTCTCTCTTTTTATGTACATTTCGCATAATTTAAAACATTTTTTATCTTTATGACTTTATCTATACATCTGATATTGTTAATTATATATCTATCTTAATCCATCTTTTTTTAAAACTCTAAATCAAATTTTAATAACTTTCAATTTTCGAAAATATCAATAGTTATAAATAATATATCTTATAAAAGTTTAAATTATTCTTTATAATTATAATTTATTTATCAACAATTATTTATTATAAATTTTAAATTATACAAAAATAAATACACATAATAGTATAATTCAATATAAAATGACATAGCCCAAGTATACGTCGGGTAGAGTGCATGTAACTTTGCTTACCGGTTTAGTAACTCCGCGGGATGCCAACTTTGAAGTTTTAGCTTTGCTTACCGATTTATGATTGCTTTTACATGGTGCCATTGGTGGTGTGATTAACGCGTTCATGAACAAGCAATCGGATAGGTACATTGATTTATTTTATTTTTTTACATCAGATACGGTACATTGTTAAGATAATAAGGTTTCACATTATATTAACTTCTAAAGATTAAACTTTACCCATTCAATAATTTTGATTGAATGTTGTGATGTAACAGAGTAAGTTTTGCATGCAATAATGTGATGACACTTATATGGACTGAGCCGTCTGAGCTTATGGACAACAAAGCATATGTCAAGTCTTATTCAGAATAAACATGAGTTCACAAGGTAGATTAGAAAATTATCATCTCATAATTAAATTGACTCAACCCAACTTGAGTCAACCCAACTTCATCAATCTCTAAGCTGAACACCAAAAATTGCAAGTCAAAGATCAAATTCTATCTAAGCATTAAGTATTATCTGCACCTGCTGGCAACTGTATTAGCCATGTGAAATTGATTGCCTAGGAAGACTGGTGGAAAAAAACAACGCATATTTTCACTGGATATACACATTTTACACTCACTCCTGCCACCACGAATACGGGTGGAAAGAAAGACCAGGAGGGGAATTGAGAATCAAAATAACCGGATATTCATTCAACTGTTTATCAAGTAACTGCATCCATGATCAACTAATTCGTCGTTGCTTTAATACATCCCCTTGAATACGGGATTTGTACGGCAAATGCTAGCTCCATACTCCTCATATTCTGCCTTTGTATGACAAGCCTGTACATTGGAACATAAATAGTAAAACTAACGTTTTGCATTGAGACTTATCAGAAGGATTTAAGAAACATTAAGAAATTGTGGATACTCTCACTAGGAGAACATTATAGCAAGCAAACACATAGCAGTCCACAAGGATGGCAAACCAAAAAAAAAAAAGCTCTGATGTCATACACTGTTCATGTTTCATATTTCTAAGCTTAACAAACAATACCGTATGATTTGTTACCATTATGCAATCATGGATTCATTTAACCTGGCAAAGCATAAAAATTCAGGTTATCAATACCAGGCAAAGAGGCATAGAACCAACTACAAACATGACTGTTAGGAAATTAGTTATGACAGTTAGGATATTAGTTAGTTAGTTAGTTAGTTAGGAGGTTTATGAGTTAAATAAATAGGAGAGGAAAGGATTCATTATATCTTGTATCATTTGAGAATTTAGCTTTGTTGTTTGTGAAAGGATAAATCCGACTGGGAAACACTTGGAGGAGAGTTATTTCTCCTAATTTTGTTCTATAGCAATCAAGAAATATCATTTTTCTTTTCTTTCTTCTTTTTTTAATAAGTTTCATATTTCTAAACTCAGCAACAATACAATGTGTGCAATCATAAAGTCATTTAACCAGGCAAAGCATACAAAATTAGGGTTATCAATGTCAGACAAAGAGCATGGACAACCAATTACAAACATAACATTGGCATGTAATCCATCCACCATTGCTTTCTCATGGACAATAAATAATCTAAAATTTATTGTCAACAAATAAAGGTACATTTCAAACCTATAAATCCATACATACCATTCAACAAATTGTCTCGGATCAATGTGCTCAAGATCAAGAGAGTTTTTTTCCTTTTTTTTTCGGGGTATGGTACTTATAAGTCATAGCAAGGAAGGAAGTTAGTCATTGAACAAGTACCCCACCCCCTTTCCAATTACATATATGAA
Source organism: Glycine latifolia (assembly GCA_013407115.1). Lineage (NCBI taxonomy): Eukaryota > Viridiplantae > Streptophyta > Magnoliopsida > Fabales > Fabaceae > Glycine > Glycine latifolia. Next base: position 25,012,506 of record CM023942.1, read on the forward strand.
CACACTATTAGTACACAAAATTAGTGATTATAGGATGCACGTACTGAACCTCATAACCCCCCAAAAAATGTCGGAAATGCATACCGTAAAAAATTCAGGTGTTGATGCAAGTACTGATCCTCCGAACCAAACTGCAAATCTCTGGATTGGATGGCTGAGTACATTTACCTCCACTGGCTGCGACTGTAGGCACCAAATTATTGAAGTAAAAAAAGTAAATGCAAGACCAAAGCAATAAATATATATAGCAGTACAGCCTGCCATAACTATATCAAGGTGACAATTTTGTTCATGCATGTGTTGGGCTATAGGGGAAGGAGGAATTGACTACGACCTTGTTAGCACAAGTTACATAACCAAACCAATCAAAAACCAGCACAACACTATTTTCAATGAAAATAATTATGTGACAAAAGAATTTATGTAATTATTTAATACAACATAATGATGTATTGGTTGTTGATTGGTTTAGTCCATACAACTTGTGCAAACAGGTTTACATAAGAATTTCTCATCCGTGTGTGTGAGAGAGGGAGAAAATGATCAGTTTAGAGATGGTTTAATATTAACTTACTTTTATCTCCCCATTTATGCGGGCTTCAGATGAAAGGACACGAGCATCCACTATTTTTTTAAGATCTCGTTGCAACCTCCTGTGAAAATCCTTGAACATTGTTGAACCTCCAGACAACACGATATTCTGAAATAAAAAAGACAAAATAGGCAAGAGATAAAGAGATCAATCATTAAGAACAAGTAAACTAAAGGGCTTGAAATTCATATGATCAAAAATTAAATATCATGACTGGACTGATGGACTGATATAACACTTGACACTAGTGTACTCCATCTGGGCCAACAACAAAAAATGCCTCAAGCTTAACATTGAGCTTTGGAAGATACCTAATTTTATGATTAGAAGTAACGGTTCACTAAAATTTAAAAGCACTCTTAGAGATTATTAATACACGTGTCAGTAAAGTACTTCACCTTGTATAGTGATCTCCTTGTGTCAATTGGCGCAGACTGAATGCATTTCTCTATTACAACTGGCAAAGGGGCAGTAAAGTCACTGCTATATATCTCAGGATTAAAGAAAATCTGCAAAAATCATAGGGAAAACATACAGATATGTTAAATTGACTGGTCCTATTGATATAACGGCCCCAACTGAACCTATACATTAGCTCAGGAATTACACCAAGGCACTACTAAATTTCATGAATTATTCATCAGTTAAAGGAACAAACTCAAGTGGAACCAATAGCTATCGCTAAGTGATACCAGGACTCTTAGAGATAGAGACTACATGATCAGTTGATCCCAAGTTCAAATACCCAGAGGCAGCAAGGCTACATTGCCTGCACTTAAGCCTCCCTTGCCTGTTCCCACACTACTTTCTGGGCCTCTTTTATAACCCGAAAAGGTAATGGAAGAAATTCTGACGTTCTAAAACAAAGGTTTGGATCAAGGCAAAAAGCATAATATCACTTTAGTTTTTTTACCATTTTCTCATATAGACCTCTCTATTTCAGCTATAGAATATAGATACTAATGTAAATATCTCCAATCCAAGCCCCCTCCCCCCCCAAAAAAAAAGACAGATTTATGACTATAATAGAGAAAATCTAAATAGTGGCCACAGAACAAACCTCAGGGCCAAGAAATCGTTCATAGCCAATATCAGATGAATATGGTGCCCCCGTCTTTGGTTTAATACCTCTCCAATGCTTGATGTACTTGCCTGGTTCTTTGTCATGCTTATTAAATTCCTGAGAGAAATTGAGCTAATGTTATGTAGGAAAACTAAAAAATTTCAACGATCACTTTAGTTACATCCCTTGATTCACAAAAAGAAGAGCAAATTAAAGAATTTATTGGCATTTGACATGCAAATGGCAGAAGCAACAAAACTATTGGCAGAGGCACACAACAAACTCCTCAAAAAATCTGTCAAAGAACTGAGTATTGAAATAAAGACAACCTTCACAATGTCAGAGCAGGTGTAGCAATACATTTCCTTCACTTTCCGTGCCACTTCAAAAGAGTCTTCCGGTGGTACAGTTTCTCCCCTTTCCTGCATGAAGCAATGTCAACACAACAGTTTGTGAATCTGGCTTAGCAAAAATGCAGATTGGCAATTGACTATGGATTATTACAATCTCAGTCAGTTCAACAAAAAATATATAGCTAAATACACGAATAAGTTTCATAATCAATTATGAAATAAGTAAACTTCACTTCTAATTATTAACTATTAAAAATGTAACAAAAATACTACCATAAGTGCATCACACCCTGTTCATCCAGATTAGCATTTATACATTATTGGTTTCACTAGCTAGTGTAAATGGTAATTAATGAGATCTTTCAAAATTAAAAAGAGGTTTACAAAAATTCACAGATATTCAAATATGGGAACAATACCAGCACAATAACCTTTTAATTTTATACCAGAAGGATTACCCACCCGCATGAGCTGCTGAACAAAAAGAGTAATATCCTTTCCGGCAATAGGAATCGATTTGATGCTACTCCCAATAACATAGCCGTCTGCAACAGGCACAACATGAGAAGCTCCATCTCCAACATCCACTACAACTCCTGTCATCTCACACTAAGAAGAATTCCAGATCAGCCTAAAAGGAAAGTATTCTTAAAGTAAGACAGATACAATAAGAAACAAGAAACAAAATTTCTTCATAGCTCTAATGGTACTGTTATCAAATTCAAGTATGATTATGCAGAGTCAACTTAACATTTTATATTCAACATAATGAGGGGAGCTGATGAATTGTCCTATGCGCTAGTTATAATGCAAAACCACCACAAAATTCCATTCATATTCTGCAGTACAGTTCACTTTTGGTTTCAAGTGAAAGCATCCAAAATCATCAAATTGCAGGGGCTGATGAAACATCCAGTGCATTTTGTGTTTAGATAGCTAAATATGTAAAGCATTCAAGATTTATCATCCAAATCCAATTCGGTATTCAACATTATTCCCAATCATTTTCGGGTGTACCAATTACAAACCTTGGATGTGGTGTATCCAGCTGCAAGAGCAAGCACGGAATTCACAGCAATGTAAAGTCCAGGCACATTAAAAGTCTCAAACATGATCTCCCCAGTATACTCGCGACTCTCGGGCGCGGTCAATGGGCTCTCGGTCAAGAGGAAATAGTGATCCTCAGGATCACACCTCAAATAATTGAAAATGCACTGCTGCCAGAAGCGCTCCATGGCATCCCAATTCTCAACCTGGCCATGCCGAATCGGGTAGCTGAGATTATAAGTGCTGCTAGACCGAGACTTGGAAAGTGCCTCATCCCCAATGAAGAAATCAAGATCTGCCATAACCCCAGCATTGTGCTGGGCCACCCAATTGCCTTTAGAAGAGGCCCTCGATTGATTCAGAAACGACTCATTAACTGCAACAACTGTCGGTGCAATAAAACACGGCTCAACATTACCAGCAAACCCCATCTTCGTATACCTGCAAAAAACAAAACAAAAAATCATTTTTCGAATTCAGACTAAACCCAATTGGGATGAATCAATATTACAGACAATTCTAGTAACAAAACTAAGCAAACATGAGTGGGGCGTTCCAACAAACACAGTGTCCCCACCACATAAGGAAAAGATACTACAACATAAAGCTAAAATAGAAAGTGGGTGATACAAATGGAGAAAAAGGGTACCCGGAGCCATTGTCGATGACTACAGCTGGACGAGAAGAAGATGGGTCCATGAGAAAAAGCGAATAAGTAGTAGTGATGGTGAACGCTGAAGGTGGACCTGCGACTGAGATCCGAGAGTGAGAGTGAGTGTGAGGCAGAGGTTCATGGTCGTGAAGAGAGCTGTGAGAAGCGCAATAAGGAGGAGGAAGGAGAAAGTGGTGTAGGTGAGGGTAAAGATGATGGTGACGCAGACTTTGATCCGAAGTGAAAGAAGATAGCAAAAGACAAATGAGAATGGTTGGTGATTGTTGTTGTTAAACCCATTTGAACACAGCGAGTGGAAGTGGAAGTGAAAGTGCAGGTCCCATTTAGTCGATCATCATTCTGTTCGTTTCCCAAAGATGCTTTCCTTGGCAACCAAACAACGACTCTTCTCTTCTCTACTTCTGTCTGTTTCTCTCTCTTTCGTTTACTAATAATAAATTAGTGTGCACGGTATGACGGCAACTATAAACAATTGTCGTTGTTGCAGTGTTGGTACGAACAAATGGGGGATGCTTGATCTCAAGCCCCGCCACCCAACACGAATATTTAACTTGTTTGATTTCTTTCTTACACGCCAACCTTTTTCTTTCTTGTTGCCTGCCCTAGTACGATGAATTCATGAACCTCTGTTAGAAAAATTAAAACTGTCGGTAGTTTTTAATTTAAATATATTTGGGTAGTTAAGAACAGATAACTCACAATTCAACTCTAACTCAAAATCTAATTTTTCAATTGAAATTCAGGTCACAATTCATTCAATTTGTTATCAATAAAAAAAAATCATTACAAACTAAGCTCAAAATACATGAAATTGAGTTAAGATTACAAGCGGGAATTAAAAAATTGAACAAGGTTCCTTTAAAAAAAATTGAACAAGGAATTAATATATATTTTTGGTGAATATAAATTAATATACTCGAACCCTTAATAGACATAATTTAAATATTTAATAAAGGTCTTAATATCTAAAAATAGATTAGGAATAAGTTTAACTGTTTTAGACTTTTAGTAAATACATATAATAAACAAATGAGAAAACTCTATAATAGAAACTTAAACATTCTCAGAGCATCTTTAATGAAAATATTTATATGAGCAGTTTAATTTTTAGTAATGGTGTTTAACTTTTTTTCCTACTGAATCAGATGACATGATGCTACTTATATAAATAATTGTTGTTTAATAAATTAATATTATGAATAAAATATTTTTAAAAAATATTATAGGACCCGCAAAATTAAGTTAATCACTCACTTCAATAATCTTAGCATTGTAGTGAATTTTCATATAAAATGTTTAAATCTATGTGAAATTCTAAATCCCGCAAAATTATGATAAGTAATTCATCTAAATAATTATGCACTGTAGATATTCTTGGATGCATTCTAGAAAGCAAATTTACAGATATTTTTGTGAGATCTTCAATTATTATTATTATTGAGATTTATTTAATATATTTCATAGTAATTAATTGTCCTATAAAATTTGGCACAATATTATAATATAGATTATATTTAAGAATATTTTGAGTGTAATTATAGCAAAATTTTGGGAGGTAGTTATTTTTCTATATTTTGTATATATATTCAATTCAATTTATTCAACAAGAATTGTATGGCAGTTTCTTTTCATAGGATTCCTTAGAAAGAAGAAGCTAGAAAGAAAGAAAAAAAGTTATCCTTAGGTCAGTTGGGTGTGCAGATTTGGTCTATAGGTGATCTTAAGAGGTAAAGACCTCTTTTCTCAAACTTTCCATAGTAGTGCATTTTATAATTATTTTGGGTATATTGGTTATACATGGAATTGTTTTTGACTTTGTCTGTTAATTATGTTTTTTTCTTTTAGTTAGAGAATTATTTTGAGTTTATATGGGAAGAAATGGGGATTTTTCTTAAATTAGGAATTAATTTTTATTTTAAGATTTTGAGTTTACTAGTCTTTCAATTTTTGGTTTTAATTCCTAATTTAAATTTTGATTAGTCAAAATTCTTGAACTTTTATTCTTACACCACTTTTTATCTAACCTTTGAATAATAACATTAATAAATAATGTAATAACGATGTTATTGACAATTCAATAACTTTTTATACTGTCAAAGAGACTAAAATAATAAATATTTACAATTTTTTAATAAATTATAATTTAAATTTTTTATCAACTAGGTTGTCATAGTTGCAACCTCTTTATAGATGGTTGTAATTACATCTCAAGAGTATTGATTTAGTCCCACGTCAACTAAACCGTATGATTTTAAATTGAGCCTATAAAATCTTTGGCAGTCCTCATTTTAAGAGTCAATTTTTTTAAGTTAAATTAGATGTTAAATCCAAACTGTTGTTGGAAAGTTACCTTAATTGCACTCATCTCAAATCCACCTTAGTCGTGACCTCTTCATGAACTACGTTAATTGCAATCTCAAAAACAGTGGTTTAGTTCCACACAACTAGAAATATACTTTAAATAGATTGAACTTTTATAAAACTTGGTCGTCTTAAAAGTTGATTTTGTGAGACTCAATTAAATCCTAAATTCAAATTCCAAGAATTCTATTAATACTTCATATTTTTTATTATTCCGTTCTGTATATAAATTATGATTTTTGAAACTGAACCGAACAAAACTGACTAAAAATGGGAAAACAAGTGAGGATTAGTGTTAAAAAAATCATTTATCGTTCTCTTTCCCGTTCTTGCTTCAAATTGTTGTCAAGCCCAGGTGCAAGGCGACAAGAAGCAAATGAAAACTCATTCAACAATTGGTCAAACTTTGAAAACTGCATGGAGCTTAATAGTGGAAACTTGAACTGAATCAGATCTATAAATCGCAAAAGGGAAGGTAACCATAAAAAAGAAACCACTGGCTAGCTTGGGAATGGAAGATAATAAACGAAAAGCGGATATAGCATTAGATACAAGTTGCAGCAAACAAGTTACATGAAAACTATTAGTATGATCATATGATGATAATTGATATCCCACAGCATTTAATTAAGCCCCTTCCCTATTTAAATTTCACAAACATTAAATCACTGGGATCTCATCCTGTTGAGCTGGTTAAGAGCAGGCTGCAAGATATTGTAAAGAACCCAAGCAATAGCCGGCGTAACCACAAACAGCAGAAGCTGTCCCCTGTTGTCGTTCGCGGCAGCTTCAGCCATCGCCGCAACTTCAGGAGCCGCCGCCGCCGCCGATGCATGCGGCGCAGCCACCAAGCCAGCCAAGCCGCCAAGCCCCAACCCAATGATCACGCCTTTGGTGCTACGCATGCGGTTCAGCTGGTTCAGCGCCGGCTGCAGAATGTTGAATAGAACCCACCCTATTGCTGGGATTATGGGCAGCAACAGTGCCAGACCGCGGTTGTCGCCTTCTGCTATGTCGGCTATTTGTTGAACGGCGAAAGCGGCGTCGCAGGTTCCGAGGGTTGTGAATATTGCTCCTGCGAGTGCTGTAGCAGTGGAAAATTTGGTGTTTTCGGGTGAGGTTATTAGGCCCTTTGGAAGGTTGATCTGAAGGGAAGGTTTTGATGGTACAAGCTTGGTGGGGTTGGGGAACTTTGGGTTGACGCATTTGGCGTTGATCATGGCCATTGCTGATATTGTTGATGCCATTGGTGAGTGAGTGAGGGAGGTGGTGTTGAGAATGCTGATGGCAGTGGCAGAGATGGGGAACGTGGCTCAGAGTGTGGGAGTAGCAATTTAGCGGTTGGAAAAAGCCACGTTGGATAAACGAGGTCCAATGGTATTGTGGTTTCTAGATTCTTCTCTTATCCGAATTGGGGGATAGATGGCATTTCCACCTCATATTTCTTCCCTTTCTTATCACTTGCGCTGCTCAAATGCCAACATTTTCTTGTTTTTGTTCGTAACCAGCTTGTCCCAAACACGCGTTTTACAGTTATGCAACGACACGTCGTTTAATGGGAAAAAATAAAATGTTTTTTTTATACTTTTACTGTTCTAACAAATCTTTATCTAATTATTAATATTAATAGCTTTACTTATACTAAAAAGGACCTCTTCTCTCGCCTGTAAAATTGTTCTCTTCCCTCCTCTTTTACAATTAAAAAGTGTTTTAAATGAACATTTTTGTATTGAATCATTTATTATTAATGATATGAGGTAATTCTATGCTGTAAAAAAAAGGAGATTTTTGTAGCCTATAATATGCGATGAGACGAATAAGAGTAGAATGTTAAATCTTAGACATCAAACATTTTAGGATAACTAAATGTAACAAGGAATTTGCAGCTGATGTACTTGGAATAAGGTGGTGTCCAAGTACACGACTTTTAAGTACCTTACATATGATCATAGGCATTTCAAACCCTCTTTTTATCTTGAGTAAATGAAAATTTTAATGGATAAATATTCGGGTTCTTGGAAGTGTGGGGCCTTCATATTTTAGTTTCTCAAAGAATAACAATTATGAAATAATTTCCAAGAGTGAATCAAATTAATCTTATCATTAAGTTTAATATGTTATTGTTAATGTTTTTGTTTATACGACATATTCTGTACACGTGATAATTGTCATATATCATTTACAATGATTATTACATATCAAAAAAATTACTTTTCAATTTAAATGTTTTTTTGTTATTTTTTCATTAGAATTGATGTTTTAATTGAATAAATAGCAAGCTTGACATGCAGTAGATTAAGGTGAAAGTTTTTTTTTTTTTTTGAAGTAAAGCCCATAATATTAAAGAAAGAGAATAGAGGCTAAAAAGGTCCTATTTTCATGGGTTAAGCGAGAGAATCTGGGAGGGATAATCCTCAGAGTTCATATTATATCCGAAAAGGTAAAAGAAATCCTAGCTAGACGGTCTGCAACAATGTTTCCCATCCTTCTAGCATGCCCAAGACATGAGGGAGTAGAATATCGCATCACATGCTTACAATAGTGCAAAATACCATCAAAATAGGTGCAATTATCCACGTGGCTCTACTTCCAAGCGAGAGTGTTATTGACATTTGACAATCAGTTTCAAAGATAAGATTGGGTATCGATAGGTGTTGCACTAACTGATTGGTCCATCTGAAGGCCATTGCTTATGCAATTTTCGGAGTAAAACATTGGGGCTTCACACAAGTAGCTGCAACAATAACCTTTCCATTGTGGTCTCCAAAGATGGCCCCTTCCCAGTTTCCCTTACCAGCTTGAACTGAGATATCGAGATTTGCTTTGAAGTTCCCTGCTGGTGGCGGCTTCCAAGGTTCCGTATTAGACAGAGATGTTTCTGGCTGGATATCCCAATTGGAATGCATTGAGAGAGCTATGTCAATAAGCTATGGAATTGTTGTGTGTTTGTTTTGGAAAACCTGCATATTCCTACTGCTCCAGATATTATGGAGGACCTCAAACACTAAACTGCATAAAATTACTTAACCAAGAAGCAAAAAGGGACTCCTCCTCAACTTCTATACGGATGGATAGAGGCGACGCGAACCAAATTCTTTTTACCACCTCACAATAAAGCAGCGTGTGTGTGACTGTTCCACATAATTTCCACATAATGAAAAGATTTTTCTTCAGCATTGTGGCAGGCTCTCCATGTCAAGTTAATATGAATTAGAAAAAAGAAGGTGAAAAATATAAGGAATAAGGAATGAAAGTATAGATAGGAGATAAGTAAGTTAATAATTTACATATAATATGAGACTCAATTGAAATTTTACAATTATTTTTAGGAATTAAAATATAATAAATGATTGAGTTCAAAGCACTTTTATACCTTTAGAGAATATTTTATAATTTTCATTATTTTAGAGGCTAAAATATTAGTGTTTATTTCACATTTTTTAAGATTAAAATAAATATTTATCCAAAATTTAATGAATTATACTTATTCTACTTGATTTTAAAATTATGCATTGCACAAGTTCATTTAAATTATATTTTTAATATTTATATTCTTTATTATTATAAAAATAAATGTACATAAATAAAATTAATTTTAAAATATTTAATAATATATTAAATATAACTACATTAAAATAAAATTGATTGATTATATATTTAATTAAACAGATGTTGCATACTCAATTTTTTTGATGGTTTTGTAAAATGATTAGTTATATTTGTAAAAATGATAATATTTATTTTTAATTAATTATATTTGATACATGAAAATATTAAATATATTTCCAAAATGGACACACATAAATAAGTCTTAATATTTTAAGGACAAATTTGTGTAGGCATATACATCCAAAATAAGTATGTTATTTGAAAGAATTATTGGAACATCTTTATTTAAATCACCAAATATAAAGAAAATATGAATTTGAAATTTATTAAAAAAATATTTTTCAAATGTGTTCATATCATTATACTAATAAAGAAAAATGATAAATTTTAAACTGATTTAAAATTAATTAAAAATATCAAAGAATCTTGGTTATTTGAAATTCATTTAAATAATACCGAAAAAAGATATTATTGTGCAGGATTTATTTGTTGATACTAAAAAAGTTTTTTTATATTAATGTCTGAATTTGGAGACATACTTATTTTTTGTGTATATTTGTGTGCTTATTTGGAAAAAGTTATTTTTAAATTAAAAATTAATTAATAAACAAAAAACATTTTTTGAAGCACTAAACAAACAAAAATATATGTCCTTTTGTTAATGAGAGTAAATTAAGAGATTAATCATAAGGAAGTAAATAGTAAAATATTATTTTACAAATATAATGTATAATTTTTAAATTAATACTACATTATTCCTAATTTTTTTATTTTTATAATAAATATATAAAATATAATAATTATAAAATAGTAACTTTTTTTTAAAGTGATTTGTATTAAAACAATTTTTCAAATTCATTTTTTAACACACCTACTTATGTCTTATAAATTTGAAAATTTAAAAATATATAAATTGTGTAATGCCATTTAGTTTGGTTTATGGACGAACCCAAATAATATGTAATTTGTTTTGGTTTAAATGTAATATCATATCTGAAATAAATCAAATTTATTTTTTGATAATTGGTTTCAATCAATTTTTTTGTTTGTTAAATTTTAAAATTTATTTTTACATGGCTATTAGTATTATATTTAGTTTATCAAATAATAAATAAATTGGCACAATATATCTATTGAGTCATGATCATCATCCCTTCAAAATTACATAATCATAAAAAGCAACAAAAAATCACATATAATAATAACTAAATGACAAACCTCTCATATAAAAAAAAAAAGGAATGCTAATAAAACTCTCTCAACTACTTTTCCTTCAAACTTTTCTAAGGATAAATTCTAATTTATTGAAAATCATCAATTTTAGTATGTTTTTAATAAATTATAAGAGAGAATTATTAAATAAGAATCAAAATATATAAAAATTGATGATTTACAATAAATTCTAACAAATCATAAAAGTTTTAGAAAAAAAGTTTTGAAGATAGTATCATTAACATTTCTATAATAAAGAAATACTACATTGATTGCGTTTGTTACACAATACCTTATTAAACAAAGAGAATTACACAAAACAAATACGTGAGTTACTGGATAATTTTTTATCTTATCATGTGCATTGTTTGATTAACAATGATTAACACAAACATAATAACATAAAAATTAGTAAAATATTCTTCTTATTATTAATTATCTTAATATAATGTATATTATTATTATATTTTATGAGGATTTAAAATATAAAATACATATAAGCAAGCTAACTAGTCCATAATATAAATCCGAAATACATGACATTATAAGTTTTTTAAACTAGTAGATAATGTGAATTCAAGATATATGATATAATAAAATTGTTATATTCCCTACATACATGATAAGGAATTGTTATAACTAGTAGATAAAATATTCAAAATACATGACATAATATGATTGTTATAACTAACAAATAATTGATGAAAAATAAGAGAGAGATTGATGAAAAATAAGAGAAAGATAAGGGTATGTGTGTCTTTTAAATATTTATATATGAGACACCATAATTTTCTCAATAATGATAGAATTTGAGTTATTGTCCTGTTCTAGGAGAAAGATGAGGATATGTGTGTCTTTTGAATATTTATATATGAGATATCATAATTTTTCTCTGTAACAATAGAAGTTGAGTTACTTTCCTGAGTTATTGTCTTGTGCTTGATTAATTTGTGTTGTCCCATAATTTTTTTTAAATCAAATATAAAATATATATCTAAATTTTTTAATATGGAGGATGGAGGTTTAGGAAGATTTTAATACGGTAGGATAAAAAATAGTAAACTCTGTTTAAGATGAAGTGTTTTTTTTTTCAAGAAGACGGAAGTTAAGAAAAAAGAAATTTGACAAAAAAAATGAATATATATATATATACCTCCATCTTAAACTTATTCTACCCTTTTTCTTATTCTACTGAGGTATTTTTTTAATGTTTTTATTTTATTTTATTATCATTTGTTTTTAATACCCATTCGCTCTTTATTATTTTTAGTTACTAAAAAAAGAAAGAAACGTGGCAACAAAAATGGATATATATATATATATATATATATAAAGCAATGGTAGGCTAATAGAGATTATGAGTTACAAATTTAATATGATAAGCAATAATTAATATAAAGGTTTAGGATAGAAGAAACGTTAGAGACTTACATAAATTTATATATATTAAGATTATGTATTATCATTAAGGGTATAAAATAAAATACATATAATCTGATTAAGTTTAAAGTAATCATTATTTTTTTATAATCAAGACTAAAAAAATTGTTTCTTATAAATAAATTCATAAGTAGTATTATATAAGAGTAAATAAAAAGTGATACTTTAAAAAATTTTAATCCAAAATTGGAGGTAATTCTTTTTGTTTTCAGACATTTAAAACTGGTATTTTTGGTTCCTAAAATATGAAGGAAAAAATGTTTTAATGTCTCTACCTAAACACCATTAGAAATTTTACTTATGTAATTAATGAATTACAAGTCACTGTAACTCACTTTAATTTCATTTTTACAGTATTTGAATAAAATGGCTTTTGGAAAAAGGAACTAAAATATATTTTTTTTCAAATTACAAGACTTAAGTAAAATGATCAATTTAAAATTTAGATGATAAAAAATAAATTTATCTTGAATTTGAGCATCTAAAAACATAAATAAAAAACCTAACATAACAATATTATTTATAGTATTATTGTTTGGATTTTACATTGAAGTAATCTGTTATGATATATTTTATAATGGGTTCCTTATGTTGCAACACAATATAAAAAATACATATAAATAAATAAATAAAGCATCTTCAATTCCATATTGATATGTGTTTCGGATCTAGCGATGACAAAATAGGTCTCATTGTTGAAAGTCTCAACTCACCATATGAAACGGGCCGGCCCAACCTTACCCGTAAAAATACATGTCAAAGAGTGTTGCTTTATACACTATAAACTTTTCTTCATACACTATATCCGCATAGTGAAAATCCAAAATTACCCTTTTTAATTATTTTGCTTAAATAAAAAATGTTTGAAAAACATAAGGCGCTTCCGTATACTGCTGTTCTTATACACTATATGCCTTGGGTTTCTTTTACTGCTCTTCTCCTCTTCTCCTAAGGCTATTCATTGTCTCCCACAGCAAACGCAGTCCGTCCGCATTGTTGGCCGGGGGGTCGTGGTTGGTATTGCCGGTGGTAGCTCCATTATCGGCGACGCGAAGAGGTAAGTATGTGCTTCTGTGCTGATTCAATTCGTATATAGTGTATGAGTAGGTGAATCCGTATCCGTCACCATTTAACGGATCATCTAATCCGCTAATACCATGGTGTATGCGGATGGTGTATGCGGATCCTTTCATCCGTGAACAAGCTTACCAGGCCATTATACACACACGGATGCACTAATCCGGTGGCCATAAAAAATGCATTACGGATCCATTGATCCGTGCTAAGGCCATGCATTACGGATCCATTGATCCGTGTTAAGGTTGGCCATTAAAAATTGCATTACGGATCCATTGATCCGTGTTAAGGCTTGGACATAAAAAATGCATTACGGATAACTTGATCCGTATTAAGCTTGGGACGCATTGTGCAATCACGGATCCGCTATTCCGTGGGCAATATACATTTACGGATACACCAATCCGTGTTTAAAAAAAGCAAATACGGATCCGTTGATCCGTACTATCCCTCAGACGCTTTATTTGTTTTTGAATTAGGTTTACATGTCATTAGTGGATGTATATTAGTTGCTAACAATGTGAATGTGTGTATATGAATGTGAATGTGTGTATATGGATGGTTTATTAGGAAAATAAGATACCATTGTAGACTAGGTTGTCATTTATGTGAATAATTGAAAATATTGCATGTTCCTATAAGTTAATATTCAAGAAAGACTTAGAGCAGTATAAGTTAACATTTTCATTTTGATGCTACATGATATTGGTTAGTTGTGTATATGCATTGAGTAGATGCATTCGATTATGCTGGACTTATAAGCAATTTTTCATTAAGAGGTAAAGGAAATCAAAGAAATATATAGATGCATACTATGTGACCAATGGTATATATATATATGAGTGTTATTTGTTTGTTTTAAGTTAATGCCTGAATTCAGTAACAATTGGTACAGATTATGGCAAGAACCAGAGGTGGATTGGGTCGGCCTGTAGAGGGGGGTGAACGTCGTAGGCCGACGGCCTCCGCAAGAAGACAACGGCAAGCTGAGATTGCTGCTGAGGTACCTGTTGTGGATGAAGGAGTGACGGAGGTAGAAGATGTACCAGTTCATGAGGATGATGGTAGTGCATGTGAAAGTTTCCCAGGTGGCCCAGAAGATCTTTCGGTGTTGACAGATTATGGTAACCATGTAGCAGTGAGAGTGTGGACCGGAGAGGTAATGAGTTTTTTAACAACCATTTGGTTAATAGTTAATTGTGTATGTATGTATTTGTTGAAAGTTAGAAACATTTTTTCAGGAGCGGTCAGAGTTAAAATTAGCATCCCACGGTCGTAAGGTAGCAAAGTTGGGAAAGCCGGCTCTAGAGATTGAAGGTTTAGTTGCAGCAACCGGGTTAAGCCCGTTGATATCGACTTCCGTGGACACTGGTGACAGGGGATTACTTTCTGCGTTTGTGGAGCGGTGGCACGCCGAGACCAGCAGCTTCCATTTTCCGATAGGAGAGCTGAGCATCACATTAGATGATGTAGCAACATTGTTGCATCTCCCCATCCAGGGAAACTTCCAGACTTTTGATAACATCGACGTGGGGGAGGCGATAACATTCATTGTTGAGTTGTTGGAGGTATCAGTTGAGGACGCGAGAGCTGAGACAGAGCAATGCCATGGGGCATATGTTTGATTGTCTTGGCTTCGCGAATTATACGCTGTTAAGTGCGAAGCTAGGCAATGGATAGTGGCGGCGAGAGCTTACTTGTTGCATCTGGTAGGTTGCACTATATTTGCGAACAAGAGTTTCACACACATCAGTGTGGTATTCTTGGACGCATTTCGCGATCTAGACCAATCGGGCGGATATGCTTGGGGTGCAGCTGCACTGGTACACATTTATGACCACTTGGGCTATGCATCCCAACATCACGGGAAACACTTGGCCGGCTACATTTCATTAATACAGGTAATAACACTTAACATATGTTTAATTTTACTGTTTATGTTATGTAGCCATTAATAGTGTGTTTGTTGTTAATTAATTTTGTTTGTTTTGATGCAGTGCTGGGTGTATGAACATTTTCCCACCATTGGCAGTGTCATGCCAAATCCCGATTACGAGGAGAGGGCCCCACGTGCATGCAGATGGAGACCTGGGAAAGCTTTACCAGTTTCAACCTATCAGAAGCGGTTAGATAGGTTGACGCTTGATGATGTTGTCTGGTCACCATATCGGGAGCACCGTGCATATAGAGAGTTCGAGACCATTTCATTGTTCTCTGGGTTTATTAGATGGGGGCCATTGATGGTCAGACATTTACCGGAGCGGGTGATGAGACAATATGGGTGTGTTCAGGGAATTCCACATTTGTCTCGGCCTGCGTCTATGTCCACAGAGGAGGTTGATGAGCGTTGGGGACACTTTTTGGACAACGTAGTTACCCCAGAGCATTTGGTTACATATCCTGCTCAGTGTGTTAACGAGTATATGCCATGGTTTTACAGGATATCGCATCCATTTATGCGTCCCGCAGAGCCTGGAGAGCCGCCCCGACACCCTTTTAGGGTTACCACCATATTACATTATCACCCTGCACCTGCTCGTCCTCCAGGTTCCCCTCCATCAGCACCCCGTGTACCAAATGCGGATGACCCAGCCGCTGATGTTGGTGATATGGCTCCACATGCTGTGGTACTTATTTGTCATTACAAGTAGTTCATTTTAAAATTAACATTCATTAGAAGTTGTTATTAACACTGTATGTTGTTAAATTGTTTTAGGGAATGTGTCGACGGATACGCAGAGGCTTACAACGCATGATTGACTTGAGGATTGTCACCCCAGGCACTGATGCCTACGCCTGTACACAGGAGCTGTTGGAGTTAGCCAGTAGTGTACACGACGATAGAAATGTATATGTGCGCTCCAACAGGAGGAGGGGTACCATCAGGAGACGGCATCACGGCCCAGATTGACCACTACTTTCCATTTTTTGTTGTATTGTTATATACCACCCACCTTATGGGGAATAGTGACGTTTGTAGTTATGTTGGTACATCAAACATTACAAAAAGGTTATTTTATATTCTATATAACTAAAATTAAATTTTCACAACCAATTATGGAACTCACAGTTTAAATTTAAAAACATTGACACGTAAAAAAAATAAAGATAAATGAAAAGTCATCTGACAATTTCAAATGATAAAATTCATAAAATTATAAAAGTGGACACATTGATGTTATGTTGGTACATGAAACATTACAAACAACATAAAACTTAAATTGTCATCCTAAATCGACATATGTTTGGGTTGTAGTGATCGATGCAACATACATCCACTGTCTATGTCTATAATAATTTGGCCAATGTTTTGCTTCTGTAAAACTATGCCTCGGCCACAACAATGCAGTTCCTGGGATAGGGCAGTCATCTGACAATTCAACCTGTCACATAAAACAATAACTTAAACTATCCATTGGCCTGAACAATGAAGTAACTAGAAAACTATAAATGTCCTTAAGTTTAAGGTAAAAGTTGTACCTGTACAAAATGGTTACCAAAAACGTGACCAATACACATAATGCGGTGCATACTTGGGTCTTTCGGTGGTTGGCTTCTAAGAGGGAAAAATGTCGTACTTTGTTTACGGGAAAGTGACACAAGAATGACATTATACCTTGATGCAATCACGTAACCCATGTCGGTGATATCCATCCACTTATCAATTGTTACCTACACAACCATAGCTTAATAATGCGTCGACGATTCATGGGTGAAATAATAATCAAAGCAGGTTAGGTGTTACCTTTGATAAGCCGTCAACAAGAAGGGAACGCTTCAACTGTTCAAACCTAGGGAATCCACCAAACAATGCTACATATTGATCAGACCATTCTGAAAGTTCCTTAAGCAAATGATTGCGGACCACAGGCCAAGAATCTTCACCGTACCCTAAGAGGCCAGCAATTACACGGTATCCACAATTACCATCAGCCTTAACATCACTGATGTTAACAATAAATTTCTGCATAAAAGGAACAAACTGATCAAGCATAGGGAGTTGGTTGGTCTGCTTTATTTCAACATTTACTGAAGGTCCCATATCTTGCGTGGAGCAACTGTTTTGCACTGAATGCAATTCATCAACATATTCAAAGTATGACGGATCCCGCTTTGTTGATATTTCATGTCTTCTGTGTTTATTTTTTGGAGCCCCTTTTGTTTTGACCTTTTCAGGGGGGGGGATGCATGGATGTCTGATCAGGAAATGCAAGTTCTTTAAGTTTAGTCTTCAACGTCATTTTTCCGCACAGGTCAAGCTTATGAAAACGGTTCGAGATTGCCTCCATCTCTTCCGTAATTTGAATTTCCTGGCTCATAGGATCACCTTGGTCTGAAAAATTTAGTCTGCGCCAAAATGCATGAACACATGATAGTGGTATGCTTCCTTGGACAATCTTAGCTAGCTCACATGCACATGGGAGACCATGGGTAGTTCTCATAACACAACCACATCGCTTGGGATTTTTTCCTGCATAACGAACTCGTTCATATTCAGCCGCAATCTGGTTTAAAGCATACCTGGACACCATGCTGATGAGTCTCTTGTACAAAGTGACTTTAAAAACATGACCGATGACATGAGTGCTTATTTCCAAAGATGCCTTTATTTCAGTATGTTGCAAAGTCATCATGTTGTTCATAGCATCCCAAACAGAACATAAATCTCCAATGCTGTTTTGTAGAAGCCTTTTTAAAGTAGAATGTGCAGTCTCTACCCTGCATTTAATAGCAACAGGTTAATCCCATATAAACAAGTAAAATGTTAGTAATCAACTTTAAACCATCTCATACCTATTACTTGTGGTATTACCAAGATGCATAACTTTGTTTGTCCATGCAGTGACAAATTTTTCCTTGTGAGGATCCAACCATGTTTCTTTAACATAATCAATAAATGTAGGCCACGGTGAACACGCAATTTCAAACATCCTCAGACAATCATCATATGACTTCTGATTAGAACAATCAACAACACTTCCCCATGCATCAATAACATAATCCCAAGCGTTGCTCTGCCGAATATAAGTTTTGCATTTTGCCTTCACATTCTTGTTAATGTGAAAGCGACACAACAAATTGGTACATTCAGGAAAAACAACTTTTATAGCATTCATCAACGCCGCATCTCTATCAGTTATAATCACTTGTGGGAAAAATTCACTTTTAAAGAAAATCCCTCTGAAGCGTTCAAGTGCCCACACAAGATTGTTTGTACGTTCCGCCTCTAAATAGGCAAATGCGGCAGAAAACGTCATCCCCGTAGGTGTGACACCAACAATGTCAAGTAAAGGCAATCTGTACCTGTTAGTTTTGTATGTACTGTCAATCAAGAAGACCAAATGGTATGCATTGCTCAATTTCACTGCATCTGGATGAGCCCAAAATAAGTCACGTACCACATTTTCCTCTTTCATTCTATGCCAATAAATATACATGTCACGCTCAAGAAGTTTCATCAGCTGTTGCATTTCAGACTTATCACCTCTAATACGCGTGCGATATGCATATCTTGCATTGTATATTTGCTTCAAACTAGTATAATTATTAGCATTGTGGTCCTTCAAAGTTAAGAGAATATTCTTGGGTTTCACCATGGACTTTGTCATATCACCAACAATTATCTTCTCATCCTGAGTTAGCCTACCAGCATATGGGTGTCCATATAAAGACTTTGCCAACCTATGATTATGACTGCCACAAATTAGCTTCACTATCCAACCTTGCCCTCCCGGCCCAGGTTTTGCTCTCAACTTAAACGGACAGTCACATTTTCTACTGCTTCCCGTTGTTGGTACAATCCCTTTTTTGAATGATCTATATTTTCCACTTCTTTCACAACCAATTATAACATATGATGTTGTTCCTACCTTTGCATTTGCTATGCCGCTCCTCATTATAACAACAACAAATCCATTATCATATGCTACACTACGAGCCCATGCCAATACATCATCACGCGAATTAAACACCTGCAAATATACAACAATCAACCTTTAATAACATTTTTATTTTTCAAACCATTCGATAAACAAGTTTAACTACAAATATACCTTTGATGTATTGAAGGCTAGTGAACAATCAACTGAATAATTAATGTCTTCAACACAATCACCTTCATCTCCAATATCTTCTTCCTCTAAATTAATTTCTTCTGACATAATGTCATAGTACCATTCATTGTTTTCCATCTACACAAATGCTATATACAATGATTTCAATTTGAATACCCTAAACACATAATAATATTCAATAACATACGCATTTATATACATCAAAACAACTTCAATCCTTTATTTTAAATTCTGATAGCAGTAGCAGCATGCCAGCACATAAAATGTACATACGGATCATATAATCCGTATAGGGTTCACGGATTTGCCATATACGGATTATATGATCCGTATGTACATTTTATGTGCCAACGGATCCTTCAATCCGTGTAAACAAGCCGTCCTTTTACGGATTAAGCAATCCGGCCCCATATACGGATCATGAAATCCGTAGCCTCATATGGATTCATTGATCCGTAAGAAACAACATCAACAACTTACGGATCCAAGGATCCGTATCATAGCAAGCATATAAATCTTACGGATTTAAGCATCCGTCCGACAACTTAACATTACTTACCTTGCACCCACCGCTAACCGCTAAAAATGGCGTCTCCGACGACTCCCTCAGCTCAACTCAGCTACCACCGAACACAACCACCTCCTCCAACACCAGCAGCTCCAATGCAAAACAAAATCGCAACAACGGAAGGGAAGTGTAGCAGTGTAGCAAACAGTAAGTCATCAGAAAACGCAGCCATAATAAAAAACAAAGTGAAGGGCAATTTCGGATGTCCACTGTAGCTATATAGTGTATGAAGAAAAGTTTATAGTGTATAAAGCAACACTCCATGTCAAAGGCGGGCCAGCCCAGCGGGCCAAAGGAGAGATATTAATTTCATTTTTTGTGATTTTGTGTACGACCCAGCAGCTCCTTGAGCCTCCTTACAGGACCTTCCTCAATCCTTCACTTCAGTTCTCTACTTCTCTCTCACATGTTCTTCCCGTGAGTACCGTCGGGATCTTCCTTCACTTCGACGCCGTGGTCCTTGCAGCTCCGGCGCAGACGCCCGCACCCGCACCGTCGACGGCGTCTCCACTCTCAGTTCCCGCACCACCACCGGCGTCTCCACTCGCCGTTCATCCCAGAAGCACCGCCACTCCGCCACCGGTCCACCACACCAACCACCAGGTACGCTTTGGCTTTCTCACAACCATCGAACAAAATATTTTAAGAGCTTTGTGTATGCATACTCTGCCATCGAACAAAATATTTCTCAATAAATTTACTTGTCTGAAATTTTGATTAGAGAAAAGCTAAAAGAAACACACTTCTTTCATGAATTCATTCTCTTCTCCTAACATTCATTCTCCTTTACCCTCTTGCATATTTTGCGTACATGCTTTTTTTTCTTTCTTCATCTTCACCGTTTCCCCCATTTAACACAAGTTACACAACCATCTCTAAATCATCCAGCAGAACCCTTTTCTATAAACCTTTTATACTCCTTCATGTATCAATTTAGAGCTTTCAAAACTGAGCCTTAAGTCACGGCCACTAGCTAGAAACAGATAGGAGTAATTAAGGCCTTGTAGTTTGTTTATTTTTTTCAGAAACAAATTTTGTTTTCTATTTTTTTTGTCTCCTGAAAGTGATTGTCCTTGATCACATTTATGTTTTTAAAAAACTTTGTCTTGTGAATTAATTGAAAGTACTTGAAGAAAACAGAAGAAGATAAGAAAATTGAAAACAGGTATGATGTTTTATTGACTCAAAAACTTCTCTAAAAAGATATCTAAATTAATATAAATATTTGAAAGGTAAAAACATAGAAGGTTGGATTTGTGGAGATAATTAAGGATGGGACAATAGATTGTATATATAAGTCATCTTTTCTTATGTTAGTGACTTACTGGCCCACGAATATATTTTAGCAGGGCTGCTTCACTTGCTTTGCTGCTAAATGTCTGTCAAGTTTGGTCTCCCAGATTGAATTGTAAAATTTTGAAAACGAAGTTTCTACAGTGCTTGGTGGAGGGCTTGTACCAGGTTCAGTCCAATTTCATTATTGACATTGATATGCCTGTGAGAATTCAACTATTGAAACTACTGATTTGTATTTTGCTTCTTATGTTTGCCTGGTCAAAGATATCAATGCATTGTTTGACATTATGCATGTGCTTCAAATCATAAAATTTAGTTATGCATTAGCTGCTAAAACTATATCAGTTACTTATCAATTTTAGTTCACCTGCTATGATTGTGTGAATTAATTACAACTAATATTGTTGAAGGGTTATGCCAAGTTTTCTTGATGCTTCAGCAAAAATTAAATATGGTTATCCATGGCTAACTTTATCTTTAATTGTTGTTTTGAAGGTTCTTTAACTTTAGTTGGTGGTGATCCTGGTATTGGGAAAATTACACTGCTATTGCAGTTAGGAATTAATTTTGGATGGTAAAACTGGATATAAAAGTTTGATGGTCAACTTTCTATGATAGGATACTAATGATTGTAGACAAGGATTTATCATTAATTTTTAGCATAAATTAATTACATTTTTTTAAATAATTTTTTTGGCTTTTTTAAAAAAAAAGTAACTTTTTTTATTTTTTGGCGGGCTGGCCCGCTGACCCACTAACCCACTCCAAAGTGGGGTGGGCTAGCATTTCCAGCCCACTTTGCAAAAGTGGGCCTGGCCCAGCCCGGCCCGTTTTGGGTGGGCTGGCCCACTTTGCCATCCCTACTTGGATCATGCCCCTTTTTTTGCATTTTGTTTTTCAAAAACAACACTCATCTTCTTTTTCTTCTTCTTCCCTCTAAATTCCTCATAAAGGTGCAAAACAAAAACGTCATCAGCTTTGGAAACCCTAGTGTGAGGCAACATCAAGTGTAGCAATGGTTGATGTCCATAAGTTAATTTGCCAAACCTGTAACAACGTGGGTGTTGGTGATGGTTCTGATGGCTTTTTCTACTGCCTTCGCTGTGGTTCTCAATGCGAGGATGTGATGGACACCGCTGTTGATGACGATGATCTCTTCAACAAGAGTGCCGTCTACTTGCCTAGTCACCAACGCCAGCGACCTGTTGCAATCAAAGCCGAACCCATCTCTCAGTATGACTCCTTTTATGATTCCCACTCCAATTTTATTAGGAATCTGGGTTTAGAAGGTGAAACTCCTCAACGAAATGATCATGTTCAAGTTAAAAGAGAGGAGGAATTTGACGCTGCCCAGTTTGATGAGGCAAGTCCTTCTGTTCCCGCTGATTTTGGAGGCTCCCAAGTTGCATGCTTTGAAGACTACCACAACGAGATAAGGATGCGGTATGTGATGGGGTTGCAGATGATGATTGAGCTTCAGTGTGAAGCATTGGTGAAAGAGTTTAAGGTGACCCCTTTAATTTGTGGCTTGGTTGGTCCAATTTGGTTGAGGTTTGTCTCCAAGACTGGCATTTTTGGTGATGACTGGGCTGATAAAGTAATCCATGACTCTGAAACGCAGAATGAAGGTAAAATGATGTTTTATCTGCTATATTTCTACATTTAAATTACAATACGTGTACCCCTTTTTGTTGCATGGTTTGGTTCTTTACGTTCCAGTCAATTTCTCAATGTACTTGTTAATGCATATTGTGGTTCAGGATTGACCATAATGTTCCAATTCTTGCTTTATTTGCTTGTGACATATTTGGGGCATTACTGTGTCTTGTTCATCAAAGGTTTCACTAAATGCTTTCTGTTTGTATTAAAAGTTCATGAAACCTTAATTATCAATTTGGAGCATTACTCTCATTAGCATATTGTATATGATTAGTTACAACTCAATTTGGTTCATTAAGCTTGGATTTGACCCCTTCATTATCAAATTATTGTAATAGCAGCAAGATAAGAGGATTAGCTTGATAATGAAGTGTGTAGTACAGTTTTTCAACAGTTGGAAGATACTTATCATATTTCCATCAAGCCTATCTTATAGTTTATTTCTGCATTGGTATCAGATGAACCAGAAGATTACAAGCTACGTGCCAAATACAGAACAGAGCCCCACAATATATTTGGCAAGCGAGCTGTCATGATATGGTTTAGGTCTTTAAAGAAAAGGATTCCACTATCTTGTACTGTTGCTGTTTCATTTCTGGCATGTCATGTAGCCAGGGAAGCTGTCCTGCCATCTGACATGATGAAGTGGACGCTTGAAGGGAAGCTTCCATATTTTTCTGCTTTTGTTGAAATTGAAAAGCGCATGGGACAACCAACAAGCGCATGTCCTATTAGTTCAAGTGTTATGTTCAGGCCCCAACAAGCTATTCCAGTACAGAAGCTAGAGTCATTTGCTGCATCCATTGCTCAGTTCATAGGCTTGGAGTTACCTCCTGTGAACTTTTATGCAATAGCTTATCTTTTTCTTCAAAAATTATCACTGCCTGTTGAAAAGATTCTTCCTTATGCATGCAGCATATATGAATGGTCAATGCCTCCAGATTTATGGTTATCCTTATCCAGTAATTGTTTTAGGATACCTACTCATGTATGCGTTATGTCAATTCTGGCAGTAGCAATAAGGATATTGTATAACATAAATGGCTTTGGAGAGTGGGAGAAGAGTTTGTCTCGTGATGATGATGCCAAAGACAACAGTGAAATGGGTAATGCTTTTGCCTCTGATAATGGACATGATTTTGGTAAGGAATCTAAAGATTCAGCTGAAGATCAAGTAGGACCTCAAAAACACGAATTGGATTCTGCCTGGATTCTCCAACACCTTCAAGCAAGATATAAAGAGATTGCAGATACCTATGGTGAAGTTTTTGTTTACTTATATTATTATATTTAACTGAACCTTATGTTGCACGAGTTAATATTCTATTTTCGTCCTATTTTTTACAACAATTAAATGACTATCTAACATCCAGTATTTATGGACAGCGTATTCAAAGGACTTGGCTACATATCTCAAATACTGTAGGGATGTTGTCTTTGCTGGATCAGAACCATCTTATGGGAATCATGAGGAAGAAAAAATGATAGAATACCTATGGAAATTTTATCAGAATGAAGAGGTAATTAAAGAATTGAGCTAGTTATTCTATTGATATGCATAGGCCTTTAGAATTAGGATGTCTTGGAATTACTTTCAAGTTTCAACTTCTTTTTTTCCTTATTTCCTGGGATATGTTAAGAAAAAATAGCCCCTCTGCCTGTGCTCTTTTGTCTATGGGACATGGCTTGGCTGTTCATGATTTTCAATTTCTTTCCTAGTGAAGCTTGGAAAATAAATTGGCTACATCACTGTTTCCTAAAGTAGAGGACATCAAAATTCAAGAAAAATATCATGAATGAACTATTGTCCCCACGGACTTATTTCCTCAAATGAAATTTGTACAAAATAGAATAAAGAGAGGAATTTCTTTTCTTTTTCCTGCCGAAATGAGGGGGCTTAATCAAGTGCCAGTCATTTATATATCTTTAAATTTCTCTAAAAACTTTTGTTTTGATAAAAGTGATTGAGATAACTTGCTAGAAAATGGCATGTTACTTGTTACTTTTACATATTGTTATTATTATTTGAATACATTTACTTGGTTCAACAATCAAAATTACGACATACCTGATTTCTGTAAGTAATGCTCATTTATTCATGGGTCAACTGATATTTCACTGCTAGTACCTTCACTCACTGAAGGTTTGTTGTGCTCTAACGATTTGTAATTGGAATCAGGGAAGGGCTGTACATTTATATTCTCTTATTAGTCTTGAAGTTATAGATGCTCATATAGTGAGTGCAGAATTTATGGAGATAACATTAATGAAGATCTCTTACATGAATATTTTCCTCCAAATATTATGCTTATATAAAAAAAATTGTATTCCATCATCTCCTATATGTTATATGTTGGGCAGATTTTATTAAATAAAAATATTTTTTTGTCTATCTGCCTTGGTATGTTTAGTTTCCGGGAGTTGTTTTTGTTGTCTGAGTACATCATGAAGAATGCCTGTCAAAATGTGTTGTATAACACTTTATCTTTTTTCTGTTTTAGGATACAAAACCATCAGAAAATGTAGAGCAGTCAAATACTTCTTTTAACCAAACAAGGTCGAGGGATAAAGGATGCATTGGCAGGACATCAAAGGAGGAAAAGATTAGAAAAAAAGGTTTTAATGAACTCTTTCCTGATGATGACACCAGCCTTGAAGATGTGAGCAACAATAATTCCCATGAGAGTTTGTCAGACAGTGAAGACTCAGATTCCCAAGAGCACAGTTCAGGAAAATCTCATGTCAAGGAAGCCATTAGACAGATGAAATTAGAGATGGAGGAGAACAGATTTTATTATGTACCGCCTAGTGTCAAGCGAAAAAGACCTGATTATATTCACTATGTGAGAAAGAGGGACGAAGGTGCCCTGACTTATGTTGCTCATGCTGATTATTACATTTTGCTTCGGGCTTGTGCCAGGATTGCACAAGTTGACATTCGGATTTTGCATATTGGTGTGTTGAGACTTGAGAGAAGACTTGCTTGGTTGGAAAAACGGATTGATCAATGCTTACATTCCAAACCAACTAGCATTTCTTGTAAATTTTGTAGTAAGAAGACTACGGAAAATGGATCCGATGGTCTTCCTGGACTATCAAATTTGAATATTTGAGAATTGATAGTTTAACAATTCGTAGAATAGAGGAAGGGTGCTTTGATTCCTTCTTTTTTTTCTTTTGATTTTCAATTATTCATACAAGAATAAATATTAAGAATAAGATACGAGGATGAGAACCAAAGAAGAATTAAAAAGGATCAAACGACACTTGGTTTGTCGTAATCAATAAATATTTAGGTTAGTGAAAAGTGTAGGGAGTTTCTTATTAAGGACTAATGGAGGTGTCTGTTTGAGTTTCATCTTATTGGGAAAGCTTCATTGCCTTTTCGAGTTGCAATTTAAAACAGGTGTGCTTCTGTCAATTACGATATACATTACACAATGACATGGAAAGTAGAATAGTTCATTTACTTTCCATGCTTGTCTCCATTTCCGAGCAATGTTGCTTGTCAGAGTTTCTGATAATACCATGCTGCTTCTGGATTCTCACATGGGAATTTGTAGTTTTTACTTGAGTTGGTTAATGCAGTCACTTAGGAGGTTCTGTGGAGTTATTTCTCGCTCAATTAGCCTACATGGTTGTCCTGCTTGGCATAATGCCAAATTGATTCTTTATTATGCTGGTCCCCTGTCTTGATATACTTTAATCAAAACTTTTCCGTTAGATTTTCAGTCCCTATTTGGATGCCAAAAAATTCAACAAGTTCTCCATTTCATCTATTCTGACAGCTACTTAAAACAAGAATTGTAAATATATCTTTATGAATTTTGTTACAAGTGTTGGTAAGTATTTCTAATGCTAATATTTCGAAAGGAACAAGTCTAACATTGCCTAAGTGAAGAGCCCTTGAAGAGTGATTTAACACTTATTTTTGGCTTTTAAGAACTTGCGGAGGATTGAGCTTGTGTGCATAAGTTCGGTCAAAGGGTGCCACATTTGCACTCCGTTACATTTGCACCTGCCTCAGTGTTAACTTTCTGTGTTTTTCATTCATGTCCCATATCAAATTAATTATGATCTGTTATAAATCTCATAATTTTTGCTTATATGACAATTTTGTTTGTGTTGCTTGTCAGAACTTGGAATATTTATTTGATAAATTCTCACAGTGAATATTGTGTGAAGCATAATGTACCAAAGACAAAAGTGTATATTGTATGAAGCATTGTGTAAATACTGAAGCATTTTTTAGTACTTGTTTTCTGACTTGACTTTATATCTGTTGGAAATTTTCAAGAGAAAATAAAAACAATATTTGATCAGAGAACAATACCATATATTTTGAGAATAGTTAAACTTATTTTAAAACCGAAACATTGCAACTTATAGAGCTTAAAGAATAACTATCCACTAATAGCATGTTCCTAGAAATATGCCATGAACTTAGACAGAGATAACAAAGCACTTAAAACTTCCTAACTGACACCTTAAAACTAGAACAGCAAAACAATTAAAATTAACATGATCATAATATGAAGACGTTTCAGTCCTGAAGCATTTTCCTAACTCTTCTTTGCTTTAGGAGCTGCAAACTCCAATTTTTTCCCTTATAAACTTCTACTGACTGAAAGTGGCTTTGTAAGCATATCTGTCCGCTGATTTTCAGACTTGCAATAAACCGAAGTCACAAGTACTTTTTCTGCACTTCTCTTAAGAAAAATAACTTTATGTTGAAATGCTTGGTTTTCCCATGAAACATAAGATTATGGGAGATAGCAATAGCAGCTTGGTTGTCAACAAAAATCTTGGTGCTTTCTGCTCCAGATTCAAATCCATTAAAATCTTCCTTAGTCACAAAGCTTGATTGACGGCAGCTGTTGCTACAAAAAATTCTGCTTCAGCAATGGATTGAGCCACGATCTTTTGCTTCTTCGAGCTCCATGAGAAAACACCAGATCCAAGAGTAAAACAGTAGCCTGATGTACTTCTCATATCATCGATGAAACCTCCCCCGTCATTGTCAGAGAAACCAACCAGCTTAAACTCTTTGCTCCATGTGAACTTAACAACAAAATTAGTTGTGCCTTTGACATATCTAATTATTCTCTTGGCAGAGATGTAATTCGCTTAGTGTATAAACCTAGACAAAAATGCTTACATAATTTAAAATATCAGGACGTGTTGCAGTAAGATATATCAAGCAATCAATCAAACTTTTGAAGTATCCCTCATCAACTTTATCAGCCCCATCTTCCTTACATAGCTTCTCCTTTTGATTGATAGGAGTGCTTGCTTCCTTGCATTCTTGAAACTTAAACTTCTTCAAAATCTCTTTGACATACTTCTTTTGGCAGATGAAGACTTAATACTCAGCCTACTTAATTTCCATTCCAATAAAGAAGGTCATTAATCCGAGATTTGTCATCTCACAAACCTTCATCATTTCTTGTTTGAATTCCTGAATCATCCCTGCCTCATTTCCTATCACCAAAAGATCATCAACATAAAGTGAAACCATCAGAACATCATTGCTATGATGTTTAACATAAAGAGTGGCTTCAGACAAGCTTTTTTTTAAAACCGATGCTAAGCAAATGGTCATCTATCTTGTTGTACCAAGCTCATGGAGCTTGTTTCAACCCATAAAGAGCCTTTTTGAGAAGATATACCTTGTCCTTTTCTTCATTTTTCACAAAACCTTCAGGTTGTTCAACATAAATTTCTTCATGTAAATCACCATTTAAAAATGTTGATTTTACATCAACTTGATACACTTTCCACTTTGTTTGAGCAGCTACAGCAAGCAAAATCCTTATGGTGTCCAAACAAGCAACTGGTGCGAAGGTGTATAAGTAATCTACGCTGAAGATTTGAGCATAGCCTTTCACAACAAGTCTTGCCTTGTGTTTGTTGATAGAACCATCAACATTTAGCTTGGTTCTGTACACCCATTTGACTCCAATCACCTTCCTATCTTGGGATCGATCAACCAATTTCCATGTTCTGTTTTTCTCAATCATAGACAATTCCTCCTTCATTGCAACCATCCGATTTTGATCTTTTTATGCTGCTCCAAAATCTGCAGATTCACAAACAACAATCAGAGAGTGATCTAGTACCTCTTGTAGGGGCATCATCTACCAATTCAGTCTGCCAATCCTCTTCTTTTTTATTATTCTTTGCCTCATCCCAGTTCCACTCTTCATCTTCTACGAAGTGGACATCTATGCTAACAACAATGCTTCCAGTTTTTGGTTGAAAATTTTTATAGGCTTTGCTGACAGTGCTATAGCCTATAAAAATGCCTGGTGATGCTCTTTTATCAAGCTTGTCACGCTTGCTCTGTGGAACATGAGTAAAACACAAACATCCAAATATTTTGAGAAAATTTAGAGATGGTTTATAACCATACCAAGCCTCATATGGTGTCTGATCCTTGACTGCTTTTTAGATGAGTCTATTTTGCAAGAAAACAGCTGTATGAGCCTTCTACCCAAAACTTCTTGGGTAGATTTTTTCATGCAACATGCATCTAGTCATCTCTAGGATGTATTTGTTTCTCCTTTCACTCACCCCATTCTGTTATGGAGTATAGGGAGTGGTTAACTGATGCTCAATGCCAGCTTCCTCACAAAACTGATTGAATTTTTCTATGGTGTACTCCTTGCCATTATCAGACCTAAGAATCTGAATTTGCTTGCCACTTTGATTTTCTACTAATTTTTTGAACTTCCAAAATGCTCCAGCCACTTCTGACTTGAATTTTAAGAAAAAAATCCAACACATTCTTGTGAAATCATCAATAAAGGCAGAATAATATCGATTACCTGCTAATGAAGGAGTTTTTTGAGGTCCAGCTATATATGTGTGGATTAATTGCAACTTAAAAGTGACTCTTTTTGCTAACTTCGAGAATAGCTTTCTTTTTTGCTTTCCAAATAGACAAGCTTTGCATGTTGGTATGTGATCATCAAGTTCTGGAAAATCAGCTGTCATTCTCTTGGACTTCATTTGCAATAGCCCTTGGTGGTGATAATGCTTGAGCCTTTTGTGCCAAACTTATGTGATGTTTTCTTTGATTGGAAAAGCAGCTTGCTCTTCCTCCAATGGATTTAGAGAAAAAATTTCCATTTCATTTCTACTTTAAAGATATATTGACTTGCTGCATCTCTAATCAGGCAAAAATTATCTTCAAGAACAACTTTGAAGCCTCTTTCAATCAATTGGCCAACACTCAATAGTTTATTCATTGTGTTCCTGTGGTCCCAAACATCAACATTGTTTTAATCAACAATAATAAACAAATGATTTACAATTCATCCATTGTGTTTCATGTGGTCCCAAACATCAACATTATTTTAATCAACAATAATAAACAAATGATTTCCAGTTCATCCATTGTGTTTCATGTAGTCCCAAACATCAACACTATTTTAATCAACAATAATAAATAAATAAATTTAAAAATCATAAGTGGTCTCAAACTGGTCCCTATTTAGAAATAGGCAACAATAAACAATAAAAATTAAATAAATAATCTTAAAAAGTAATATATATACAAGGTCCAATGATCACTTACAAACTGAGGCGCTCATGAACGTTGCGAACTAGAAGATGAACAATGGAGAACTCCCGAATGGGAAGAGAAACAATGGAGAATTCGCGAACTGAAATAGGAACGGTGAAAAACTCGCGAACAGTGAGGAATAGAACGTGAACGTCGTTAGAGAAAGAAGAACTTGCACCTCCTAGACTCTGAAAAAGAACCCGCCAATAAGAGGAAGATGAACAGTACTCACGAATGGTGAAGATGAATGGGACGTGAATCCTAAATTCTGAAATTATTTGGGAATGAAAGTATAGATAGGAGATAACTAAGTTTTTTTAAGATTTTTCTTCAGCATTGTGGCAGGCTCTCCATGTCAAGTTAATATGAATTAGAAATAAGAAGGTGAAAAATATAAGGAATAAGGAATGAAAGTATAGATAGGAGATAAGTAAGTTAATAATTTAGTATAATATGAGACTCAATTGAAAATTTAAAATTATTTTTAGGGATCAAAATATAATAAATGATTGAGTTCAAAGCACTTTTACACTTTTAGAGAATATTTTATAATTTTCATTATTTTAGAGGCTAAAATATTAGTGTTTATTTCACAGTTTTTAAGACTAAAATAAATATTTATCCAAAATTGAATGAATCATACTTATTCTACTTGATTTTAAAGTTATGCATTGCACAAGTTCATTTAAATTACATTTTAATATTTATATTCTTTATTATTATAAAAATAAATGTACATAAATAAAAATAATTTTAAAATATTTAATAATAAATAAAATACAAAAACATCAAAAAATAAGCAATTTTTGATGGTTTTGTAAAATGATTAGTTATATTTGTAAAAATGATAATATTTATTTTTAATTAATTATATTTGATACATGAAAATATTAAATATATTTCCAAAATGGACACACATAAATAAGTCTTAATACTTTAAGGACAAATTTGTGTACACATATACATCCAAAATAAGTATGTTATTTGAAAGAATTATTGGAACATCTTTATTTAAATTACCAAATATAAAGAAAATATGAATTTGAAATTTATTAAAATAATATTTTTCAAATGTGTTAATATCATTATACTAATAAAGAAAAATGATAAGTTTTAAACTGATTTAAAATTAATTTAAAATATTAAAGAATCTTGGTTATTTGAAATTCATTTAAATAATACAGAAAAAAGATATTATTGTGCAGGATTTATTTGTAGATACTAATTTTTTTTTTTTACATTAATATCTGAATTTGGAGACATACTTATTTTTTTGTGTATATTTGTGTGAGTAATTGGAAAATTTTATTTTTAAATTAAAAATTAATTAATAAACAAAAAACATTTTTTGAAGCACTAAACAAACAAAAATGTATGTCCTATTGTTAATGAGAGTAAATTAAGAGATTAATCATAAGGAAGTAAATATTAAAATATTATTTTAAATATAATGTATAATTTTTAAATTAATACTACGTTATTCCTTATTTTATTTTTATAATAAATATATAAAATATAATAATTATAAAATAGTAATATTTTTAAAAAAATGATTTCTATTAAAAAAATTTCAAATTCATTTTTTTAACACACCTACTTATGTCTTATAAAATTGAAATTTAAAAAATATATAAATTGTGTAATGCCTTTTAGTTTGGTTTATGGAATATATAATTTGTTTTGGTTTAAATGTTATTGTTGAATTATGAAATTTAAATGAATTATATCATATCTGAAATAAATCAAATTTATTTTTTGATAATTCGTTTCAATCAATTTTTTTGTTTATTAAATTTTTAAATTTTATTTTTACATGGCTATTAGTATTATATTTAGTTTATCAAATAATAAATAAATTGGCACAATGTATCTATTGAGTCACGATCATCGTCCCTTCAAAATTATATAATCATAAAAAGCAACAAAAAATCATATATAATAATAACTAAATGACAAACCTCTCATATAAAAAAAAGGAATGCTAATAAAACTCTCTCAAATACTTTTCCTTAAAACTTTTTTAAAGATTGATTAGAATTTATTGAAAATCATCAATTTTGGTATTGGTATGTTTTTAATACATTATAAAAGGGAATTATTAAATGAGAATCCAAATATATAAAAATTGACTATTTTCAATAAATTCTAACAAATCATAAAAAGTCATTGAAAAAGAGTTTTAGAGATAATATCACTAACATTTCTATAATAAAAAAAAATACTACATTATGGTTGCGCTTGTTACACAATATCCTATTAAACAAAAAGAACTACACAAAACAAACAGGTGATTTATTGGATATTTTTTATCTTATCATGATTAACAATTATTAATACAAGCACAATAACATTAAAATCACTAAAATATTATTTTTTATTATTGATTATCTTAATATAATTTACATTATTATTATATTTTATGAGGATTCAAAATATAGAATACATATAAGCAAACTAACTAGTCCATAATGTAAATATGAAATACATGACATGATAAGTTTGTTATAACTAATATATAATGTGAATTCAAAATATAGTACATAATAAACTTGTTATATACAGTACATAATGATAAGGAATTGTTACAACTGATAGAGAAAATATTCGAAATACATGCCATGGTATGGTTGTTACAACTAACAAATAATTGATGAAAAAAAATAAGAGAGAAACTAGAATACGCGTGTCTTTTGAATATTTATATATGAGACACTGTAATTTTGAATATTGTCATGTCCTTTATTAATTTGTGTTGTCCCATAATTTTTTTTTAAAACCAAATATAAAATATATATATATAAATTTTTTAATATGGAGGATAGAGGTTTAGGAAGATTTTAATATGGTAGGATAAGAAAAAGGTAGACTACCTTTAAGATGAAGGTTTTTTTTTTTTTTCAAGAAAAAGGAGGTTAAAAAGAGAAATGTGACAACAAAAACTTATTCTACCTTTTTCTTATCTCATTGAGGTATTTTTTTTAATGTTTCTTATTATTTTTTATTTTATTATCATTTATTTTTAATAGTCACCCACTTGTTATTATTTTTCAGTTACTAAATAAAAGAAATGTGATATATATATATATATATATATATATATATATATATATATATATATATATAAAAGCAATGATAGACTAATAGAAATTAGGAGTTACAATTTTAATATGATACGCAATAATTAATATAAAGGTTTAGGATAGAAGAAAGTTAGAGACTTAAATACTAGGATGATTTATAATAATCAGAAAATATATAGAAAGAGAATCATGTATTATTAGTAAGGGTATAAAATAAAATACATATAATCTGATTAAGTTCAAAGTAATCATTATTTTTTTATAATCAAGACTAAAAAAATTGTTTCTTATAGATAAATTCATAAGTAGTATTATATT
The DNA here is from genome assembly GCA_013407115.1 of Glycine latifolia. NCBI lineage: Eukaryota > Viridiplantae > Streptophyta > Magnoliopsida > Fabales > Fabaceae > Glycine > Glycine latifolia. Next base: position 25,046,495 of record CM023942.1, read on the forward strand.
AGAGTAAATAAAAAATGATACTTAAATAATATGTTTTTAGTAAAAAATTTGAGGTAATTCTTTTTGTTTTCAGACATTTAAAACTGCTATGTTTGGTTCCTAAAATATGAAGTAAAAAAAATGTTTTAATGTCTCTACCTAAACACCATTAGAAATTTTACTTCAAGTAATGAATTACAAGTTACATGTTAATTAACTTTAATCTCATTTTTACATTATTTGAATTAAATGACATTTGGAATAAGGTACTAAAATATACTTTTTTTCAAATTACAATACTTAAATAAAATGATTAATTTAAAATTTAGATGATAAAAATTAAATTTATCTTAAAATTGAGCAGCTAAAAACATACTTAAATAAAAAATCTAACATAATAATATTATGCATTTTGATTGAATTTTCATGATAACAAAAATAATTTGAACCAAATCATAATAAAATATTTGAGTTTTTTTGTTGATTGTTGATTTGGTTTGTTTTCAATTTATTTGGATCTGTTTTGTAGTTTAAACTAAATAATAATAATTTGGTTTAAATTTATTTATATTTAAAGGAAATAATATTTTTTTATAATTATAAATAATTATTTTAAAATAAGCCAACTTACCTTGTATAACGAATTGTGATTGAAAGATTGTGTTAACCTTTTATATATTTATATTTATTTTATTCTATAATTATATTCATAAGTTATTTTTTATTTTTATAATTATCTTTACAAATCACCAATTAATTATTATTATTGTTACTAAGGGAATTTGTGCCTCTCTAAGTTTTCTAAATAATAAAAATAAATAGAAGTTAAATATAATTAATTAAAAATGGCAGAATAAAAAATTAATAATATAAAAATAATAAAAAAGTAATGTAAGTTTAAAGAAAAATTTCAAATTTAAAAATTAATTTAAAAATAAAATTATCCAATAAACATATACATAAAAAAATATTTCTCATTATTAATAGTTATAGATTATTTTTATTTAAAAAATAAAAAAAACAGATATATAGTGTCTATTTTTTTTTTGTTTAAACAATGTTATTCATAAAAGATTAAAAACTAAAAACATGCATCCATATTAAAAAATATAAGGACTGGAAGCTTATTAAACTTTCGTAGAAATGAAAAAAAAAAAGAATTATTTTAAAAAGATTAAATGCATATATTTTATGTTATTATAAACAATCTATCGTCAAATATGCTAAAAAAAAATAGTAAAAATTGCTGCTTGTCAAATATGTTAAAAAAAAGTAGTAAAAATTGCTGTTAGACACATCTCGTGATGCTACCTTCTATTCTGACACACAACTCCACATTTAGTTGAATCTTTGAAAAACATATTTGTTGTGCAAGATGCAATTGGAACGTAATCGTGAGCTTACTCTCCCCTTACCTCAAATGTAATTCTAATTTTCTCACAATAATTGAATTGAGACTTATATATCATAAGATGCAAATTAGGCACTCTTCCATACTGCATTTTTTAGTATGCATATTAATGTTTCTAAAGTGAAAAGATAACCTTTATTATGATTTATTCCTTGATTGGCAACAGATATATCTGTTTTCTTCAATTACCTACATGTATTTGCACAGTAAGTTCACATCTTCAATATTTACAAAAATGCTTAAGCAATCTTGATTTTGTATTCTTAAGTAAACTAGGTTTTACATTTCATTACATTTTTTATTGTAATAACTATTTATATATTTGTTCAATTCTTAATAGGTTAATGTACTCAGTGTGGTTTGGGTGAAGCTTGAACATGACATAATAACGATGAGAAGTATCCTCGTTGGATTGAACATATCAAGCTGTTAAACCTTTAGCCCACGTGGTTCTTGGCATGTAATTGTGGTAGGGCAGGATGACCGTGTTTGCACATGGAGTTGGGGCAGTTATGGCTGGTTGGATCATGGAAATGAAGAATGTGAATTAGTTCTTAAGGTGGTGTAAGAGCTTAGAAATGTCAAAGCAATTCATGTTGCTACATGATATTACATTGTTGTGTATGGGGATAGTGTTGATGCGTAATCATTTAGTTGTGGAGAATATGTTAGTCTTGGCCATGACCCTGAAAATCATGAGTAGGTCTGATTTGCTTATGCATTTCTCCTGTTTGGTTTGGTTCAAAGGAAGTGTCCTTCATTTGATTTTTGCACAATCATGATATGATGAACTGGTTAGTGATCACTGATTTACAATATCTGGAACTTTCAAATGAGTTACAAATTGAGTTGAAGCTTACCTTTGTTAAATATTATGCATGTATGACTAGTTTATGCCCTAATATAAATGATGATGGTCTAGCATTACACTATCAAATTCATGTAAAGTGCACACTGAAATCTTGATGGACATTTTCTTATAAATATCTTAAAATAGGACACAAGTAGCACAAACCTAATCTTATATTGGTGACTCTAATGCAATATATTAAAAGTTAATATTTCCGTGTCAATTATTAGGTAGACACTTTTGGAAAAAATTTAATTCATTCAGCTAATCCTAATATAAATGAATTTAATCAACAATTTTATCTTTGTACTTGTGCAGAACCATGCATGAGAACTGGTTAACTCCGAAGCTAGTCACTTGGATGAAACATATCAATGAATGGAGCATGACCAATTCCGTAATTTGGAATGCTCATACCTTTGTCCTAATTGTATGCCTTTAGGGCTGGGACAAAGGACAACTAGGTGTAGAGCTTGGTGCCTACCACTGAAAGAGGAAAGAAAGAGTGGGTTTTTAATCTTTTATTTATTATGTAAATAGAATATAAAAAAAATGTATAGAGTCCAAAGCTAGGCAACAGATATACATGTGTGATTGTTTATATCAATCTTAGGCTTCAACTACATCATCATAGTTGAAAATGGTGAATGTGCATATACAGTTTAAGTTGTCTTGACTTTTGAATTTGGTTATCCTAGGATCATTTGCTTAGATAAAATTGGTGAATTTCACTAAATTACAGTTTATTTGATCGATCAACATTTCTTGATTTCAATAATTGGATTTATCTCGTCTAAAATCAAGGTCTTACATTAGTATACTAATGCAAAAAATAAAGGAAAGTATTGTAAGTAATAGAAATGAGACTAGGAAAGTTACGAGGTACAATCTAACTTTTTTTAAGAGTTTTAACCAAGACCTTAGGATGAAGAACGCAGAATGTAAAATATATAAGTTTGTTAAAAAATAGAAAGATGAAAACAAGATATCTGAATCAAGTAAGATTTAGGTGAAGAAGAAATTTTTTTGGTTAGAGATTAAGATATTGAAGATAGATGAGAGAATTGTTTTTATAAAGTTTTGAATAACATAACAAAACTTGGTTTACAATTAAATACAGAATTCATGTTAGAGAGATAAAAAAAAGTTCTTAGGACATAGGAGGATGAATAATGTTAAATTTGTTTGTCTTGATAATCTTATTGAAATTTGTGCCTCATTAAGTGGAGGAGGAACACTTTTGTTCTTATATTTAAAAACGATATTGAATGTTTAAAATTGTGCATATTAGTAAAAAAAAAAATATGAGTCGCATTATGAAATTTTGAAAAAAATAGGTAACTGAGCATAGATTAAAAAAGAGACTAGAATTGCAGAGAATTAATTTGACTTTATACTATAGGAACTAGAAAATTTTATGATAGAAGTCACTTATATTTTATGGGGGCTGATGGAAATGTATTAAAGGAGACTTGCATCTAAGGATGTCTTGTGAAAGACTTTAAGAAAGGTGTTCACGTAACGTATATTTATTATTTAAGCTACACATGCAAGACATTCATGATAGAATAATTACTAACGTGAGAACTTTTAGAGGTAAGACTAAGGACTTCTACAGAAGGATATAGATTACATTAGAGCTCATAGCCTTGAGTATTTAATACTTGTTTAATTTAATTTTGGATGTACTTACCAACATGTACACAATACTATCACTAACTGCATCATTTTTTGCGGATTATGTTGTTTTGATTGAAGAATTGAGGGAAAAGGTTGATGGTCAACTTGAAATTTGGAGACTGCTAAGGATTCTCACTTACGTAGGAGTAACTAATGCTGTTTATGTATTTATGAATTATGTAACGATTGAACATATATTTTTCTTGCATATTAGTTTGTAAATAATTTGTTGCGAATTATGGAATAACTTGTGAAATAGATTTATATGTTTATTAGTTCATATGGTGTGTTTTTCAAAAAGTTACAATTTATCAAACAAATATATATTTAATATCATTAATGATTTTAACCTAAAATAAAAATTAATGATGACCTTTTTTAGTGAAACAAAAAATTGTTTATTTTTCTCCTTTTATTAAAATGAAGTTAATTCATATATACAAAATTTAAAAGATTATAAGGAAACTTAATTTATTTTTTAAAACTATTGATAATGTTTCAAAATAAAATTTGTTAAAGTTTCTTTCAAAAATTCATTGTAAAAAATCATGGCAGACCAAAAGAATACTTCATAGGAAATTTTTTTTATGAATCACATATATATTCAAATCAAGTAGAATCATTTTGAATGATAAATTAAATTCTTTTTTCTTAACATTTAACTTAAATGTATAAACAAGTCTCGAGATTACTAATTAAATTAAAATAAATTTACAAATTTATCGACACACTTTCGTACGAAAGAAAATTATGTTATTTAATACATGGAGTGAAGTAAAATTAAATTTTGTGGTTATTAATCCTTTTCCTCGTGCGGTGTGTCAATCAGAGAAAAAAAAAGTTAAAATTGTTATATACAAGTAATATATCCCTATATAAATTCTGTTATTAGTCTATTATTTTAATTCTCTTTCTTAATATAAATTAGAATTCTTACTCTTAAATAAAAGAATTTGTCAAATTTATTTACTTGCTGATTAAACCATGTGACTTTTCTAGCATGGAATATTTTATTTGAATTATTTGAATTTTAATAAATTATATCAAAGGGAAGAATATTTCTTAGACAAATTTTAGAATTATTATAATCTTAATTTAAATTTAATTTTTTTAACTTAACATATTATATCTATAAATATTACACTTCTTGGTTCAGATAATTCATTTCTATAATTTTTATTTTCATCTTAAGAAGAATTTATATAATTAGAATGAACAAATAATGTAAAGAGCATTTTTTTCAGAGTTATTTAATTATAAATTATTATATATTATAAGGATGGTTGACTTTTATAATAATTATTTTAAAAATACTTTTGATTTTTAATTCATTCACAAGGTAAAAACAATCTTTTCGTTGATAGTGTATTGAAATTAAATTCTTTTAAAAATATTTCTCTTTAATTAATTCCCATCTAACAAGAAAATAAAAATATTTACTATTTACTATTTACTATTTAGTATTAAAATATTGATTATTTTTAATTTATAGAGTTTACTTAAATTCAAAAGATATTTATACACCACAGGAAAAAATTGCTAATTTTACGAACGGGCAGCAAGGATGTCCCCTATATTCTTTGCCATTGTTGCAGTTTCGCATTCCGGAAAGGAAATAACGATTTATTTAGCATACCATAAATATAGTACAACCTTAACAAATCCAACAACGTTGTTGTGTAGTTTCCCTCTTCCATGCAGATATATATATTCCTTACCTTAAATAGCGAAAAGCGTAACTAATGGCTTCCCTCACAGTCACACATCGCAACCTACGTAGCCTATTATATATGAAGCCTCTCCTTACGACCTTTCTGCAACCACAATATATTCCTTGCATTGCAGAGTTTCTCTAAAGAGAAAAACTGCACAACAGAAAGCAACAAATAAATAATCTTAAAAAATGGCACGTGCAAGCCGTGTTGTGGTTCTTGCCCTGGTGATGTTTGCCATGATTGGGATGGCCTGTGCTAAGAATCCTGCACCCGCACCAGAGGCCTCTGCCGATGACTATGAAGGCGATGATTACTCCGTCGGAGCCCTAACCAGCGGCGCGGCTTCTGCACCCAACGGTGTCGTCGCTGCACCCATTGGTGGACCCGTGCCTCCCGGTGCTTTCGACAATGCTAAGGGTGGTTTAGCTCCCAGCGCCGCCTCTTCCTCCCTCGCTCACTTCTCCGCCGTCGCCGGAGCTTCCTCTGCTGCTCTTGCCGGCTTCTTCTACTTCTGAGTTTCAGATGCAAATTTACACAAGAATTAATATTAAAATGTTATTCCACATCTTGAGTACATAGATCAACTGAACTGATGTCAAATTATTTCAGTTTATAAATTAAATTTTTTTAATTTATATATTAAGTATTCCGAAAGATTTTTTTTTTCCAGTCATATACGGACTTATCTGGCTTGAAAAGGATCAACTAAAAAAAGTCTAAAATATATGTGATGTAAAAATAATCAAAATGTTGCCGAAAGATTTACAGTTATTTCTGGTGATAAAGAAGACGGGAAATAGGCTTGACTAGTTATGCCAACCTATCACTTCAGTATACTTGATTTATTACATATCACTTATCAGTTATCAATTTATTGAAGCTTTACACGTGATTACTTTATGACTTTTAATAAGATTTAGTGTTTAGAGTTATTTCTCAAATGCATCTCTAAATTCTTCTTTTTTATGTGCATCTCTAAATTTTTTTTCTCAATGAAAGAGTATATATATATATGATATTGTGAAATGAAAATACATTGCCTTGTAAAGAGATTTCTAGAAAATATTATCATAAACTATTTGAATTACTGAATACAAAAAACGTATTTGAATTAGCTGATTTTGATAAAGAATTTAGTGGTCTTCTGAGAGAAATTTAAAAAAAATGATTATATTTTATAACTATTTTTCATCGATGAAAAAAAACTATTAGTTCAACTCAATATACTTTTTTTTATTAGATATCATTGTATTCACGTGAATTAATTGTTCCAAAGAAAACACAACTTACATATCAAGATATTTGAAGTCAATTTCTATTCAAATTATATATGTTTTAAAGAAGACCTGCATGATAAGTTTAGTTTATTTTACCCAACTTTTTTCTCTTATAAATACTTAAGAAATTCATTCAACTCTGTCTAGAAATTATTATTTGAATTTAAATGGGATCATTTTTACCAGCAACGAAAAGAGCAAGAGGCCTTGAGCCACTTTTACCAACAGGTCAATGTGCTACCAGAAAGAAAATAGCTTATTATTAATTTATTATATTAAAAATGTTGGGAGAATGATTTCAAATTACCTGAAGTACATCACAAATCACTAAATAGTTCACGTGGCAAAATAAATATTTATGGCTCAGTAAACAAAATACTATTGTACATTATGTACCCAAAAATGGCAAAATATATGACGTAAGCACAAATCTAACCTGCACTGGTGCTTATTACAATTCAACCAAAATGAATTTAACTTACTACCTAGAAAAGTACTTCATGGAATTATCAGTCCCATCAATGAATGACAAAAAATGCAGAACTTCATCGAACTCTTAAGCTGAACACCAGCCAGCTTTGTCAAAGATCAATGTTCTATCTAATCATTAAGTACCGTCTGGACCTACTGGCAACTGTATTAACCGTGTGAAACTGACTGCCTAGGGAGACTGCTGGAATCAAAACAAAATGCATATTTTCACTTAATATACATATTTTACACTCACTTCCCCCCCCAAACAAAAGACCAAGAAGTGAATTAAGGATAACGATAACCCGCCAGACATTCATTCAACAGTCTTATCAAATAACTGCATCGATAATCAACTAATTTGTCGTTGATTTAATACATTCCCTTGAAAACAGGATTTGTCCGGCAAATGCTTGCTCCATACTCCTCATATTCTGCCTTTGTATGACAAGCCTGCACATTGAACCAGAAATTTTAAAACTTGCATCGAGATTTATTGGAAGGATTAAAGAAACATTAAGAAATTATGGGCACTCCCAAGGAGAATGACATTATCACAAGAGAACACATTGCATTCCACGTGGATGGGAAAATAAAAAACTCAAAGTCATATTTTGCAATGGTCAAGTTCTATATTTCTAAACTTAGCAAACAATACCATGTATTCAATCATAAATTCGTTTAATCATATGGCAAAGCGTACAGAAATCCTGGTTATTAATGCCACATAAAGAGGCAATGACAACCAACTACAGACATCACACTGACAGACAGCCTGCATGGGCGGCTGGGGCTGTGGAGTGAGGTGGGATGTTAAGATCAAATTGTAAGGTATGGAACTAGAGTCCCACATTGGAAGCACTGAACCTCTTAACACCCTCCTACCCCCCAAGAAAATTGTCAGAAATGCATACCGTAAAAAATTCAGGTGTTGATGCAAGCACTGATCCTCCAAACCAAACTGCAAATCTCTGGATTGGATTGCTGAGTACATTTACCTCCACCGGCTGTGACTGTAGACTCCAAATATAAAAATGTAAATGCCAGGCCAAAGCAATAAATATATAGCAGTCTGCCCTTCCATAAAACCAACTAACAACCAACACATCTATTTTCATTGGAAAATAATTGCATGACAAGGATTTATGTAATTATTTAATACAACATAATGATGTATTGGTTGTTGATTGGTTTAGTCCGCACAACTAGTGCAAGCAAGGTTTATATGAATTATAAAGAATTTCTCATCTGTCTGTGTGTGCAAGGAAGAGAATCATCAATGTAAATATGGTCTAAAGGTACCCTATTAAATCTTACTTTTATATCCCCATTCAAGCGTGATTCAGATAAAAGTACACGAGCATCCACTATTTTTTTTAGATCACGTTGCAACCTCCTGTGAAAATCCTTGAACATGGTTGAACCTCCAGACAACACTACATTCTGAAGTAAAAAAGACAATAGGAAAGAGGTGAAGAATTCAATAATTACGAACATGTAAACTAAAGGGCTTGAAATTTATATGATCAGAAATTAAATATCATGGCTGGGCTGACATTTGATACAATTGTATTCCATCTGGAAAACAAGAAAAAATGCCCCAAGCTTAACATTGAGCCTAAGAAAATCACTCATTTTATGATATAAGGTGGTTAACTAAAATTTAAAAGCACTCTAGGGGTTCTTTTATATACATCTCTATATGTTAAGGTACTTCACCTTGTATAATGATCTCCTTGTGTCAATTGGTGCAGACTGAATGCACTTGTCTATTACAACTGGCAAAGGGGTGGTAAAGTCACTGCCATATATCTCGGGATTAAAGAAAATCTGCAGAAATCATGGGGAAAACATACAGATATGTTAATCTGACTGATCCTGTTAATATAATGACCCAAACTGAACCCATGGATTAGCTCCACTATTAGACCAAGGCACTACTACATTTTCATTAATTCTCCAATAGTTTAGGAAAAAAACTCAAGTGGAACCAAAAGCTATATATAGATAAGTGATATCAAGACTCTTAGAGATAGAGACTACTTGATCAGTTCATCCCAAATTCAAACACCAACCAGTCTACATAGCTTGCACTTAAGCCTCCCTTGCCCCTTCATACGCTAGTTCTTAGACCTCTTTTATTTTTTTGCCACTTTTCTGGAAATCAGGAGCTAATCGAGTATATATTTAAATAACTCAATAGTTCATGAGATAGGTTCAGGTATTCACAAGGGAAAAATCATACTAAAAATAGGTATAAAACAAGTAGACACAAATATCTACAATCCAGAGCCCCCCAAAGAGGAATTCAGGTATCCATAATAGAGAAATATAAAGAGCAGCCATAGACCAAACCTCAGGGCCAAGAAATCGTTCATAGCCAATATCACAGGAATATGGTGCCCCTGTCTTTGGTTTAATGCCTCTCCAATGCTTGATATACTTGGCAGGTTCTTTGTCATGCTTATTAAATTCCTGAGAGAAAATGAGCCATTATTACGTAGGAAAATTAACAAGTTCAAAAGATAACTTTAGTTACATCCCTTGATTCAAAAAAAAAAGAAAAGCAAATTAAATTAGTGAGAATTTATTGACACTTGACTTGCTAACGGCAGAGGCAACAAAACTATTGGCAGAGAAACACCACAAACTTCTCAAATGATTTTGTCAAAGAAGTAAGTATTGAACTAAAGACAACCTTCACAATGTCAGAGCAGGTGTAGCAATACATTTCCTTCACTTTCCGTGCCACTTCAAAAGAGTCTTCTGGTGGTACATTCTCTCCTCTTTCCTGCATGAAGCGATGTCAACACAAGACAGTTCGTGAATCTGACTTTAGCAAAATGCAGATTGACAATTGGATATGGATTATTACAATCTCAGTCAGTTCAACAAAAATGTATAGCTGAGTACACAAATAAGTTTCATACTCAATCATGAAATAAGTAAATTTCACTTCTATTTATTAACTACTAAAAACGTAACAATAATACTATCATAAGTGTATCACACTCTGTTCATCCATAAGTAGCATTTATACATGATTGGTTTCACTAGCTGTGTAGATGGTAGTTTGTGAGATCTTTCAACATTAACAAGAAGAGGTTTACAGAAATTCACAGATATTTAAATATGGGAACAATAACAGCACAATAAACTTTTAATTTATACCACAAGGATTTCCTACCCGCATAAGCTGCTGTACAAAAAGAGTAATATCCTTTCCAGAAATAGGAACCGATTTGATGCTACTTCCAATAACATAGCCATCTGCAACGGGTACAACATGAGCAGCCCCATCTCCAACATCGACTACAACTCCTGTCATCTCGCACTACAAAGAATTTCAGATCAACCTTAAAGGAAAATATTCATAAAATAAGATAGATATAATAAGAAACAAAATTTCTTGATAACTCCTATGGTACTGTTATCAAGTTCAAGTAAAATTATGCATAACCAACTTCACATTTTTATATTCAACATAATCGGGGGAGCTGATAAATTATCATATGCACATGTAATAGTGCAAAACAACCACAACAGTTCATATTCTACAGTACGGTTCACTCTTGGTTTCAAGTGAAAACATCCGAATGTGTCAAATTGCAGGAGCTGATGAAACATCCTGTGCATTTTGTGTTTAGATAAGATGACTACCAAACTTGTTGATGCTGAGATCATATTAAATATGTAAAGCATTCAAGATTAATCATCCAAATCCAATTATATATTCAAATAATTTCCAATAAAAAATTCGCATGCAGCTGTGTACAATTACCAACCTTAGATGTTGTGTAACCAGCTGCAAGAGCAAGCACAGAATTCACACCAATATAAAGTCCAGGTACGTTAAAAGTCTCAAACATGATTTCCCCAGTATACTCGCGACTCTCAGGCGAAGTCAATGGACTCTCGGTCAAGAGAAAATAGTGATCCTCCGGATCACACCTCAAATAGTTGAATATACACTGCTGCCAGAAGCGCTCCATGGCATCCCAATTCTCAACCTGGCCATGCTGAATTGGGTAGTTGAGATTATAAGTGCTGCTAGATCGAGATTTGGAAAGTGCCTCATCCCCAATGAAGAAATCAAGATCTGCCATTACGCCGGCATTGTGCTGGGTAACCCAATTGGCTTTAGAGGAGTTCCTCGATTGATTAAGAAAAGACTCGTTAATTGCAACCACTGTGGGAACAATAAAACATGGTTCAACATTACCAGCAAACCCCATCTTAGTATACCTGCAAAAAAAAAAAAATGATTTCCAAATTCAGGAATTCGGGTCAATTAATATTACAGACAATTCTAGTCATAAAACTAAGAAAACCGCATTAGGGATTTTCAACAAACACATGGTGTCCGCATAGGGGGAGAAAAAAAACGTGTTTCGTTGAAGGAAGATCAGGTGATAGAAATGGAGGAAAAGGGTACCCGGAGCCATTATCGATGACTACAGCTGGACGAGAAGTAGAGGGATCCATGAGAAAGAATGAAAAGGTGGTGAGCGTTGAAGGTGGATCTGCGACTGAGATCCGAGAGTAAGCGTGAAGCAGAGGATCATGGTCGTGAAAAGCGGAACAAGGAAGAAGGCAAATATGATGACGGTGACAGAGGCTTTGATCCCAAGTGAAAGAAGGAAATAAACAAATGGGAATGGTTGGTGATTGCTACATCCATCTCAACTGAAAGGTGCAGGTCCCATTGACTCGATCATCCTTCTGTTCGTTTCCAAAACATGCTTTAAAGTTTAAACAACTACTTCCCCTCTCTCTCTATCTATAAGGCAAGAATATGTTGTTTTCTTTTTATGTAAATGAATATTTTGATTCTAAGTAGATGATAATTTAGTTTTTTTTAAATAAAATTATTATTTAATTCTTGTATAATTTTAAATTTTAATGTTAAATTAGTTATAAAAATATATTTTTTATTAAATTAATTTTTAAATATAATAATTTAATAATAAAATAATCTCATAAATTTAATAATATATAAAATTATCATAATTTTTATATATTTAAAAATTAGTTCAAAATTTTCACTTAAGAGTTAAATTATCATCATTTCATTTAAGAATCAAAATAATTATTTAATTTTTTTCTTTTTCTTAAATTATTATTTTTAATTTTAATTCAATAATTTTCGGGTTGCCCCCAAACCCCAACAGTAATATGAATGCATAATTCAAAGATTGACGCATTGGTAGATTGCGGGAATTAATCACTAATCCAATTGGAAAAAAAAATAATATGGATGCATTGCACGACATGACGGCAAATTCATTTGTCGTTGGTACCAACGGAGGTTTTAAGTGCTTGTTGCGGGGACCCCACCCAAAAAGAATATTTAAGGGCTGTGGAACTTTTTTTTTCTTTCCTGCTGCTTTCCTGGTACTTTGACACGAACCTCCATCAAGGAAAAAAAACTGTCGGTAGTTTTAATTTAAATAACTTTAAAAAAATATAAATTAAAAGAAAATATCCTAATCTTAAAAAGTTTCATTCCAGTCTTATATTATAAATTTAAATATTTGGTTTAAAAAATGAGACTCACACAGTTCTTATTCTCTCAATTAATTCACTGCTATATTTCTATTTGTTTTTACCATTATATAGTAATTTTTACACATAATTTGAGAGTGTGATTAGTTTTTTAATCGTAGTAATATCTCTGTCCCATAATAATGTTTGTGTAAGAAAAAAAATTATCTCAATAATTATAATTATAATTTTTTAATGTAATATTAATTATTTTTTCCACTTATATCACTTATAGTGTTACTAATATAGGTTACAAAAACAAACCAAAATGAATTAATGATGATAAATTTAATTTTGTAAAAAAAAAATTCTCTTTTATCTATTTATTGATTTTTTGTCCATAAAAACTAATCTAAGACAATAATTATAATAAAATGATAAATTTAATTTTTTTTTAAATCTCCTTTATTTGTTTATTAAATTTTTTGTCCATAAAATTAACCATTATAATAAAACAAAAGGAACACTATACATTTTACGTTGTAATCTAATAATAAATCATTATATATTATAATAGGTTGACTATATTAAATACTATTTCTAATTTATTTACATTGTAAAAACTTTTACACTATTACAAGATTTAATAACTTTTGTTCATTTCCCTTTATCATTATTATTATTATTTTATTTTTCCATGGATATGTTTGGGTAAACTTTTCTTAAAACACTTTTAAAAAAAGAAAATAAGAAAAAAAATGAGATTAATTTATTTATAAGTTAAAATTAATTTTCTGTTAATTAACCATTAGTTAAAATTTATAAACGTCATCTCATTTAAAAAAGCCTACCCGAACACACCCTATGTTATTTTAGTTTAACCTTCTTCTACTACTCTTTTTCCCCGTTATTAGTTGTTAAGATAGGATTCATTTTCCCGTTTAGATGGCCCTGACTCGAGTTTAGGACTGGCGGCATGTAACTTTTTCATTGGCCATAATATTTTCAATTATATTGAAAACATGATTCCAAATTTTAAAACTTTAAGTTTCGTTGAAGTTATTAGAATTTAGAAGTAGCTTTTGCTTCGACGCACGGTATAGCACGGCATGAATAAAGTCCGCGCGAATTAACCATTATTATCCTGATCGATTATAAAAATTAAGTACCTAGAAAGGGAAGCACCAATAATTACAAAGAGTATTTTATATGCCCTAAGTGTGATATAAAACCTTAGGTTACCACACTATCGTCACAATAAAATATTTCACTTGTGCAGCGAAAGAGTAAACATTCTCAGCACTAACATAAACATGCACTAAATAGACTTCAGCCATCCATTATTATATTCCACCTTTGCACTAGCCACTAGGTGGTTGCCATATACAGATATACTAGACAACGAGCGAGAGTATCACCTCTATCACTGATCGCTAGTAAAGAGAGAGTGAAATATTCTGTGGCAAAATGCTAATAGAATCTGTCCATAGAAATCAACCAACCATCTTATTTTTACTTGTTCCACAGAAACTAGGAATATCCATAACAAATACATGATTCCACTACACACAAAAAATACTTACTTCATACATGATTTAAATGTAGTTACCTTATCATAACATTAACCATCAACAGAAAAGCAGACAACTCAATTAGCTCATGACTACATATACCACAGAGAGGAAGTTAGTATCTCTATTCTAGAAGTTCTTATGTACCAGTAACAATTCAGTACAATTAAATTGTAACATGTAGCGTACATAACAATACAGGTGTTGGATTGAATTTCAAATATTACTTAACAAAACCTGAATTTTGCCATTGAAAGTACTACTCCAGAGTTTTTTTAGCAGTCGATCCGGATAGAAGCCTGGAGCAGTCAACCCCAAAAATGCCATAACAGGGTAGCAGATAAAAGGATGGCTAATAGATAGAATGCAAGCAATCATACGACACAGTTCACACATATAAATACTCAAATTATAAAAATAAAACACTCATATTTAAATAAATATTCATCATTAATTATCAAAAGTCAATAGCTTAAACACACAATCATCATAAATGTAATGCATAACTAATAACTAACCAGTAGGAAAAGAGTCATCAACTTTTACCATGCACACTTCTGTAAGAAGTACTATAGACAGTAACAAATACAATGATTGGGACAATTACTCATACCACAAGGTTCTCTGAACAGGGCTGGGAAGGACAGAACATCCTGCAAAGTGTAAAAAGAGGCAGGCCAGAAAAGAGAAGAGAATGCAAAGTGAAGTGCTGACCTTGGCCAGAAAATACAAGGGTGAAAGATTGATGGAGATGGGCAGCTAGGTTTAGTCAAAAGAAAGGGTTCTGAAGAAGAGAATGTGAAATCATAAAAGTAACCCTAAAAGTGGGTTATGGATCCCAAGAGAAGGTGGAACAATCATATTTTTGCCACCTTTTGGTACAATTGTGCTGTCTACTGCAATTCAGCCAGTATCCACACGATGCTAGGAGTTCCATGTAGTGACTGGCAGCTACAATCCTCAGCCGTAGCACAATAATGGCACCCCACTATTCACTATTCTGTTTAGAATCTTCTATTCTAGACTGCAAAAGCCAACAAGAAAATCTACTTGTATTCCAAGCACTTGCCCACGATAGCAATAATGTCAACACCTTAGCAAGAGTTAAACATGTAAAACATCATTTTGATACCTGCTTATTCCAGTTAGTATTGCCACTGCTTCATAATTCCTCAATGGGCTCAATTTAACCTAAAAATCCTGTAGAACAAGTATGAGAAAGAGGTTGAAGAAACGCTGCAGACAATGGTTTGATACTAATTCTCCACTCTACACTTTATTATTGAGCAGGACAATTTGTCCAATTATACTTGTATATCTGAATAAACGACAAACAATGAGGGAATTGTAGAGCAAGTAAGACTATAATCATTATTCAGGAGAAGCAACAGCAGCAAATGAATTATGCACCAAATCTCACACTTTCAAAGAAGAATAAAAGGTTCAAGTATGACTGAAACAATCCATCTAAACGCTTAAAATCTGGTTCATAACCTGATAGAAGTGTTCCAACAATTACATAGCAGTTTATGAAACAAGTGCATGTGTAGAGGAACACAATAGAAATCCACGCAATTAAATTTGAAGTGCTCGGGAATAGCAGATTTTATTTGAGCACAAGACATTGCATTGGCAAAACAAAAGCAAGGGGAAATTACAAAGCAAAATTACAACATAATTCGAATTCAAGAAAGAGAATCCTTCTGACTGGCCTGCTGCTGCAATAATTCTTCTCTAACCCTTCTGATCTCCGCTTCCTTCTCCAACCTCTCTTTCTGAGACAGATTACCATACAGAAAGAGGGTCAAAAAAGTACAAAACAAATCGTAGCATTCATACATAGAAAAAACAATTGGCGTATTACAAGAAATGCAAGCATATAGATACACACAGCTAGATCAAATAACACGAAGCATTGCTGAAATCCTAAAATAAAGTTAAATTGAGTTAGGTAGCAAATTATCATAATCAAATGTTAGATGATATGCAGGGTTTTGTTTATTGGCGGAGAGTGAAATTGAGAGAAAGGAATGAACCTTTTCATCTTGACGAAGAGCGATCCAGACATGGAGTTTGTCCATGGACTGCCAGAACACGAAGGCTCCAAGCGTCATCGCGAAGTAAGTCGCCACTTTCACCATCTTTCTTTCTTCTTCTCTGCTTCGATTTAGTTTCAGACTTTCCCTTGTAATAAAATCTCTGCTTTCCCCTCTTCTTCTTCTTCAACGAGATTGTGATGTCGTGATCCGCAGTTTGCTTGGGCTCGTCCTTACTGTGAGGCCCAACTCCTATGCGAAACCACTGTTCCAGCCTAGCACACGAGGTCCGGCCCAAATATGGGTGGATACGATATATGCAAGGAGGCAAAACAAAAAAACTCACATAAAATATATTCTGTATTTATAAATTTATTTATAATAGTCTAATAAGACAAATGTTTAATTATTTTGTTTTTTCCAATAAATTTAATACTCTTCCAATTGTGCTGTCTATTTTAATAGTACTACAATTTTTCTTAAAAAAATTGTCAGTTTTCTAGTAAGGATAATTTAAAATAGTGAGTTTCCCTTTTTTTAATTTTAAGATTAATACTCTTATTTTATTAATCGATTTTATTTAAGTTATGCAAATTGATTAAAAATACTTACAGGAAAGAAAGGAGGGAGCATAATAAATAATTTAAAGACGCAATTTACTATTACAAGGAAATAAATGTAATCATGACCTATTGTTTAATGTCAAACCAGTGAGGGTAGGTTGATAATCAAATGGTCTGATTTTTTTAAAGATATATTTCTCGAAAGAAAAATTGCTAGTAATTTATAGTGACAGAGAAGAATATTTGTTTGTGTTGTGAGGTGTTTCACGTCAGAACCCACATGAGCCTGTTAGCTTAACGTCAAAATAAAGGTCATCCTCTTATCCAAGTAAAATTATCTACGTGATGAAATCATGAAAATTTTTCTAATCTGTAGGTTTGGGGCTGAGTTGCCTATACAGTTTTGATGTCACGTCTTGCGACTCCCATTGGCGTAGTATCATGAAAAACTGACAGTTGCTTCAATAAATGAATACAGCTAGTCTCGCTGGTGAAACCAAGAACAAGAAGATGGAAGACCACAAAAACCGCCTTTGTTTTATTTTTTTTTTTATAAAAAAATTCCAATTGTGCATATCCGGTCTTTTGTCTCGACTGCATGTGTGCGAAGTGTAAAATATGGCCAACTTGCACTTTGAGATAATATGATTCATAAATTTTCCTTTATGAGGTGACATTGCATAGAATAATTCAGAAAGAGCAAGCTTTAATCTCCAACCAATTGAAGAAGAAAGAAACAAAAAGAAAAGGAGAAACATGAATGGACCCACCAATCAACATTTTTTGTCTTTCTCATTGATGCTCCGGCACCACAGTAAATGCTCCCTCTGACTCAATACACACTACAACTACAACATGCAATAAAAAATTACAATGCCTTCGTCCGTCGCATAACAACCTCGAACCCATCGTTTCCTCCTCCTACTTACCCTTTTTTTCTTCTTCGTGATACCATTCCTACCCTCTTAAGCCAAACTTTCCCTTCTCTCTTCTCCATTCATATTCTTAACTCGCTACGTTATCGAAAACAGAATTAATCATGTGGATCCAGTCGTGGCTAAACACATGCTCCTCGGCCAACTGCGCCACCGCCACCAACCACTCAACAATCTCACTCCCCAAACAAAAAAAACATGCATGTGATGATTCCATCAGCTACTCCACCATTTCCGAAGCACCATCTTCCACAACCTCCAACAACAGCACTTCCTCTCTCGAAAGCAACCTCTCCATACAAACCCTCCCATCCGTTCCATCTCTCCAAAGCCTCTCTCCACAAAACTTCACCTTCTCCGTCTCCCACCATTGCGTCACCACCCTCACGGCACACCCTTCTCGCCCCGTCACCTCCCTCGCAGTCAACAACAACCTCCTCTACGCCGCAACCGACCACGAAATCAACGTCTACGACCGCCACATGTGCACCACCATTCACGCCTTCAACACCCAACCCACCTCCACCTCCAACTCCACCAAAACCATCACCTTCTCCAACAACAACACCGTCATCACCACCCACCAAGACTGCAAGATCCGCGTGTGGCAAAACCACAAGAATATTCACCACCGCATGTTAGCCACTCTCCCCACCGTCAACGACCGTTTCCGCCGTTTCCTCCTCCCGAAGAACTACGTCGCAATCCGTCGGCACGATAAAAGGCTCTGGATTGAGCATGCGGACGCCGTTACGGGACTCGCCGTTAGTAACGGCGCTATATACTCCGTTTCGTGGGACAGGACTCTCAAGATATGGCGGTTATCTGATTTTCGCTGCGTGGAGTCGTTGAAGGCGCACGAGGACGCGGTCAACGCGGTCGCAGTGTCCAACGATGGGACCGTCTACACTGGATCCGCGGACAGGCGCATACGCGTGTGGGCGAGGCCCGCGGGAGAGAAGCGGCACGTGCTGGTTGCCACGTTGGAGAAGCACAAGTCGGCGGTGAATGCTTTGGCGTTAAACGACGACGCTTCGGTGCTGTTTTCGGGTGCGTGTGACCGTTCAATATTGGTGTGGGAGAGGGAGGACAGTGCGAACCATATGGTGGTGAGTGGGGCTCTGAGGGGGCACCAGAAGGCGATACTGTGTTTGGTCAACGTCTCTGATTTGCTTATCAGTGGATCCGCTGATCGTACTGTTAGGATTTGGAAGCGCGCTTATGATGGAAGGTTTGGATGCCTTGCTGTTCTCGATGGTCACCGGAAACCGGTTAAATCCTTGGCGGTGATTCCGGAGGAGTATAATCAAACTTCAGCTAAATGTAGCGTCTCGGTTTTCAGTGGCTCTCTTGATGGAGAGATCAAGGTTTGGCAGGTTTCTATCACGAGTCAGTCATGAATCGTGATCGAGAATTTAATTCCTTGAAAATTGATGATAAACGAAAAGGGAAAAAGTAGAAAACAACGAATAAAAAAGTACTACTAAGTATGAAAATATGTACTATAAGAATATCACATTTCTGTCATGATTTTTGTGATCTTGATATGGCAGCTATACAAACACAATCCAATTTTCTTACGACACTTTTTTTTTTTTTGTTTCTTTTTATTGTGAATTTCATTGTATAAAGAAATTATTGAGTTTATCTTGCTTCATTATGCCAATCTCTTGAGATTAAATTCTTAGAAAATTAACGATAGATAAAAAGAGAAAGCAATGGAATATGTATACAAGGATGACATATCATAATGTATGCATTAATAATATAAAAAAATAAATATAAAAAGAAATTTATAAAAAATAATATATGCATTAATAATATAAAAAAAATACCACAAAACACAATTTGATATGTATCCAAAATTTGTTGGCGTTAAAAAAATTCTTAAAAGTCATGCATATCATAATGTCCGAGGAAAATAATTCATAGATTATAGATAACTTCTTGTTAATATAACTCACCTTAAAAGAAATAAGATAAACAATTAATAGGATAATTGATATGATAAGAAGATAGAGAAAAAAAATAAAAAGTGTTTACGAAATGTTTGAAAAACATGGGTGTTCAAATAGGAAAATGTTTTATATATATCTCATATGTTATCCTATATACTTAGAGAGAGAGAAAAGAAAAATAATAATATAGATATAATTGAATATATGATGTGATATTTGAGAGAAATAGAAGAAAACAAAGTATTCATAGATGTTTGAAATGAAGAGTAATTCACGTATCATTGCTCGTTCAAATATCATAACATAATATTTAATTGTTTCACACATATAAAAAAGGTAGAAATCCTTTACACAATTAAACATAGGAATTATTTTTTTTTAATCTTTCCATTAGTTTTTTTTAAGTATCTATCCACCAGTCTTTATTTCTCTTTATTGTATAAATATAATCTCTCTTTGTTAAAAATAATTATAGCAATGATGTGGGGTCAATTATACCTTAGTTATTTTTAAAACTTATTTGAAACTAACAATGTAAACTACGAAGGAAGGTTTGTAAAGAGTATTATTATTTAGACTTTTTTTACAATAATTTACACACGGGTCCATTTCTCTTTGTATTTATATTTTTTACTATAAAACAATATACTTTGTGGAATGGGTGTCTTGAACAAAATCTTAGGCTGATATTTTGTGACAATGTTTAGGTATAATATTTTATTTTTTGTGTGTTTTTTTTCTATTTAAAATTAAAAGTTCACTTTAATAACTGGAGTTTTATATTAAATGTTAACACATGTTCATTTTCAATGTGAATTTCTAATTTTATTTTCTTATAAAATAATACCAAGAGATATTCATGAGTTCCTGAATAATTATTCAAACTTAGAAAATCATTTTACAAATTAGACCATAAGATAATTTATGTAAGACTTAATTATATATTTTATCATTCTAATTTTATAATCATATATTTTTTAAAATTTTTGTATATTTTTTGTTAATATCGTACAGAAAAAATACTAACAAAATGACATTAAAGTTAAGGCACACTACTCTGGATCTTTGTTGACATTGTTGATATGCTTTCATGGTTATTTCAATGGTGATAAATGCTTTTGAAGACGGAATGACGGCAAATCGGAGTGATATGAGTGTGGTGCGACGACGAGAAGCATGAGACGATGAAGAGAAAAGGACACATACAACGCCATCTCTCTCAAGTGTCTGATGGTTGTCCACCACACCAACTTTGTCCTCCATATCCACGAATTTCAGATTTAATATTTTATATCCAATGGGTCTCTGGGTGTTTGTTGTTCAATGTTCTGGCATGATGGGTTTTGAGAAGTTTAGGGAGTTTTGAAATACCAAATTGTGTTGTGACTTGTCAAGTGAAAAAAGCTTACTTGGTGATTAGGGCATCTATGGTTGTTGTTGCATCAATTGTCATGGTCCCACGACTCTGAGATCCTCGTCTGTTTTGATGACATGCTTGAGAGAAATCTGATATCTAATATGTTTTTTTAATTATAATGATTTTTAGCCGCTAGAAAATATAAATAAATTATGATAATTTTTGACCCATCATAAATTTCATTTTAAATTTTTAACTCATACGTATAATAAAATATATTGGAGACCGGAAGCAAAATTTGAAAATTTAGTAAGAACCTAAAAATTATTTAAGCTATTTTTTATATAATATTATGAACATTAATTACCTTATTTATTGGTTCTGCTAATTATTATTTTCATCTCCTATTTTTATACTTCTTTTTCATGCAATGGGTATGTTACGGTTTTTCACACTTATTTAATAGTGATTCTTTTATCGTGAGTCTCTAATTAGGTAATGTGTTATTGTCATAACAATATTATGGCCTTGATTTTTTTTCTCATTGATTAACTTTTGAGAAAAAAAATTAAATAGTTCCTGTCATTTTTAAAAGTTGAGTTTAATGCAGTGTGAAACAAATCTAAAAAAACAGTAATATTGTTTCTATTAATAATAAAATATCACTTGCATCTTTTCTATGATAGGAAAGATGATTTTTGGAATGAGATGAAAAGAAAAATATAATAAAGTATGTGGATCAAAATAATAAAATATCACTTGCATCTTTTCTATTATAGGAAAGATGGTTTTTCACACTTGATAAAAATGATAGGACAATTTAGGTGTTTCAATCCATTAATTAGCTTAAAATGATCTGTTGAAGATGAGATGAGACAAGTTGACCCTAAGCCAAAATTAAAAGGATCAAGATAAAAACAACTTTATATTATATGTACTAAACAATTATTTAAGCCATTCTTTTTTATATCTAAGCACAATTTTCTTCCTTTACCATCATTTCTTTTAAGATTGACTTATGATTAAAGAGAAAAAATTATGAGTTAAAATTACGATTTAAAATCTCTTTTAATAACAAAAATTAATTAGCTAACAATTAATATTAACCAATGAAATAAAATAAAAACCCATTTCTTCTAGACACTTACTATTGGTTAATCTTATGAACTCTTTTTCTTCCTATGATTCCTTTTTGTTTTCAATTCTTTTGCATTACTCAATTTTTTTTAACAATGTTTCTCGGTTCCTGTAGCTGACACTGTTCTTCTCCGGTGTTCCTTCTCCAGTGAGGACAAGTATGGTTATCTTCCCATTCTCCTCTTTTGCCTCCGTGTCCGGACATTTTGGTTTTGGGTTGATTCACATGCTAACTGCTCTCGGGGGAGAAGGGATGATTTACTTTAAGGGGGATGGAGGGTGGGCAAATGTTAAAAAAAAGCAAGTTTTCACATCTCTAACATAAGCAAAATATATATATATATATATATATATATATATAGAAATAAATGAAATATATTATTATATTTCAGACAATAGATAAAGAATGAATAACATATGAAAAAAATAGATTAAAGAACAATGAAGATGGGTTTTTAAAAAATAGTGTTTAAAAATTATTGAAGATGAGGTGAAAAAATATAGCTTATATTGTTTATATAAAAGTTGGATTTAAATATGTTTTTATCTATAATAAATATTTATTTATTTATGTTTATTTTCTAATATTTTTTTTTTGCATTGAGTTCCTAAAAAAATTACTTTTCATCTTTGTTATTTTATTTTAACATCTGATAAATTAATTAGAGAATTTTGTTTTGTCCCAATGATTACAAATAATTTTTTATTAGAAAAAAAATATAAAATTCGTTAATTTATTAGGGACTAAAAAAGTGTAAAGGACAAAATACAAAATTATTGTTTTATAAGGAACTCAATGTAAAAAAAATTATCAAGAAAAAAATATAAAAATTGAATATTTATTAGGAATAAAAAGCATATTTAAGTCCAAAAAAGTTATTTTTGACAATAAAAAATTAAAAGAAAAGAAAAAGAGGCATTTTTCGTAATAAGGAGGTGTAAATATCAATAGCCTAGAGTCCCAAAATAAGGTGGGTTTTTATTATATAAAAAGGCAATTGCTATATCCGTATACTAACACAATCCCTTTTCTCATCTTTAATTTTCAAACTACCTAAAAGAATTAAGAAGAGAAAGTGTACTAGTATATAAGGGAATGGATATAGCAACCGCCTAAAATACCCCATTCGGCTAACATTTTTTTGTGGATCTCGACGGGTCTTGAGCCCAATTAGGCTAGTTTAGATCGTAGGTTTCGCTCTGTTTTTTCCTTATAAAAGCAGAGGCAGAACCCACGGTTTTCTTCAATAAAGGGATAAACCCTAGCGCCGCGAGGCCAAGGCTTCACTCATCTGAATTTCTGCATTAAACACTGCTTGAACTCTCAAGTATGTTCTCTCTTAAACTAGTTGTTCATTTCCTGAACTAGTTTTTCTTCTGCAATTTTCGCTTTTGATAGGCGTTGCGTTCTTTGTCAGTTACTAATGCCGAAGGACGTGTCAACGAAAGCGTATATGAATTGCAATGTTTACCTCTTTTGTCACTTTCGTGACTTGAACAGCTACGTATTGTTTCCGTCGTAGTCTGTTCTACGGTTTCGTTGTGCCATTCCTTTAATTCACTTTTTTTAATTAATGGTTGCTTCTTTTGGTGAACTCTCCCTTATTTTCAGTGGGGGTTGTTCTAGTTTCCGAAGCATATATTAATTAATTCGTCTCGAATAACCAGTTTTAAACAGCGTGGTGTAATTTTCCTTAAGCTACACTATGCTACCTGTCTTCTGGTACATTCAATTCATTACTTTATATTCATTTTCAACAATTAAGAGCAGTGTCAATGAATCTAATTTTTAAATTTCGGAATCTGAAAAATGAGATTTTGAACGATTAAAGTAAAGTGATACGCACTAATGGTTGGCTATCAAAATTGTAGAAATGGAAACGCCAACTGTAACGATACCTAAAGTTGGACCAAAACCGTCGAAGAAAGTGAAGCTTCCAACACCGAAGGAGCTGATATCACACTATGAGTCTCAGGGTATGGACTCGCAAGATGCGTCCTTGAAGGTCATTGAGGGTCTTCAGAAGGCGCTATTTGGAGTAATATCCTCTGGCAAAGGTAAACATGACAAGCTATTGACTGAGTCTTCTAGGAAGATTGATGCAATTAGCAATAGACTCACTGTTTTTGACATGAAGCTTGATTCAAAGCCTGGTTATGTTGAGACTTTAGCAGTTGGGCTTGCCTCAGGAGCTGCCCTGAAAGGGATTGGTGCAATTGTGCCTCATATTATTGCCCCTCTTTTCCAGATATGGAACTCTGTTTCCACTGCCACTAAATCTTCCCCCCAATGATATGGAACTTTGTAATTATTAGTTAGTTTGTAGAAATATTTTTTAATGAAATGACTATGCCACCAATTTTTATGTCATCATAATTCTTGCTTCCAAGAGGCAACATAAAGGAGCTTACATAATCTAATAAAGAAACGACCTAAACAAGTTTAACATTACAATTACAAGCCTTTACAATCAAAACATAAACAATAGATGTCATGCTATCTGAATTGAAAACCTAGATTAAGCAATTCCTATAGGAACTCAACACATTCATGCAGTCAGGGAATTGAAATTGTTGGATGAAGATTTGGTGGTTCAAATATTGATTTTATTTTAAGTCAATTTTTTTGTCTAATTTACCAGTTAACATACAAGTTGTATCTTCATCCAATAGTTCCAACTGGCATGAGTGCACTAGATTTCCTGTTAACACACTTCCAAATATACTTATTGAACATTACACATTAGGTGATGTGTGCAATGTTAGAGTTTACTCATTGCAGCAGCGATACATATAGAACTTTTCCATTGTTTGGCCACATTCAGCACATGATACTTTGTCTGGTATCCCGCCACTGGTTCCCGGGAGTATCAAGCGATTGCAGTGGTGAGGGGTTTGGAGTTCTTTTATATAATCATCCATTGCTGGCAAAAGTCCTTTATCTTTTGCTGCGTCTTTCCATTGTTCATGTTCATTCAGGCACTTTAGAAATGTGTCTCCTTTGCCCTGTGCCATCTTTCCCGTGCCTTGACTAATCACGGCCCATCCCGGGTCACCGCTATCATAGGTTAGGATTCTCATTACTTCATGCATTATGTGGTCGTTCTCTACTGTTTTGCTCTGCTGTGATTTAGAGTGCCACATGCTCTCTAGCCTAACCCAGAAGAACCAAATTATGGCAAGGTCAGGAAGTACGTTGCTCAATTTTTCTGTTTGTATGGCATTGTTGATTTCTTGAACTTTCTTTCCTGGATTGCTTTTCCCCACATAAATCATCTCTAGTGGTAGTTGCAGAACTCTTGCGAGGGAATATGCAGTGTTTGTGAATTTACGGATCCACTCAATATCGTCACCTCCGTACAAGCATATATATTTGCCTTCCGATATCTAAAACCAAGTACACATTAGATCATTGTACATTCCATCATGGTTTAATGAATATTAATTTCTAAAAGAATTAAAGTTGCATACTAAACGTTTAATTAAATATAGAATTTCTTTATATAATTTATAATTGGTGGTTGTGTAAATATTGATAAATGTGATATGGTAAAAACTGATGAATACTATGCATGAACATACAATTTTCAGTTCTTGCACGACGCATAATATAGCTTGATGCCATTCAATATATCTAAAAAAATCATCAAATCAAATGAAGAAAATGTTAACTTTTAACTGTGTTACTATTATGTTCATTTCCTGTAAGAAATTTTTAGTATGATTTCTATATAGGCCAAACACTGCTACTCTGGAAGTCAAGCACTAAATTAGCTCTATATTCGAAGTCAAAGAAACCACACCTTAGGTCTGTCATAATCAGATTATTCATGTTGCTTTTTATGTGATCTACTCATTCCTCAAGCTGGACTACGCTATACTAGAGAAAATAATGTAATGACTTACCCATTCCAAAAGCGATGGATCAATTGAATCTGCCAATAGTACAAGTCCCCATGTTTCTTCATTCCACAGTGCTTCCTCCCTTGAGCTAGAGAAAGGATAAGCCAAGCTTCCCCAAATCCACATCATGGGTATTGCATTCAGATTCACAACCTTCCCTTGGGGATCCAACACTACAAGAATAGGCTTCGTTTTGAAAAGCCATACCTCTTCAATGTACCTGATGGTTGCGGGCTCCAATAGAGAAGGGTCATAAAGAGAGTAACAAGACATCATTGATTGCAGCCTCTCAAACTTTGGTTTCACGTCATTCCACGGGATTGCTTTGTCCACAACTGGAATCCAAACGAGTTCGTATTGACTCTCTAATCTGGTTGAATCTTGACGTGACTCTTGGTACATTTGTTCAAAAATCACAAGCTCTTGATCAGGGATATTATGTAGGTCTGTTATATAGAGCAGCACAATTTTTCTCCTCAGCCCCTCAATGCTAACCTGAAGATAAATACCTAGAATGTTGGAACAGGATCACCATATGTAAATATCATAGCTTTTCCCCTTATTGGGTCATTTACCATAAGTTTTGAGTACATGTTTGGATTCACCTTAAATCATCTAAAATCACAGCACGTTTGATCCCAGGGGAGTTAATTCTAAGTAAAATTGATTGAGTTAAAACAATTGTGTTAGATAAAGAAATTTATCCTGAATTTTATTATAAATTTTCTTTTAGAATAAAAACATCTAGACACAAATTACTTCACTTCAAAATCAATTTTGCAATTCATTCATCCAAACAAACATTTGAATTAATTATAATCAATTCAAGTTACAGCATATTGCATTCATATCATTCCTAATAAGTCTACATTAAAAATTAAGAGTGAGAAAGAGAGGAAGAGAGAACGGTTTCAGGGTTAACCCTTTGTTTGGAAGAACCATCAAACAGTGGCAACGGATCATCCTTGCTGCAAAACATAGCTTTGAGAACCTTCGAATTATCTTGATGGGATGTCTCAAAAAGGAGCCGAATTGTTTCAAATGCTTCTCTCTGTCTGTTGTCATCTGCATCATATATAACATGATGTTACCAAGCAAAATAGGATAGAGATATTTTATAGTAAGAAAAGAAAAGTAAAGCCAGACAATGATTCCCCATTTGCATATATGAAGTAATCGAGTAATTAGATTGGCTTACCTAAATGCTGACGACAAACGGTGAGTTGCTTTCGAAGGTGACTATTTATGTTATCAAGCTTATGGGCCAAACTGGAAAGCTCCCAAGTCTCTGTTGTTGATGTCATATATCTAAAACCAACCCAGGAATGTTAATAATAATGATAACAAAACAGACAAGTTCAGTTGAGAATTCGATTAAAGATTTTTTGGTAAAAAAATAGAGAAATTAACAAGAGTTAAAGTTGTGATGATTATAATGTGACATTAAACAATGGAGGCATACCCTTGACCCAAGCCAGTTATGCCTAAAATATGCGATGCACAGGACACAATACTCCGAATGGTCCAATAGACAGCACCAGGAATAAGATTAGACGCAGTCAACATCTCTGGTGCCTCAGGGTCAATGTACTGAGAGGGTAGCTCATGGAATTGGACAATGTTATTGGTTACATCCAACATTGCCTTGAGAAGGCTGTTGACTGTTTGAAACTTTGGTCCCAAATCATCCACTCGTTCCAGTGTTTCATGAATGTGCTTCAACTTTGCAACAGACTTAGCAAGACGATTGGTGGCATAAAGCTGAGCCACCAGCCAAAACTCCCCAAAGTTGGCTGCAAATGTTGCCAATGCTATCACCACCTTGGCATCCCATGAATAGCTTGAGAGCATGCCCAGTATTCCCATGGTTGTGGCATGTACATCTCCACCGCTCGAACACTTGCAACATATCTATGACACAAGCATGAGTACATGAATAAGTTAAACCAAGAGATAAAGTAGTACTCCCTCCGGTCTTTTTTTTATAAGAAACAAGTTTTAGTGTATTTTACAATGAAACTTGTTTCTTATAAAAACACCAGAGGTAATATTGTTGTAGGCGTTTAAATAGGTGTGGCTATTATCAATATTTATAGAGAGGGGAGATATGGTATTAGAATTATAAGAGAAGATTTATTGTTAGGAATAAAAAAACCTCGCAGGAAATTTTGTTGATTGTGTGGTACGAAATATCTAGCACGTTAGCTAAATCAGATTGGTATGCACTGTCCTTCATGGCATCCATCTGCACTTGTTTTCCCTGTGTAAATTTTCGAAAACAACCACACTCAGAAACCAAGTTAATTAAGACCAAAATGCAAAGTGAGAGAGGAGAGAAATTGTTGCATGATCCACCACCACTGTATATGGTTTCCATTAATCTCCAATACATAGCCAATTTTTTTTAATTCTTTCTAGTAAGTTGAAAATTTTCACTATGTATCGCATAAAGATTCGTTGAGACCATATAATATAATTTCTGGAGAGAGGGAGAGGGAACACACACACCCATATATACCTGAACAATGCCAGGGATGAGAGAGGCAGCACGGTGAAAAATGTCTTGAACAACATGAAGAAGAGGTCTAACGTCAATGTGTCCATCAACGGGAGCATGAGTGGCACGAATATGTTTGGTCATTGTAGTGTCATCTGATGCTGAAAAAATATGGCGGCTAGGCCTCGATTGCATCTTCCGGGTCACCATTGCCATAACGGAAATTAAGGATGCAAGAAAGGAATTGAGGATCAATTAATAGATAATGTTTAGGATCACTGTTGTGTTAATGAATTTTGGTTTGGTTATTGCTAGACTGCTAGTTAATGCCAGTGGCTTCTTATATAGTTATTGATGACAAATTTTGTTGAATCTCTACCTTACTTGTATTTGGGTTCAAATCACGAATAAAGTAAGAAAGGAAATTGGAATATCGGATAAAGGATTTGTGGAATTTATACCTGCATCGTTTATGCCTTTCTTTTTGAATTGGTATCTACTGTCAAATAGTAATAAAATTATCACACGGGTGCTGTAAACTTTTATATGGTATTCCATTCGTAACTTTCATATATTGGGAACCTGTTAGTCGTCTAACAGTAGTTTTATATCACATGTACTTTTTACCTAGCTAACACGTTGCAAAATTACCAACGCAATAGTATAAAAAATTCACAAAGACGAATCACAATTCACAAGCTACGAGTTATTAATTGCAAGAAAGGTATAAATCTTTCGCAACTTCTACGATGCGAAAGAAAGAACCATTGTTTATTAAAGTGTGAAAATAGTTGCAAGTATTGCTGTCACTTTACGATGACATTGATCGTTCGAGACTTGCTGGATTTAATGAACTAAAGCTCTGTTCAATAACTTAAATAATGCAAGCATGTAAAGGATTTGCGAAAATAAACTTTGTTCAATTTTATAAGATAAAGTTTTAGGTTGGGTCCACAATGTATGTTGCATGAATGTTTGTAATATATGCGGGTATGGTATGAATTTTTTTTAAAATTAAGATACAAGTACGAAAATAGCATCTATAAAGAAATATGAAAAAGTACTTAAATTATAAGATAAATATAGCTTTTATAATTTTGCAATATGGATGTTTCAACAAAACTCTATAAACAAAACATATGAAGTTAAAAAAAAGTATTTTCTAGAAAAGGAAACATAATTGGAAAAGAAAATTGTTTCATTCAACAACAAACCAAATAATTTAACACACAAGATTTGGTATCTGCGAATATGGAATGACTAGTACGTAAGTTATATTAAATACATGTACATACTTACAAATTGAGCATTAAATATTTTTAATATGTATGTATTCAATATACTTAAATTTACTTTTGGATAGTGTCTATTTTGCATTCACACTAGAGAAAATTTGGTCAATTAATTTCCAACAAAGGTTTAATTTTTTTTTTGTCAAAGCACAGCTAGGAAGGTATGACAAAAACTTTTATAGATACAAAATGGAGATTAATTTTAGATTGTAAATAAGATATATATATATATATATATATATATATATATATATATTTATGTTTTTTCCTATTATTAGACAAACAAATTTGAATATGTTACCTTTCTAATTCAAGATCGACTATGCTTGGTTCCACAAGATATTTTAGTTATTTTTGAATTTTTTATTAGTCAAAAAACTTATTTAGTTGTTGAGTAAGTAGATTTCTTTTATTAGTTTATAATATTTTTTGAAATACCACTTGAAGTAACATTTTTTAAAACGTTAGTTTTTAATTTTTTATATTTATTCTATTTTTATCCTTAATATATTTATTCATTTTTTTCTTCTTACTCTTTTTAAATATATCACAATTTTTTTTTATTTTACACTTTTCAACTATTTCAATAACTAATTTTATTAAACATTTCTAATTTAATAAGCTAATTTTTCAATTTCCAATTATCAGTCAACTTTTCAGCTTTTCACCTAATTTTTTAGTTAATTCTGTCCAACATAACTCATGAATGTTGTTCATATGAGAACTCTCATTCAATTATTTTTAATTTATAGTCTTTTTCATATCTCATGTGTTAAACATCCCATCCAAATATTCAGAAAAAAAAAAACAGCCCATCCATTTGTACATATGGGAAACTTGTACTTTGTGCGATTCCTCTTCTTGGCATTTGATTTTTTTTTTTGGCACAAACAAAAAAAAAACATTCATAGCTCCCCCTTACGAAAATTTTGTAAAAAAAACATTCACTACAAATAATGTGTTATTGAATTCATGAAAATCTCGTTCACATATATCATCTTATCCGAGTCTTTATCACCTCCTAAAACAAGATTCTCCGCAACACATTCTTGATTTAGGTGTTGGCCTGTTGGGCAACATTCAAGCTCCTTAAGCCAAAAATCCTACTTAACATTAATAAATTTGTACGTTTTTCACTATAACTATAATATGTACTGAATATTCATACGGATGTGCCTATTTACTGCATCATTTTCATGCAATTAAAACGTAAGCAAGGGATACCTTTAATGAGTACAACATCATATCGACACACAAATTCTTAAAAGCAACTTATATAGAGCTCAATGGTTTCCACAAAATGTCCGGTGAATTCAGCATGGATAATGTTGAGGTTGTCGAGATTGACCTCCTTCCACCATCAATAAGTTTGAACCATTGGCTTCCAGGGTCACATGTCTTATCTTTGTTCAAGCATTTACAAGCAGTGGTCACAATGATGTTGTTATCATCTACATCTAGACATAAATTAGAACCGTGGCTTAGTTTAGATGAAAGGTGCATGTTCGAATCTGAGATCATTTCCCATTCAGAGTTAGCATCTGAGCATGTTATGCTAAGTGTTGCAGGGTTTCCTTCTTTCTCTGCATGTGTGCAGAAATTTGTATTCTTTATCAATAGGGTCTTTTGAGGTGTGTATGTCCAGGCATCAGAACAAGGACCCAAAGCTAGTGATGTTAGCTGTGATTTACTTATTACATGGAGACCTGTCAAAGGGTGGAATATCAGTTTGTGTGGATTGCCTTCTATGATGACTGGTCCTGCACAATGTCAAAACAATGAAGTGACACATTAGTAACAATGGTATTTTCTAACCAACTGATAGTACAGAGTTTGGAAAGAATATTTGCACAAATCATGTGAAATATCTGTAAAATTGGATCATTCAAATATAGCTAAATTGGATCGAAAAATTTGTCACCGAAGAAGCCATTGCCGTCCGTAGTACCACAGCACCTCCTGGCTTGGTCACGTGGTTGTCCAAAATCACCATCACATCGTTGTTCCCGAGACTCTTCACCACTGCCTGGACACATCACAAAATGTTGCCCTCACACTCAACTCATGGCTACAGAAACTCCTCACACTGATATGAGCCACATAACAATCATACATAAACATTCTCTTATTTTAAACATTCAACCAACACTTCTCATTTATTTATATCTTTATTTTTTCTATTATATCATTTATTTATATCTTTATCTTTCTATTATATCATAAACTCTATAATATCTACATTTTTTTCTTTTCTCTCTCTAAGTATCTTATAGCATATGGGTGTTTATGAAACGTTTTTCTTTTGGGTCTAAAATTAAGGATTAATTTCTCAAACTGCTAACTAATAAGATTCAGTAGAAGGATTGGCCTTTTTAACACATAATTTTCATATACACACTTAAAACACAAGGTTATAGTTTTGTTACCTTTTTAATCTTTTTTAATTTGAATTGTGTGAGATTTTAGTTCCTGACATTTGTTTTGAAATAATTAAGTAATTAAGTCTCTTTAGTTTTAAATCTTTAGAAATTGAATGATTAAATTGATATAAATATTCTTTTACTCAAAGCTCACTCACTAAAATATCAAATTTTGTTGGAAATAAATAAAAAAAATCAATTTCTATCCTCTTTAACCTTAATCATTATCCTACATTTTTTATAAAATTTATTAAGTTTTCACTAAATCATTAACCTCTAAAAAATTTAAATAAAAAATAACAATTAAAAATTTTAAGTAGAAGAAACAAATTTATTCAATTTGAAAACAAAAATTATACATATTTCAAATTAAACGAACACCAAATGTAATTAAGTCAAAGAATATTTTTACGGAGCGAATATTTTTTATTTTGAAAATTCAATAAAAAAATAGTAGTTTAATTATGCGAGATCGTCTAACTGTGAGAGAAGCAAGAGAGTCGTTGGTGACCAAAAGTATGGGCCAAGTGACCTGACACAGTTGAAGCCCATGGACTTTATTCCATTGGAAATCATATCCACGGGCTGCTTGCTGAGCCCTTCAGCCACCACAGCTTCCAAATGGGACACCCAATTCACACATGCCAGCTTCACCCTCTGCCCATCTTCGTTCACGATCCATCGTGAATCCGTGTGAATTGGAAGACCCTTAACTTCAACTATGGCCCCAGAGAGCAATATTATTATTAGTGCAGAGACTAAATTGAAGACCAAAATACCCATTTCGTGTTTCTTTAGTATCATACATACATATATTTTATGCCTGTGTGCTTATGGCATGATATTCCGCACTTGTGAAATTCTCTGCACGCCATAACAAGACAATATATATATGGGATTGTACATGAACTTTTAAGTTTAAGTAACTTGTTGATTTAATTTAGTGTCATTTTTTTTCTTTCAAAAGTATTTTTTCCTCCATCATTAATTAGACTCTTTTTATAACATATATGGATCCTACAATCTATCATGATAGGTTTTATTTGATAGATAAAAATTTGTCATTTTTTTCCTGATGCACATAATTATATCATGTTACTCAATAAGAGAATGAATTCAATTTCTATGTCTCACCAAGTGAATAAGGTGACTTGTTTAAGGTGACGGCTACTTGCATATTTATTAATTTTTATATTTTTATGACAATGAGATATTGAATTTCAATTTTATGACTACGTTTAATTGGTATATATTATTGTGAGTCAGTCTAAATAATGAGATCCTGTTTGAAAGTTTCTCAATTTTATTCCACTCCTGAAAAATACACTGGTGCAGACAAAATGACACTTTTATTTTAAGTTCGAGCGAAAAAAAAAAACTATAAGTTAAAACACATTTCATCCTACAAGTCATGCAATGCTATAATTTTTTTTATTCGTCTGCAATGTTAATTTAAAAATAAGTAAGATAAATATATGTGGTAATTTGATTATTGAGATGATTCAACCTGCACGACTAATTAGATTTTTTAACCCATTTAGATACTGTAATGTACGACTCATAAACTAGGCACGGAGTGATCTTAGTCATTTCCTGTAACCCAAAGTATCATATGCTACATTATGGACAGTTTGATTGACCAACGTAATTCCGAGTATAGCACAACTTTTTCAATAATATATAGAGCTAGAGGAGATACCTTCGTGTACATTTTACTAGTCCTAGAGATAGATATAAACATTTCAGAGTACCACTAATTTTTTTCGCTAGAATCCCTTTTGCAAGTATCTCTCTTCATTTCAATATCGAAGATTGGAGATTTCACTAAAAAGAAGAAAATCAGGTAGCTTGACCGAAACTCATTGGGAAAAGATACAAATAATTTTGATTCGAATCCTTCACCAATTATGTTGAACTGGTCCATTTGAAACTTGACTCCCTATATAAATAGTTAGATTGCTTTAATTAGACTCCCCCTCCCCCGCAAGCATGATTGTTTCTTATTTTCCTTTCTTTGATGGTTACTCAACCTCAATTAGGCTTCATAAAATGGGTTTGATTTAAGTTTAAAAAAGAAAAATCAAACAAATTAAAATATATTAGTTTATTTTGTATTTTTTAATAAATTAAAACCAAATAAATCAATCAAGAATGGGTGTTGGTATTGATTTATTTATTAAATTTGTTATATATTTATTTTTAAAATTAGAGAAGAAATTTGCATTACTTGATTCCGATCATAATTATTCTTTTGACCAAATTAAACGGCATTGAACTGTGCATATAAATAAACAAAAAATAATAAGAAAATTTGAGTTGATTGGTTAAGGAACTCAATTGATTTTTCTTTTCAATGACTACCTCTAACTTTAAGAGATTAACTTTCGCTTCACATCTCCGTTAAACAAGTCATGAATGAACTACAAGTGAATATCAGATCGTCAACCAAAAATCTTTAAGATATTATGTGTGAGTCTTAATTTGTTACAAATATTTTTAGCAATTTTTTAATTTAACTTATTAAACAGATGACTTGACAATTTATTACTTATATAAACAACTGTTATGTAATAAAATATTATTAAAAATAATAGTACTTTTAATCAAATCTAATGTGACTCAAGTTAAGTATTTACTCTTACAATTTTAGCATTGAATTAAATTTTTGTGTAAAGTTTTTATATGTGACATTATAAAACTTAGATTTTAAATAAACAATTTATTTAAACAATCATATATTATAAATACTCTTGGTGACTCCAACAATGACACGTGCTTTTCTCCCATAAAAACTTTATGTTTAAAATC
The DNA here is from genome assembly GCA_013407115.1 of Glycine latifolia. Taxonomy (NCBI): domain Eukaryota; kingdom Viridiplantae; phylum Streptophyta; class Magnoliopsida; order Fabales; family Fabaceae; genus Glycine; species Glycine latifolia. The sequence goes on from CM023942.1 coordinate 25,081,839, forward strand.
CTATTAATTTTCAGTAAAAAAATTTTCGTTGGTTGCTTGCTATATACTTTTATTTGCTAAGTGCTGCATCTTAATATCATTACGACGTAAAAGCAAAAGCAAAATAATTGTTTATTAATTTAACTTGTTACTTGTAAAATCAAACCATCTGTTGTGATTTTCTCCGTTAAAGAAAATAGTTTGGGTAGATTGAGTGACACCTACGTATTGTGCTGCATTATTAGCATCATAAATAAATGCTTGAAAAAAATGTATACCTACACTTCATTTTAGGGTGGATTGAAACAGAGGAAGAAAGATAGGAAGAGAAAAAAAATAATTTATTTTATAGATACTAGTTGGTAACCCGTGCATTCATACCGAATGTATCGATTTGCTGTGCTTCGCTTCGTTTCAAATTAGAAAATTATTTTAATAATAAATAAACATATAAATATTTTAGAAATGAAGAAAATGATGAATTTATAATAAAAATAAGAAATTATGTTTGTTGTGTGTAATATAAAGAAATGACAATTATAAGTAAATACACAAGTGAAAATTATAATACTTATTTGTGTGCATCTTTTGTCTTTGATTTTGTCGGTTAGCATTCATTTTGCATGTGTAATAAAGAAAGATTATTTAATAACAATAGGTATATAGATATAATGTAATATAATTGTAAGCACTTGACGATCAATTTGTAATGTAGTACTCTTTAACAATTTTGTTAATATCTTACAAAATTTCAGCCTAGAAATAGAATGTTGTCTATAAATGTAACTGATAGATCACAACAATTTCAAAAACATTGAAAACTTAAATAATTTGAGTGGAATATGGTTAATGTATGACTAATTGAAAACCTGTTAGAATTTCAATTCATATAATCACTATAAGATAAAGATATAAGATGGATAGAAAAAATGAAAAAATTAGCTTGGAACAAAAATACTAATTTTCAATCTAAGCAATAATTGTAATATGTAACAAGCAACTTTCAGTTATGAACTTAAATTAAAAAAAATTAAAAATTTTATACAAAATTAATGTTATGCTAATAAACGTCCCACTTGTTTAGGTATTCTCTTTTAATTTATCCAAGTAATACTTTTATTTCTCTCCATTTGTCTTGCGTCTTTTCTCCACTTTGAACCCTCTTCTTCTACTTAATCATCAACCGGATTACTTTTATTCACTTCTGTTTGTGTCAATGATCACTTTTATAGAGATCCTGCATCAAATTTCACAATTGAACATTCCATTGATCATTTACCTGTTCACCTAAATTTTTGCAATAAACATTTGTTTCCATTTGCTAACTTTTTTAAAACAAATATAATTGAACTATTGATTATAAATAGGAGTAATATTAACAAAAGATAAGCAACAACAACCAAAGATTGTATGTGAAAAATTCCTACTCTATGAGATAATACCAAACTGACTGAACCAGCTGAAAAGTTTTCATGTGAAAAGTTGTCTCAAAAGTGTCATAAATTTAGAAGTAAAATGATAAATAAGGAAATATATCCAAAAATGTCATTTTGACATTTGATCAAACACATAATTTGCAACCAATAAATCATTCTAGAACAAAATCAAATAAATATTTAAAAAATTCTCCAATTCTCATCTATTCTTATAAAATAAACATTTTTAACAAATTTAGTTCATATTCACAATATTAAAGAAATTTTAATGAAGCAGAAAAACCAAAGAAAGTAATTAGGTCAAACCAAAATCAACCAAGAAAATAGAAACTAAGAAAATTGTTTACCTTTGTTGCTACAGATCACTATAAATCATGAAAAAATTATGAAGAAGTTGTAGTCATAGTGGCTGACAAAGGCATCTTCAGCGAGAGTTGAGATGTTGAATGGTTAATGGAGAAATAAAAAGATATTTCACTAGTTTATTTTTAGAAAAGAGAGAAAATAAATTGAGTGAATGAAAAAGGTAAGAGAAGAGAGAAAAATGGTGAGAAGACAGAGAACATTAGAGAAGAAGAACGTTTCAGAGTTGATAAAAGAGAGAAAATGATAAGGAAGATATTTGAACACACATAGCTCTTAAAAAGGTAGTTAAGACAACATATCATCTAGACTGAAAAGATATTTAAAAAATTGAAAGATCTAATATAGTTTATTAATGACAAAATGGATGTGTAGCAAAAATAAGAGAAAAAAAGAAGTGAAGTTCAATAATAATTTTTTCTTCTTGTGATAATATGCCTCTGTTGATATCAGGGCATACACAATTGATCCATTTAAAGTTTTATCTTTTGTCACGTCTATGCAAACCTGTCAATAATTAGACTCAGTCAATTGAGGTGAAAACCAAAAAAATTGAAAAATATGAAGGGTCTAAAGGAGAAAATTGTGAAAATCATAACATAAAATGAAAAGAGACTATTGCACTTTAGACAATTGTCAAGTAAGTTAATAATAGAAAGAAATAAGTGAAGTTCAATAATAATTTCTTCTTCTTGTGATAATACACCTCTATTGAAATCAAGTCTTAAACAATGGATCCACTTAAGACTTCATCTATTGTTACACATATACAAACCTGCCAATAATTAGAATAAGTCAATTGAGATGAAAACCAACAATGTTGAGAAATATGAATGACCAAAAGTAGGAGATTATGAAAATCATAATATAAAATAAAAGGAAATCATTGCACTTTTCTAGACAGTTGTTAAGTAAATAAAAGAGGAATTACTGTATCATCAGTGATTTAGAGTCTTTTCAGAAGGAAAAATTAAAATAATATTGAGATTTTGTATTTTTGTAACTGTAGTACGATACCCTAAGTACACAGGTAATACCACTACCTACGTGTTAAAGAAACAACGTGTGAGAGAGATTAAAGAAATGATATAATTAGTATTTAAGATTTAAAAGGAAATATTAATTTGTTTATCAAAAGGAGGTTCAATTATCAAATTTTAATTTTGAAATATTGGAGTACACTTATTATAAAGTGGGTGCAATTAGCAATTTCTTAAATTGACATACACATTTCAATTAGGATTTATTAGTTAATGATTTTTTTTACATTGTTTTTTTAAAAAAATAAATTTATTTTTAAGTGTAAAATTGGCAAAATTTTGTGGAATTTATTATTAATTAATTATTAAAATTTACATATTTAAATAATTAGAAAAGAAGAAAAAAATCCACCCCCTTCCTAAGAGAATTCTAGATCCATCTGTAGCTCTTGCAACCTTTCATTGTATATGGATTCTTTGTATTTTATTTTTAGAGTGTTTTCAATTCTAAACATGTAAATGTTATAAATATGACTTTTTGATGCATTTTTTGAGTGTCAAATGGATAGTGAAAAGTCATTGTTATAATTACATTGAAAACTACAAAGACTAATGAGTATGATATAATCATTAAAAAGGATAATTTATTATATTGAGTTTTTATTTTCATAAAAAATGATTAAAATTGGAGACAAAAGTAAATTTTAATGTACAAAAGGAATGTTAAAAAAAATGATTTTAGGGGAAATAAATTTTTTATGATTTTTTTAATAATAATTTGGTATTTAAAAAAATATGTAAATAAGTGTTAAATAAAATAAAATAATGTATTACAAAAAGAAATATAAATATTATACAAAATTTCATTATAATTTATTTTTAAATATTTATTATAAAATATGTATTTGATTAATTTTTTTAATTTGTTAATAATAATAATTTAATAAAATTTAGAATTTAGTAGTTCTTGAATATTTAATTGCAATAATTATTTGAGTTAATCAATCGTTAGATGTTGCACAACATGCTGTTGTAGAGAAGGATGATATTAAGGAGTTAGATGATCAACATGGAGAGAAGATAAATTTATAGACTTTGTGTTTTAGGATCTCGAATAAGATATAGCCATCTTAATATCTTATAATGTCCAATAATTTGGTCAATTCAATATTACAATTTTGGAAAAGCTAATTTAAATTATTTGCATTATTGTAGTAACAACATGGTAACCTGTACTTTATAGAAACAATTTGTTGAGGAAATGCATATCAAGATGATAGTCCTATGACAGTTATTTTACATCTGAATTAAAACATTTAATAGAAATTGTTTTTTTATAAAAAAATATAATATATTTTTATTACTTTTATGGCGAGTGACATCATTTAATCAAATTATGGACACTATTATTCAGTTGTGTTATGATTTACCTTAGGCCAAATAGGGATCGCAAAATGTATACTGGGGAATAAAGTGATTAGATCCAAAATTAAAAGAGTGATGTAAATCTGCAATACAAAGAAAAGTATACTACTTTAAGACCAAAAATTTCATTAACGCCACGTGACCAAATAATTCCTTTTTAAATTTAAGTGTAAATAATTTTCTGTTGTTTTTGAATGAAAACGTAAGGATAATCTTTAAGACATGTTATTATTTATCTTTTATAACCTATATTTTCACATCAACAACTATATGTTTTAGTTCAACAATTATTTTATGTATAATAATATTGGATAATAAAAGACAATATCTAAAGAGTGAAATTTATAAGAAAGTTTTTCAATGCTACTTAATCTTATTCATTTATATCACTATCTACGCGTTAAAGAGATAACGTGTGAGAGAGATGAAAGAAAAATAGATTTTTTTTATCAAAAAGGGGATGCAATCAGTAAGTTTTAATTTGAAAATATTGGAGTACACTTATTAAAAAGAGTGTGCAATTAAAAAATTTTAATTTGGGAATACCGGAGTGCACTTATTAAATAGGAGGTGCAATTAGCAAATTTATGTCCAATTACCATTTTGCCCCATAAATATAGGATGTCCAATTTTATAATTTTGCTAGCAGTTAGTTAAGTGATGTAATAGAAAAGTTGAAAAAAATAATATAAAAAAATATAGTTTTTATATCCTTAATGCATTATGTGATTGCATAGTATTAGTACTGTAGACGTACCGTGACTCCATCTAGTTTGCTAGTTTAAAGTTTAATAAACACTTGAAATAAACGTGGTGCTAAGTAAAACTGTAATTGGGTTGGTGATATCACGAAACCTTTGGCGACATTCTTTCTTTCTGCATTTTCTGCACAAAATGATAATTATTAATTTGTATATATCGTGGGTGCACTCCATAGTTTCGCGCCTTCGAGAGAAAAAAAGAAAATAACGGCTACCAAAGTTCATACTTGAATTACGGTGATTGAATACTGCCACACGTGCAATGCAAGGCAGCGGAAAAAACTGCCCATTGCTTCTTATTTTGGTACCTATGGCTATTGCTTACTACAATCTGTGTTGTGCTCGTTTTTGCCGTTTTCCTGCGTTGTACTATTATACCGTGTGTGTGTTTGTATGATGATTGCGCACCTCTTTCTTGCTAACTTTTAAAATATTTTTAGTGTTAGATATGAACTTGAATATTTAAAATCTGATATTCATTATATTTTTTTATAAAAAAATATCTCCATAGAAAATGAGTAGTTATTGTAGAAAATTTCTAAAAATATGCATAGTATTAAAAAAAAAAAATTTTTCTCTCTTCCTAAGATCTCAAAATGAAATCTATCACTAAAGAAAAAAATTGAAAAAATCTTGAGAGAACTTACATCCTATATGGTACCATGAGATCCACAACAAAGTGATCTAAGATTCCAATTACCACTAAAGATACTAGATCATTTTCAACCCTCATACTTAAATGAGTTGTATAACATTTTTTCATTAAAACTGATGATTTAACTTAAATGAGTTGTATAACATTTTTTCATTAAAACTGATGATTTAACATTGTATTGCTTAAATGAATTATTTATATAAGTAATTATAGTTTAATTGATTATTATGAAAAAAAAAAGAGTTTTTCCAATCCAAAATTGAATGTGTCTCAAGTTTTTTTTAAGAGATGTGTCTTAAATTAAGTACTTATTTTAACAATTTTAATATTGAAATAATTTATTTGGTAAAGTTCTTAAATTTATGTGATATTATAGTACTAGCAAATTTAAAATAAATAACTCATTTAAATAATTATATATTATAAATACTCTTATGCCTAGTGAAACCAAAGACGTGTATCTTCCATACAAGAAGAAAACTAAAACAAATAGCAGTACACTTAAAAAAACCTAAGAATTTTTTTACAAGCAGCTAACATCCAAACATGAAACCTTTGGGAAGCAAAAACTTCATATGTACAATGCGGCAACGCGCACTCACAACTCTTCCTACCCTGGCATATTAATTTATTTTTGTTCAAAATTGCGAAATGCAGTTTTGGAAAGGGAAAAAAAACCTATCCACCATGATCTTGGCTAACCCTGCTCCTCTCTTTGCTACCTTGTCTATGATATATCACGTTAGTTTTTGACTTATAGAATCAATTAAGCTCTCAGTTTATAACAATGTTAAAACATAACTAACCTTTTTTCTGCATTGCAAGGGTAACTAGTAAAGCTTTATTCTGGTAGTGATTGTGCTTCGGCAAATGGGGCAGCATTCGAGGTTTTCTCCACAGTCACAACAAGTCTGCCAAATGTGAGAAAATAATGACAGTGGAAAGAAAAGTTAATATAACGTCCTATTCATATAGTCTTAAATTCAAGATGAATCCCTCTCACTAACATTTAT
>CM023942.1:25088550-25259943 GCA_013407115.1 Glycine latifolia
ATATATATATATATATATATATATATATATATATATATATATATATAGTCATAGATTCAAGATGAATCTGTAGCATATAATTGAACATGTTACCTGATGCCCGCAACCAAATGCCATATCCTTCCCATTAGTAAGACAAATCGGGCAAACCTGCAGTTAATCGTATCATATGTAAACCATTACTGATTTGTTGCAAGTGACACAGAAACATCATGAATCACGATGATCACGGCATATGTCTCGGGATGAAATGATAGTCGCATCTTAAGTTGAAAAAAGAATGCTCTAAATACCTTATTATCATATGAGCTTCTTGAAGATGATTCTGCGTTTACATTATCATATGTTGGTGTGCTCTGCTGAAAACTGTTTGAACGAAAAGGTCTTGTGCTGCTGCTAGAAGCCCTCTCATAATGAGGTGGAGGTAGAGGAACCCTGTCTGGTGAATGTCCTCTCCGTGCACTACTTTCATCAATGAAGACACAAAGCAAAATCAGTTTATTAAAATCTTCTATAATAGGCTATGAGTACCATATTTTTCTATATAACATTCATTTATTACCCCAATATGCCAAGATCTATGGTTGCCTTATATTGAGAAGGTATCTCCATCAAAGCTGATAGAGCAAACTCTGTTTCTTTTCTGCTTGAGTCTATACTCTTTGACATTATTTCCGTAAAATTCACAAACTACATGCAACCGAAAATAAAATATTCAAGGAGTATGAAGAAGTAAATGTGACAAGTCAATAGGACTAAGTGAATTACACCAAACCTGAAAATTGTCAAATGCTCGAGCTGGGATATTATCATCAAATTCCCTCATCATATCCCACGGTCCATCTCCAACCCCTACCAAAACTATTGAAAGTGGATACCCGCTGCAATTTAAAGAGAGTATGAGAATGCAGGGTGGCAATCCAGAAAAGAGAAAACTACAAAATTTACCTGGCTTTTACAATTGCACCAATTGTCTTCTCTTCCTGTGGACTTAGCTGGCCATGTTGTGTGTCAACACTTCTGGTCACCTGTCGCAAAATTTTAAGTATCAATGTTTTTAGATCTTACACATTGAGGAAAAAAAGGAATTTATACAGCAAAAGATTAGTCATTGTTGAAGCACTGACAAAATTAAGGGCATTTTAAGTTCATATTTTGTTCAGATGCATTCATGTATTCAATTAGTCATAGCAAAATATTGTAGGGAAGTAGGGGACAGACGTATTTCAGAATTCAGACATATATTATGCTAATCTAACAATTATCAGTTTTCTTCTGCAGCTATCAATGCCAAAATGTTTATGTGTTAAGGTAGATATTATTATTATCAATAACAACAGAAACCAAAAGAAAATTGCTTTCGTGAAACTACTAGAGCATTTTAGTTTTTTTTTGTAAAATAAATCTATGCTTTTGAGTTTAGAGTCATAATCATACAGTTAGTGTGAAAACTGCCAAAGAAAGGTTTGATGACTGGTGCACATTTACACTAGTTTAAAAAAATCATCTTTACAATTTTGTGAAATATGTATTAAAAATACCTGTCCATCAGCAATTATTAGCAGGACATGATATTGGCCACCACTTTGCTCAACTATAGTCATGGCCATCTCCATAATAGGGGCAAATGAAGTGGGTCCTGTCACATAAATGCAATGAGTCATGCTGAGCCTATTTAAAAAATGCAATGTAAGATTATTGGTGAAGGCAACACCTGCTAAACGCAGGCGAGGAACAATATCTCTATATCTTGACAAAACTTCCTCAAATCCATTGCAGAACCTCTCATCTGAATGGAAACTAAAGACATCTTGATCATGTGTTGATGCTGACAGGTAAGAAAACAAGAAAGAAAGAAACACAATCAAGTTTGCAATTTGGAAACACAAGCAATCTGAAAGCATGAAGATTTATATATAGAATTACCATCTCCAAATCCAAAACATGGAATCAAGTTATCCTCGTCAAAAACACTTAAAGTTTTCCCAATGATCGAAATTGCTTGTTCATAAGGATTCTGACCACTTCCTATATGATGTAAACTTTTTCGGTTGAATGACCTCTTCCCTGATTTCAAAGTGATTTATGTAAATTTAATTAATAGCACAACACACTACAAGAAATCCAAGCATCAAGATATGAGTAAGAGATAAAACCTGTCCACTCGTTGCTCTTTGTAAAATCAATTCCAACAATGAGATTAGAAGATTCCAGGCCAGCATGTGAAAGAGCAGTGGTAACCTGTGCAAAATTATTTCATTATTTGACAAAATAAGGTGCTTTTCTGTGAGTAATAACCGTAAGAATGGAAATTTTGGGGAGTGAAACAACCAATAAGAATTTTCTCATGCTGGTCTTGTTGCACTATGAGAAAAGTAAAATAAAGCAAGCTACTGTTAGCTTCATCCAAATATTTTCTCATATCAACCTTGTTGCATTGCACTCTTGAACTAGTTTGTTCTGGGAAAAGTAATAGCTACTGACCAAGTTTTCTCTTATGTTTGACCATATCAGACGTTGATAACATCTTTACTGCTACTCATATTATAAAATGAATAAAGGGATGCTCTGCTGATTCATGCATGATCAGGAAGATTAATAAAAATGAGAACAGTAGTCTCTTTACATAGCAGCTTTTCTTAAGCCACTTCATTTCAGCTGAACTTGTTTAACTATATTCAATGACTTGAATTTAAAGCTCATGCCAAGCTCCAAGATCAGCTGAAGTATAAAGGTCTTGTTCAAACAAAAAAAGGTAGGAGTACAAATAAAGGTTTTACCCGCACTCCTAGTAAAAATGTAGCAATTCTAAGCAAGGGTCTCGCAATTTTTTCTCTCTTTCAAAATTCAGTATATGACTCTTTTCTGTGGGAAAAACATAACATATAACAAGAGGTAGTTCACAAGTTTGTTGTTACACTGAATCCTTATCAAGACTTAAGAACCTAAATATTTCGATTTTCAACGTGGAGCATCGTAGGCAGAAGTTTGAAGTCTGATTTCAGAAAGAACATAACTGATTCCCTTTCTTTCTTTCTTCTCCTCCCTTTTGTGCTGACTGCTGAGACTTTTATATCGATGCCATTATGTCCCTAACCCAAGGTCCCCTATCCCCCTTGCTTACCATGCACAAAAGTCAATGATGTAAACAAACCAAACCAAAAATAATGAAATTTTTTTCATATATTCATACACAAAAAACACAATTATACCTAAGCAAATCACAACAATTACCTCATCCAGGGAATGGTAATCATCAGCTATTCTTGAATATCTCCTATCCAATTTCCTTTTTGGCTGTGAAAAGTCGTGGAATGGAGCCGGTGCACGGTGCTGAAGAGGTGTATGATAAGAATTTTGTTGTGGGTATGCATTTGGTGATTGAGGGTATCCATAGTCATCCCATGAAGATGAAGAACCAGCAGATCCATATGATGAAACATGTCTTCTTTCAGACCCTTTTGAACTCTTACCTCCCATGATCGACTCCTTTAGAATCAACACAAGCAAAAACAAAACAACCAAAGCTGTCCAAGTCTCTAGCTGCAATTGGAAACATGCTACATTAATGTTGGGAAACCAAGGGGGGTAAAGCAAGGAGATTTACACCAATGGACCATAAGCAACCAAAGTTGTCCAAGTCTCTAGCTGCAATTGGAAACATGCTACATTAATGTTGGGAAACCAAGGGGGGTAAACCTAGGAGATTTATACCAATGGACCATGAGCAACCATATAAGTGAAACTAACAGCACACTTTAACCTAAAACCTTAAGGCTCAGGTTTATAGGTATTTTTCTCACTTGTATGATACTCAACTTTTCTATTTCTATCCGACGTGAGATTTCATTTCACACTTGTATTCCAATAATTAAAAACATCACATATATGTTTTCTTGGAAAAGAATTCCTTACAACTTTGATTATGTGCAACCTACAAATTTCCTGGGAAACTAAAACATTGTGATGCATCCGAAAATTGGTTCACGAAATTTAAAAAACACTGGCAAATATGAAAGAGAAGACCAAGAAAAATAAACTCAGGCGCGAACTATGGAACAATCATGACTGAATCAAATGACACCGACCCTGTATCAACCTTAATTTCCACACATGCTACAATGAAACTTAAAACTCAGGAACATTTTTTTCCATACCTCTAGAAGCATTGTTTCCACACAAGAATTGCAAATGAATTGTGAGGGAATTAACAACACGCAGGATGTTAATTAATGTCTCACGCTAATCACGTCAAGTAGAATAGCTTCTCCTTGTTGAACTAAATAGAAGGAAGAGGACAACGAATTAAGAAAGCTCCTGTTGGAAGGAAACTAGGTAGCAAGGTCAAGTCAACAACAACTGTTTAATCTTTTCTTCTTATTCAAATATCTATCTATCTATATTTAAATATGTGAAAGCCTTAAAATCATACTCCAGGACAAATTAATTAACAGTTTAGTTGAGAGCTTTGTTTCCATCGGCATTCAATAAGTAATTTCTGTTTACAAGTAAGCAATTATATAGTATTTGTCAATTTTAAATGATATTAGCAAATTGAGACAAGTAGTTGTCTTTTTATGTATATATTCATTCATTCAATAGGACGTGGAAGTCACTTGTGTTTTTCCTCGATCCTTCTCCGTAAAGTTGGCGTTATCACGTAAATATTTACACGCTGATAAGAATTAAGAAATGTCAATATACATTTTGCTATGTTGACGAGTCCCACTGTTCAAAAGGACCGAAACTTCCAAGAAATACCTCGTCACCTAAACTAGTTAAATCAATTACGCTATTAAGGGCTTTAAGCAACAACTTAATTTAAGTTAGTAACTCTATTTTAATGGATCTATTATTGCTACATAGGATTTAAGAATAATCATTAATTTTTATTCTAATGATAGAACTTTTTTTTTTGAGATAATTCTAATGATAGAGCTTAAGATCTTAATTTAATTTTAACATGTCTCATTTTATCTCTACTCGCACAATAATTTTTATTTTAACTTAAAACAATATTTTTAATAGTTAAGCAACAGTTGCTTGTATAAACAATTTTTATAACAACTCCTGTAACAACCCTTATACTCTAATTGTGTTTTCAAATTACTTAACTTTAAGAATCAAATTAAACAATTTTATTGGAAATGCTCTTAATAGATAAAAAATGATTTCCATTGGAGATGTATATGAAAAAAGTTAGTAATATTTAATTGAATCTTTCTTATTTATAAAAAAAATATAAATCATCCTTACTTGAAATTTGATATCATGAACAAAAGAGATATAATAAAACTAAAACTAAAATTAAATGAATGACAATTTAAGAAAAATGAAAAAATAAATAATGCAACAGACTCTATAAATTAATAAGTCGAGAATAATTTACAACAAACAATAAAAATTCTTTGATAAAAATACAAAGCTACACAGAAAAACCAAAGAAAAACTAAAGTTAATCTCAATTCATTTGACCAAAAGGTTTTTACAACCCTTATAAATATTCAAACAAACTAATTTTTAAAAGCCAACCACAAAGCCCCAATGAAAGTCCTACTAAACCAACAAAAAATACACAATCATATAATCCAATTAATTTCAGGTGATTATGAGTTTTTGATTTTTGGTTTTTAAATATAATTTTTTAACAAAACATGTTTGACAAAAATAAAACTAAAATGGTTTTTAAATTCTTTTTGAAATATTTTTCCAATCATTTTTAAAATCAAGAAAAATATGTGAATTTGGTTTTTAGTTAAAAAAATACATATTTTCTACATTTGACAATAATATCTTTATTATTATCAAAATTGCTGACATCATCATCATTATTGTCACTACACACAAAAGATTGTTAAACTAATTTTAATATAATATGAAACTTTTAAAATAAATTTATTTAAAACTAATCATATTTTAAATCTGATTTTAAAAAATTAAAACTAAAACCTAAAACTGATTGTTACTTTTGAAAAATTTAAAAACTTAAAAATATCATCTAAAAGAACCCTAACAAAATCTCTTTTGTTAAGTAATTATGTTAGTTTCATGTCATCTACTATTTTAAATAAATAAAGATTTTAAAAAATAATTTACAAAAAAATATATGTAACTAGACGTTAAATTAAGCATGACAACTTCACTTGCACCCATCCCGATTACGATGGAAAAAAATTGAATTGATCGGATTCAATTTTGGTTTTTTCCCGCATGTTAAATTTGGGGACGAGGACGATTTTAGTAATGATGGTATCTACCCCGTCTCGCCCCTATTAAAATACAATATCGGTAGCTAGCTCACGCACACTTGTCGCCCTTCGCTCCAGCCACTATTGCATAGGCTTCGGCTCCATCCTCTACGCGGGCATTTTCTTCTCTACCCTGGTCGTCGGCTTCATCGCCATCTACGTCGTGCATTTCTTCCTTGATCTCGCGCCTCTTCTACATTCAGTTCAAGGGGGACAGGGCAAGGAAAACCGATCGCCGTTAGGGGCGGGGGTGGGGGCAAATTTATGACCCCGTCTGTTTTCAGGGGCGGGGGTGGGTTAGGCAAAAATTGCCCTAATTACCCCTATTGTCATGCCTAGTTAAACTCTAGTGATAAGTGAATTGTTAATATTATTGTTAGGACTAAATTCCTATTTTACAGTGACAATAGATTATTTAAGAAAAGAAAATAATACTAATGCGATGTGTGGCATCAAGGAACACTCGAGTCTCAAATCTCAGCCCACGCGCGTTTTCACCTTACCGAGTCTCTCTCTGTCTCCATGTCGCCACTCGTCATCCCTTGCAAACGAAGTTTCCTTCCTTTTTTTCCCAACTACCATCACTCCAATCCCCTGGGCTCACGCCTACCATTGCCATCTTCACCTCCCCAGTCCTAAATCAGGCCCGTCCAATCACATCGCCGTGCCGTGAAACACACTTCCACCACGACCCATATTCCTTTCTTTTCTACTTTTTTTTCTTTGACTTACGCATTCTTCAATTAAAAACAAGATAAACAATCAATTGGTCTTTCTTTTTTAACACCACGACAGCACTATTTTTTGAATTGAAATTCCAAAAAATAGATAAATTTTTAATTATCAATTCTCAATCTGAAATTCTTCAGAGGCTGACTGGTAGGTACGGTGTGGCGGTGTTTCTTCATCAATCTATTATCTTCAGCAACCTAAGACAAATTCGCATTTCATTAGACTTCCTACTTTCTAGGGTTTATCACATTCATATTTATGCTATTAATTAAATGGCCGGCACCGGCGACCTAGATGCCGATGCGGTACTCAGCGACGTCGAGGACGACGGCGGCGATCCGATTCCGATCGAGACGAAGGCTCCCTCGCCGGAAGACGTCTCCGTCGAGAAACTCCGGGAGGTTCTCGCCGAACTCGATCGGGAGCGACAAGCGCGCATCGCCGCGGAGAATACGAAGTCGGAATTGCAGGTTTCGTTCAACAGATTGAAGGCGCTAGCACACGAGGCAATAAAGAAGCGCGATGAGTTCGGTCGCCAGCGAGACGACGCCGTTCGGGAGAAGGAAGAGACGGCGAAGCAATTAGAAGTAACCGCGAAGGAACGCGATGCGCTGCGATCGGAGATTGGGAATTCGAGCCACATGCTGCTCACCGGTATGGAGAAAATCTCGGCGAAGATCAGCAGCTTCGCCGGCAACGCGCTGCCGCTGCCGCGGTCGCAGAAATACACCGGCATGGCGGCGGTGGCGTACGGCGTAATCAAGCGCGCGAACGAGATCGTGGAGGAGCTTTTGAAGCAGAACGAGGCGACCGCGAAGGCGAGGAACGAGGCTCGGGAGCAGATGGAGCAGCGGAATTACGAGATTGCCATTGAGGTTTCTCAGCTTGAGGCCACGATCAGTGGCTTGAGGGATGAGGTTGCAAAGAAGGTTTCGATTGTTGAGGATTTGGAGAGGGATTTAGCTGTTAGGGATCAGAGGCTGAACGAGGTTTCGGAGAATTTGAGTAAGGAGCAAAGTGAGGCTTTGCAGTTGAAGGAGTTTGTTGCAAAGTGTGAGGAGAAGTTGAGTAACTTGGAATCTCGGATGGAATCGCAAAGGCCTTTGTTGATTGACCAGTTGAGTTTTGTTTCCAAAATTCATAACCAGATATGCAATGTTGTTAAGATACTTGATGATAGTGGCACCTCGGAGCTGTCTGAATCGTTGTTTGTCCCTCAAGAAACGGACGTTGAGGAGAAAATTTCTGCCTCTTTGGCTGGGATGGAGTCCATATATGAGTTAACCAAGATTGTTTTTTCACAAAGCTAAGGATGTGCTTGAGGAGAAGGATCGTGAGATTAAGAGTTTAGATGAGACGGTGGCTCGGTTAGTTAGGGAGAAGGATCAAATTGGTTCTTTGCTTAGGAGCGCTCTGTCTAAGAGGATGGCAGTTGATCCATCTTCTAGAAAGAGTGAGCTGTTTCAAGCTGCAGAGAATGGGTTGAGGGAGGCTGGGATAAATTTCAAATTTAGTAAGCTTCTTGGAGATGGGAAGGTTGCAGCTTCAAATGACAAGTCAGATACAACGGAAAAAACAAGAGGATGAAATATATTCCTTGGTTAAGCATTCATCCCTGTTTCTAGTTTTTAATGAAACTTGTTCTCATCTTACTTAGCATTTTGAAGACCCATTAATGAATTCTTTGTGCATGCATGCAGGCCGGTGCTTTGGAGGATGTTGTTAAGGCATCTCAGCTTGAGATCATTGAGCTTAAGCATACTGTGGGTGAATTAAGGTACTTCACATCAAAATTAAATGCAAAGCTGTTTGTTATTTGTCTAGTTTTAAGTTTGATAAATGAAAATCATACCCCACGATACTGAAGAACTTGCATATCTGCAATTTCCAGTCGTGTTGACATCATTACTTTTTTTCTTTGCATATTGCTTAACTGCATTAAGGGCAGAGTTGAGCTTACTTAAGCAGCATATAGAAGCTCAGGCCAAGGAGCTTGACCATAGAATGCATCGGGTAGAGGAACTTGAAGAGAAGGAGAGAGTGGCAAATGAAAATGTAAGCTTAAATTTTATGAGTTTAATTTGATCTTGTTCCTTAACCATGGACAGTTTATCTTTCACATTTGTATATTGTAGAAACATAGAATTTTGTTGTGTATCCTAGGCTGTGGAATTTTGTACAGGACATTTGATTGTTTGTTCTTCTCTGTCACAAAGTAACAAGTTGGCCTATTTGTAATGTAGATTGAAGGACTAATGATGGACATTGCTGCTGCTGAAGAAGAAATTAACAGATGGAAAGTGGCAGCAGAGCAAGAAGCTGCCGCAGGCAGAGGCGTCGAACAAGAATTTGTGGCACAGGTATGCTATCTATTACCAATATTTGTTGACTCGTTTGCTATATTTAGAGGATGTGACCAAAAGAAAATTTCAGTTGTGCGGTGCCCAAGTAATCTTAGAGATTAATGCATTTAAAATTTAATTTATGATTTTTTTTTATGTCCGACTTTGATTGTGCAATGGTGAATTGTGGAGTTCAAAATTTTCTTTTAGTTAAGCCCATTTTTTTTGGTGTGAAAAATCAATTCTTGCACTTTCCAATGATAAACACATGTTCCAATGTAAATTTATCAAGATCAATTCTACTCAACATTAAAACAATGGGCCCTAAATACATTAGCTAGTAGCTGGTTGCTAGTGGCATGAACCAACTATGTCAAAAGCTTTAGATATTGGGTGGAAGCAAATGAATGATTTTGTATATCTAATGTGTTTTCGCATTAAAAAAACCCTTTGGGCCTATAGTGTGGATAACGTGCAGGCCCACTGATAGGAATCTCAGGGAGAAGAGCGGAATGATCACATTTGCATGAATAGCAGTAGTTAGTTTGGATGGTTAGAATGGTTGCAAATGCTACCCGCTGAGTTGCTAAGTTCTTGTGTATAAATAAGCACAAGGCCAGCTAATGCATGCTTTTCATAATGACCAATAAGAATAGTTCATGAGACCGTGGCTGGAGTGAAAGTCCTCTAGATTCTCCTATTCCTCCATTCATTGCCCCTTTTCTGCATGTCATGTCTCTGATACCTAAGAGCTGCCACTCGTCCTACCTTGAGCTGAAATTTAAAATTTTCACTTTTGTATAGAAGAAAGGGGACTACTATGAAAAACAAACTCTAGACCCTAATGCCTTAAACACTTTAGTACACCATGTCATGAACTAATTATCCCCAGAATTTAAGTAATCGGTTTGGGAAAATGTTTTCTGCTTTTTGCTTTTAATTATAAAAATTTTACCTTATTTTCACTTTGTTTTCTGATTTCTCAAACCAAACAGCTTCTAAGTTTTTAGTTGAAGGCTGGTTTTATATCTTCTACTAATTACCTCTTTTTTGCATGAATTCCATTGCTACAATCATTTTCTGTGCATTCATTGTCTTCTGCTCCTTTGGCTCTCTAGCATTATCTTCTCACTGAAAAATTTATTAAAGTTGATATTTTAAGTTCAGATAATAGAAAACCACCTGTTGGTGGATTTTTTTTTTTCACTGCTATTGTATGTTTTCATCAAATATTCGTAGTCATAATTGCTGTCTGCAAATCTGCAGTTGTCAGCACTTAAGCAGGAACTTGAAGAGGCAAAGCAATCCATGTTAGAATCAGAGAAGAAACTAAAATTCAAAGAAGAAACAGCTGCTGCTGCCATGGCAGCCAGAGATGCAGCCGAAAAGTCTCTTAAGTTAGCAGATTTGAGGTCCTCTAGACTAAGAGACAGAGTGGAGGAGCTTACTCATCAGCTCGAAGAGTTTGAGAACAGGGAAGATTCAAGAAGCCGTAATCGGCCTAGATATGTGTGTTGGCCATGGCAGTGGCTTGGCATGGATTTTGTTGGATTTCAGCAGCGACCCGATACACAACAGGAGGCTTCTAACGAAATGGAACTTTCTGAACCTCTATTATAATTGGGCCTTTCTTTTCTCTTCCTTTTTATTTTCTTTTGTGTATTTATGTTGATTTCTTCAAATTAATGTTACAAAGTTGTAGTTTATACCATCAACATGTTCCACCATCTCTTAAAATGCAGCCATGGTGTTTATTGGTTGAGCATTAGACTCCTGTAAAAGTGAAAAAGTCTCTGAAGTCTGAAGTATACACGTGAGGGTGTGTTCACACGCTTGGATTAAAGTAGGTTAAGTTCATCAAACACTTTTAATATTAATTAACATAAAATGCATCTTCACTTGTTCACTTTTAGAGGTTTTCTCACTTCAGATGAGCTGTTTCTCTGCATTATCATGTTGCAGCTGCTTCTGGCTTGAGTAGCTTGCTATTGCACTTTGGTTGTTTTGAACGAACATTTCATCAAAGCAATAAACAAATACCCTGTCATTACATTACACTCAAAAAGTCTAGACATGTCCACGGGAAGGTGCGTAAGCCTGATTTCTGTATATGCTCAATATATTACAATTTTTTGGGTCGGTGCCTAATTGTCAATTGAGTTACAACATTTTCAGCTTCTGTATGGCCAATTCTTTCATTGAGCAAATTGGCTTTTGAAGGATCTATGGATTCGTCAGTCTCTACCTAGTCCCCAGCAAGTCTATATTGGAACAGGTGGAACAAGCGGATCGGTCAACCACTCAACCTGACAAATCTCTAATATATCCAATACAATTTTATTAATTTTTTTTACCTTTATTTTACTTTTGGTACCAAGAGATCCAGACATTTAATTTTGCAGAAGGGTTTTTTAAGCAAATATTCTAAAAAAAGAGACTGCATTAAGGGGTGTTCCTCTACTGGGTTAGATCTTCACTCAGTCTTAAAACTATGATGACATTAGATTTGAAGAAGTATGGAATATATGGGTTTAACTAAAATTGGACCTAAGTAGGACAAGACTAAATCAGTGGCGCGAATTAAACAAAACCATGAATGATGTGACTAAGAAAAATGATGTATTGTAATCTAGTCGGCATATGTTGGTTTAATGGCAAGACATATTGTTTTCATTTCGCTTCTTAGGCGTAGACAAATTCATTGTTGAAATAATTTTTTTTTATCAACAAATGTTAACAACTAGTAAAATAGTATGTTATATTAGTTGGAACAATTTGTTTAACAGGTAGTAATGTTCTAAACATATTTGATGACATGTCTCATGTCCAAGTGCAACACCAAAGATGTTGTTCATGTATGTATAGATTAATATTTTGAAAACGTGTTAAGAATAAAAGAATCACATTTGAATGTGAAAGATATAATTGTTAATTTTTAAAAATTATATCCTTAACAACGTGAAACAAAAAATGCTAAATCATGCAGTGAACTTTGCAACAGTGGTGGAGCATTAATTAAACTTGGACCATGTAATGTATAAGCATTTCACTTTTTAGGACAAATCTTAGATCAGCTGGTCTGTGCCTTGTGGGATATATAAGATAAAAAAAATTAGTAATCACTCTCTGGCCATTACCTACACATGTTACATTAAATTAAAGTCCCCTGAAATTGTGTATTTGATATTTATTGGCCATTGAACATGATTGATCATACTTGGCGTGAAAACTTAAAAAGCCACATATCCTTAAGAAACTACTATCACTACTTAATAGTATGAACTAATGTTAAAGAAGTTGTTACTAATTTATAATAAATAATCTCGAATAATTCTCGAGAAAAAGAAAAATAAGATAAAAATTTGTGGTTTAACAAAACTACATGTAGTTGGGAGGGAAAAACAAAAAGGATAACCTTCAAAGATGTTATTTTCAGGAAGAATAGGCAAATTAAGAGAGACCAAAACCCCCCAATTTCCAAGGACTAAAAAAAAGAATACCAATGACATAGAATCGTCATCTGTGGTGCTAAATTATTGCTTCAGCGCTTTGTTCTGCATTTCTTTTTGAGCAAAATGCCATCAGGAGGGCGTGTTAGCATGACACTGCAACGGCCATAAAGATTATATGAATACCTTAAGATGCTTCCCAATTTGGACCGTGCCCTGAAAACTCCCCTCACTTCAAGTATAACCCCATTGCCTTCCATTTGTTTCACAAGCCTCTGGCTCTCTCTTAATGGAAGCTGAACTTGACTAGATACCATATGAATATATGCAAACCTTGATTGAAGCCTTGCAGCATTGAAAGGCTCAACATATTGAGTGGCAATAAGGGTACTTCCATAATAGAGATAAATGATCACTGAGCTGAAGTCCACATGCACCTTCTTGTTTGGATTTGTGAAGTTAGCCAGCATTGTTAGATCAGCATTGAGTAGATATCCAAGGTCAAGGTATGCAGCATTTAAGGTCACACTAGACACATCAAAATGAGGACTTTGGGGGCGAAAAACTAAGTACACTATAAGGACTATTAAGCCTCCTATGATTATGATAAGCCAAAATATTACACACAAGCAAGCACCTAACCATGTCAAGGGTTGAGACTTTTGTTCCTCAGGCAACTTTATACCGCTGAGGCGGGGATCGCGGCGTGGCTGCTGTCGAGGCTCGGGTGGGATATTAGCCGAGGGAGATGGTTCTTGAAAATTTACCATTGGCTTAACAGGCCGGAAGCCTTGATTTGTTGGCTGTCTACGTGGACTTCTTTGCTTGCCATAGCGTGGCTCTTGGGGAATAGGTGGTGGTGGGTGTGGATGATCTTGGGAAATAGGTTTGTTGGCAGGTTGCAATGGAACATGATCTTCGTGCTGAGGTCGTGTTCGCAATGGAACACGGTCTTCATGCTCAGGTGGCAATGCAACTGGTATAGGTGCAGCTATTTGTGTGGATGGTTTGCCATGGCGTTTTCGGCGTGGCACAAGTGGATAAGGTTCGGTATCATGATCATCTACATATTCAGGCTGTGATGATCTAGAAAAAATGAGGGTTGGTTTCTCGACGAGACATGGTGTGGTTGGTCAAAAATGTATGAGGAAAATGAAGAGAAACAGAAAGACAATGCTAAGAGATTGTTATTAAGCTAATGGAAACGAGGACAAATCAAGCCTAAAACAAAAATTAAAGCATATAAAGGGAATGAGAATGACTTCATGGGAACTTCAAGGATGATTCATGTAAAGGCAAAGAATCAAACATAAGCCACTTATGTGGGGCAAAATGTTTCAATTCTTTATTTTAAATATTTAACACCCGAAAGCGATATCATGTATCACTTATGGATGCTATGCTTAGCTCAAGCCTTGAGTGGATGTGTGAAATTTAGACTTGAGTTGCCGAGCTTATTGTTCTCCTATAATATAGAGAATTTGAATCCACATTATAGAACAAGACCTTGTGTAAATTTACAGATGGCATGGATTCTTGGACTATGAAGGTTTCAAAATTTATTATAAAATCCCCTTCAAATTGTAAATGTTACGGAAAAGACCTGATCATACAAGGGGAAAACATACATTCTTACTCTCAAGTACTTTCAGTTTCTTGTACCACAAACAAGACTGCGGAAGATACCTTTCCCATACTTTGGTCCAAAATACGTGGACCCCACCCCAAACACAGACTGCAAATTCTAGCACACTTTATAAAGTTAAGAACAGCCGATTAAAGAGAGGAACTCGTTATGACTTATGAGTCAACATTAAATCAATTTAAAAATAAATCAATATTTTCAGCTTAAATAAAAAAAGCAATATGTTAAATATAACAACCTTAACATATTCATTTCATAAAAAAGAGACAAGTATATAAAACAATTTCAAATTTGGCAAAAATGAAAGGTATATATGCCCATAATATAACAAACTCGTTTTTATCGGTGGCAGCTTAAATTACATTGATGAACTTCAGGCGCTTGGGCATTTTTTTTAAAACTTTTCCAGCAACTGAAGGAGGCTATAATTTTCAACAGATCGACCAAACAGCACCCCCCACCGCACTCTCAATAATAGGAAGAACCAAAGTTCAAAGGCAATACAATGCAATAGCTACAAAACAACTACACAAAAATTTGTGAATCATGTGACTAACATCAATTCCCCAGGCTCATGTCACTGTAGTAAATGCCTCAATTCAATAGTTGGAAAGAATTTTCTCTTCAAAATTCGGATTGGAGGTACATGTATTTTTCAGAATTATAAGTCAAATGGAGAAACTAGAGCTAGGGTCTTTTGTTGGCTTCGATTTTCTATATTTTCCAATATCTGGTCAGATGTGTTGTTAACAGTTCTTAGATGCAGACAAGCCATCCAACGGTTTAGCAAGAGCTTTTCTCCATTGTTACTTTTCAACATTTCTTCCATTTACTCCACCCCACCCCAAAACAGATGTAAGTATTGTGATATGCACGCATAAATGAATTACGAAGACCCATATGATAAGATTTCATGACCAAATGTCTATATTTAACATTCTAACTCCTCCATTCTTACATTGAACTGTGACGGGATAAATCATATAAAAGACATCTGGCCTGATAAACTACATTTCATAATTAAGCAGAGACGAATGTAAAAAGTAAATATTTTAAAGTTGCCTTCATATTCAATGGCAAGATCCAGGAATTAGAATTATCGGCCTGAAATCATAAATTTAGATAACCAAGCCTTTGATTATTCCCGGTCTAATGATGTTCAATATTGGATAGAAAAATCTATTTCTTCTTCTGAAATCCTATATTCAGGCAAGTTGAAGTCCAATTTCATTTTAATGACCTGGGATTATATTAGAAGTGGATTCTCAATACAGCTGGGTTAAGAGTTTCTAAAATTGCTTTAATATGTGTGAATGAAGAACTTGAGATACCACATGTAGAAGATTTATTACTGAAATGAAAATCTTTGAGAAATACACAGTGAATGAATGAAGAAAGGATTTGTCAACCCAGTTTCAATACTGCACTTTACCAAACTAATTCTAAGATAGTTTTGAAACTAGTTTCCTTGCACAAAGCATTTTCTGATATTTAACCGCCACAAGGGCATTTTCTGACATACCACCATGGCATTTCTTAACTATTTCCAATTTTTCTTTCATACTCCAGAAGTTGCTTGGATGGTGAACCCTAGATGATTCATTTCTATTTGGAAATCATCAAGAATCCAGACGTATCCTGCATCTGTACTTTCTTTGTTCCCTCCTTTCTTTCTATTTCTTCTCCAATTTTCCATCAAACCAATCTGCAAATTGCTTCTTGTGCTGGTTGTGGTTGTCCTTCAGCTACTCCTGTTCCAAGGTGCAACATTGTCTTGGGTAGAATCTATTGGCAAGGAAATACCAGCATGCAATAAACCAGGGTACATTAATATCATTCATATAGAATGTTATGGTTCTCTAACAAAAGAATATGCTGAAATTAAAGGAGTAGAAACATACTTTGGATAAATGCAACGATCATAGTGACATTTTTTTGTAACAGTATAATCCTACAAATATGTATTCCTGTATGCTAATCCAAATCTCAGAAGCCAAACATAATTTGTGATAGCATCACAGTTTTTCAGAAACTAATAAATTTGAATCTTGAAACCTAACAAGGCTACCTAGTGAATCTTTTTTCCACATCCAAAAGTCTCTGGAGTTACATATGTCTAGAATAGATACAAATAGTAAGCCGATGATCTGTTAATAAAGGTTCCAGAATGCTTGTATGAAACCCGAGTTTATTGTTCAACAATTTGCTAGGATACTAAGGAGAGGCAGCAAAGTAGCAACAAACTAGGCATAAGCCACACCAAGGTGAGATCACCAATGAAAGTGTATCTTCATAGTTCAAACTATGCTCTGCAACCACAAACTTCATCTTGAGGAAACAAGACAACTTTTTACCAACATCAAGGAGTCATCCCAAGAAGTGTGCTATACTATTATTAATAGTTAGAACCATAAATGACATAACATGTTCATAATCAAGATTTCTGCTATACAAGGCTGGAAATGAGTCAATCTGAATTGAGCTGCCACTGATGAAAGATTTTACTCAAATAGTATCAAGACAGCATAAATCTGACTCAAAGCCACCCTCAATATGAGCTCTGAATAAACAACAATTAGGATTTGAATAGGCAGCTGGAGGGATTCCAACCAAATCATCAATTACTTATATTAGTTGTGCTGGGTGAGAAACAAATCCATAGCTCTCAATGTATAACAATTTCCAAGTGTAAATGAATGCTCTATCATATTGACAAATACAATCCGCCAAGTGAATAGTCTGTTGACAATATGAAACAAAACTTGGATACCATTACTTCCATCGGTAGCAAGAAACCATTACAGCACTTCCCTCTGTATGGATCCTTTACAAGAAGCTGGCCTGTGAATTAATAGTATGTTATACAGCACATAAGTAT
Organism: Glycine latifolia; assembly: GCA_013407115.1. NCBI lineage: Eukaryota > Viridiplantae > Streptophyta > Magnoliopsida > Fabales > Fabaceae > Glycine > Glycine latifolia. The sequence continues at coordinate 25,105,845 of CM023942.1, forward strand.
ATAGGAGCACAGAGACACATAAAAGGTATGGGATTGCACCACGAGCGTCATAAAAATAGGATAAATCGATTTACTGGCGTCATTACCTGCAGATAACGTTTCAGGTCAGGTTTGCTAAGCCTTTGTGTAACTATATCCAGAGAAAACGTTTTAAGTTGGCTTTCCCATTTGAAAGAAGGGTGTGATGAATTTGAGAGGATCAAAATACAAACTAGTGTCATGTTGTGCCATCACTTGATTGAATAGCATTGACTAGAGTCTCAGAGAGATGTCTGTCAAGTGTAAAGCCTCTCTCCATCATCTGATCCCAGACCCTACAGGCCAGTGAAATCTTTTTTCCCCTTATAAGCCCTCCAACTATCAACTTGTAAGTTACCTCATCAGGGTACGAACCTTTGCTCTGCATTTCATCAAATAGATGCATGGCATCCGTAACTCTAGAAGCCTTACAAAACCCATTTACAAGTGCATTGTAAGAGATGACATCCGGATTAACCCCATTCTCCACCATGTCACGAAAAACACTGTGAGCCACATCAACCCTCCCATTTTTGCACAGATGATCAACTACTGCCGTATAGAATATACAATCGGGAAGAACACGCATCTTTGTCATTTCATCAAGCAGCTTCTTCACCACATGGGTACTTCCTTCCCTCAGAAACGCATCTATAAGTATATTAAATGTCACCATGTCCGGCCTAATCCCCTTCCCACACATCTCCTCAAACAACTCATAACCCTTCCTAGTCCGGCGCGCCTTACAGAACGCCGTGATCACGGTATTATACGAAACAACATCACACATCCCCTTTGTCTGCATCCTCTCCACCATCATCAAATGAGCCCTGTCCGCCATATTCGCCTTGCAAAAACCCTTCAAGAGTTCATTATAGCTATACAAATCCGGCTCCACCCCGCTCCTCTCCATGGTCTCCACCAACCTCAGGGCCTCATCCACCATCCCCTCCTCACAACAGTAATTCAAGAGTATGTTATAAGTAACCAAATCCGGCACACAACCGGTGCGGCTCATAAACGCCTTAATCTTCATGGCCTTGTCAACCCTCCTCATCCTACAAAACCCATCAATCAAAGCATTATAAACTAAGCTATTAACCTTCACCCCACCCTTGATCACACCAACAACAAGCTCATAAGCCAAATCAACGCGCCGTCCACCGCACAACCCGACAACAAGAGCAACACAGGCTTTATAATCAGGGCTTAACCCTTTGTCAATCAAACGACGCCAAACCTTAGCAGCCTCGTCAAAGCGTTTAGCTTTGCACAGTGCGTCAATGATGATGGTGTAGGAAACGATGTCGGGGTCTCTTCCCTTGGAGGGCATGGAGTGGAAGAGTTCGAGGGCGGTTTCTAAGCGATTTTGGCGGCATAAGAGGTTGAGGTAAGTGTTGAAGGCCCAAATGTCGGGGACGAAGCCGAGAGCGTCCATGTCGAGGAGGAGGCTATGGATGAGGGGGAGGTTAATGTTGTTGGGGGCGGAGCAGAGGGCGGAGATGAAGCGGGAGTAGGTGAAGGGGAGGAGGGAGAAGCCGCGGCGGATGACGTGGCGCTGGTAGTAGTGGTGGGCGAGGTGGAGGCGGGAGTGGCGGAGGAGGACGCCAATGAAGCGGTTGTAGTCGACGCTGAAGACGCGGCAATTTGATTCGGTCATTTGGTCGAACAGGTAGATGGCTTGGTTGATGAGACCGGCTTTGACCAGGTTTGATATTTGAGAGCGGTATGCGAGGCGGTGTGCGCCAATGCTGCTCTGATACATATCAATCACAGGTTTCCAAATCCTGATTCATTCATCTCCCTCCCTCCACTGCTGCCTATCCCATCGCTCTCTTAAATCTTAACAATGTATTCAATTTGTTCATTCGTTCCGCGTCATGAGTTATCAACACAGCAACTAAATTTATTAAGAGGCACAACTACTGCGTTGTGTGTGTTTTTCTTACACTTGGTGACACTGCTACTTTTATGTTTTCCCTTTTCTCTTCTCGCTCCGATTGGAACCGGAGGGAAGGAGAGGGAAGACAAGGTTTATTTCCTTCTTTTTCTTTTGTCTCTTCCGTTTTATTCTAATTAATTTGGCTTTTTTTTCAGGAGGGTTAAATAATTTCCATATTTAACATTTACAAGCTCTCCCATTTTTATTAATGGGTAAGTCATATCATATGACACAACTTCTGCATCATATTGTTAGCCGATTTTTTTTATAAATAAAGTTAAATATTTTTTTATGATTTTCACTTAAAAGTTAAAAAAATCTTTACCACTTTAAAATTGTACTTTTTTTAATTTATATTTTTTTAAAATATATGTTCAGAAATCATAAATATAAAAATGACTTTAAAGTCATTTTTATATTTACCACAAAGTCATATTTCTTTATTTTTTTTAATAATTTTTTAATATGAATCCATGCTTAAAAGTCGTAATTAAAACTACTTTTGTTTGTTAATTTAATTTGTTTTGTTTTTAATAATTGTAAATGGTATTGAGTTAATTTTTTATGTAATTAATTATAAAAATGGAAAAAAATTAGTTTAATTTTATTATTTAAGTATTAAAAATTAAAATTTATTAATTTGATTTAATATTTTGTATATATTTAATTATTAATAGTTACACACTTTTTTAATATGTTCATTGTGTAATTATTTTGAATTAAAATTAATATTTCAATTAATTTTGTAAATTGTTGTACTAATGTTAAAATTGAAATTTGTAGAGATTTATTGTTTGATGAAAATAATTTGGTAATAAATTTAACTTATAAAATATGAATTAGGCTATATTTATTTTTGATTTTGTTTATTAATTTTGCCAATTGTCATAATGTTAATTAATCCTTTGGGATACTAATGTTAATATAACAATTATAAGAATAATTGTTATATTAACATCAAATATAAATTAAGTAATAACAGTAGTTAAATACTTAAAAAAATAAAGAACATTAAATAAAGATGAGAAAGTAAAGAAAAGTAAAAAAGTATAAATAATATTAGTTGTTAACTTCTTTGTATAGACAATTACAACGATTGTGTCATTCACTTCTACATAATGAACATTTTTTTGGTCTATTTGGAATTGGTTCGTCCATCTCGTTATATATACGAGTAGTGACTAGCCTTCCCAATGTATTTCATCGTTTTGAATCATCAGGCATAAAATATGGATCCAAATATTGAGGTCAATTTTCTTCGCTTCCAAGGGAATGAAAATTATGTTGTAAACTTTGCAAATGTTCTCCAACTTGTAAACAGGATCAACAAAGTCATCGTAATTTAAGTTGCAAAATGCACACACTACTACAATTGCATGCGAGCATGGAATTCAAAAAGCTTGGAAATGTCCACACTGACACGACCATTCATTCAACTTGACAGTACATGTCATTGCTCGTTGTCCATATCGCGTATTAGCAATTTCATGAACTTCAAACTCACCTGTTTCCCGAACGTACATGCAAACGTAATGCGAGGTTGCAATACGTTGATTTTCTTGCAGCATGACATACACATCTTCAGAGTATCTATGTCTTGCCTTTATCATATTCATAAATTTCATGCCATTAGTAACAAATGAATCATTTATTTTATTAAATGTTTCATTGACCAAGGCACTAATAGGCAATGTTTGGGCTCCTTTCAAAACAGAATTCATGCATTCGGCAAGGTTCATAGTCATATGCCCATACTGTTTGCCTTCATCATATGCTTGAGTCCATTGACTTTTGGGGATTTGTTCCAGCCAATCTGCTGCAAGTGGAAACTCTAATCGCATTGCGAGCAACTTTGCCTCAAATCACGGTTTCCTCAACTCATATCCTATTGAATAAGACAACATTATAAAAAATCATGCATTTTAATAATATACAAGAAATTTTTGAATATAATGGTAAGAAGGTTACCCATGTTGATGACTTGTTTTTTTAGATCCACGCTTTTGAACTGTTTGTTAAAATTGGATGCAATGTGGCGAATGCAGTAAACAAAAGATACATTCTGTTCATGTCATCCAATTCATTCTGATCGCAAAGCTGCTACCAAACTGGTTCCCCTATCTGATATAATAGACAAATTTGGTTGAGGGTAACATGTCTCCTTAAATAATGAAAGAACCACATCCAAGCTTCTTTGTTCTCGCTCTCAACAATTGCAAATGCAAGTGGAAAAAAGTTTCTACTACCATCTTGTGCAATGGCAGTCAACAAAGTACCATGATATTTTTCAGTTAAAAATGTTCCATCTACTTGCACAATTGGCTTGCAATATTTGAAGCCTTCAATGCATGGCTTAGAAGCCCAAAATACACGATTAAGGATCACTTTAGAAGAGCCATGTTCAACATCCTCCATTGAAGTGGATGTTTTGTATCTAACAATTGTACCATGCACAAAGTGCGTAACAACAATCATCCATATAGGCAAATAACTATATGATTGTTCCCAATTTCCAAAAATCATTTCTACAGCTTTTTATTTTGCTGTCCAAGCTTTTTTGTATGACACAGTATACCTAAATCGTTGTAAAATATCTGCAACTAAAGTTTTGATTTGGATATCAAGATTTGTTTTCACTAACTGCATAATATTATGAGCAATGACGGTGGAGTCTAACCTAACATGATCTTGTGATATTTGTGAACTTGTGCAACTGTGCATACCACTTTTTTTTTCATCTCCCACCTCATGCTATTTTGCTGAACGATGCTCTTGCCCTCCAATGACATCCATTACCATACTGACTACACCTAATAGCATACTTGTCACTCTTGCTCTCAACCACATCAAAATTATATGACTGTACAAAATAAAATTCTTTAAGCGCATTGACAGTTGCTTGTTTGGATTCAAATATCATACCTTCATAAAGGTCATTTGTGCCCTGAGTCTCTCTATCGTTAAATGGATTCGAGTATTGTAAATCTTCCGAGAGTTGGCTATTAATTGTTTGTGTCGTGTCATGGCTTGCTGATCCACTCTCCTCATCGTTGTTGGGTTCAAAGTCGTCACTAAAATCGTTGACATTATCTCTGATGAATGGTTCTTCGTTACTCATATCTGAAAAACATGGAATAATTTGTTAGTAATGAAAATCATTAAGTTGGATTCATGCCAAAATCATCATAACATAAAACATGTACCTGAAGTTCGTAAAGAAAAAGTTATTGCTAAAAGATAACAACAAGCTTGCGCAATGTTTGATATGCTTAGAAGGTGATGTTAAGTGACCAGTTTCACCACTTATATATGTACCTTATTGTTTACCATGAATATTTTTAATTTGTTTATATTGTAGCACTTTTGTTGAATGACACGACTAGTCATATTTGTTTTACAGTAGACAATTTTATTTTAAAGTTTTGAATAGTTGTAATTTAGTCAACATGGTCATGCTTTAATCTTGTGATAACTTTTGTTTAATGATAACATTTTTTAATTGTTGTTACAAAATATTAAGAATTGTTTATAAAATGACACGACTAATCATTATTTATAAAATATTAAGAACTGTTCATAAAATGACATGACTAATCATTATTTATAAAATATTAAAAATTGTTGTTACAAAATTGTTAATTAATTATAAAATATTTTATTTAATTAGTAATAAAATCATGCATTTTTATTTATTAAAACCCTATTCTTATATTAAGAATATGTTACGTATAAAATCGTTATTCAATTAACCAATGTCATCATCCCATTTCAGCAAAGATTTTTAGTTGTCTTTCGGAGCTTCATTTTGATAATATGAAAATCTTGTAAGCATGGAATTTTATACTACTTGTTTGGGGTTATTTATGTTATAAGTGTGAAATATATTTTATTATTATTTAGAAGTGTGAAATATTTATTGTTTAACTTTGATGATAATTCATTTTGGTTAAAAAATCTAGATGGTCATTTTTTAATTTTAATAGTATTTTCTTTTTAATTATATTTTTTATTCACAAAATTTAAATTTGAGGTTTTTCTTAAAATGTGAGTTCGGTTATACTCAAATTAAGGACTTGTTAATAACTTTTATATTTGTTTAATAATGGATACTTTTGTAGAAATAAATTTTATTTTTAATCTTTTATGGGAAATTATTTATTAATTTATTTGAATTATTTTTTTTAAAATGTTTTTATGGCCTTTAAATTTTTTCAAAAGATAATTTTCTTTATAACAAGTCAAATTAAATATGTTGAGAAATTTTTAATAAAAAGTAACACAATTATAAAAAAAAAAGCTTTGGAGATTGATTGTTTTCAATATTTTAAGTCGATTTCATGAGTGGATGTAAAATCAATCAATACATAAAGTAAATACTTTTTAGGTTGATTTCATAATTAATGCATAAAGTAATTTTTTAGATAAATTTTACTATTATAGCCACAACTGACTTTCTGCATTAGTTTAGTTGTGGAAATAATTGTTGAACAAAGTCTTTTTTTTATATAAAAATAACGCTACAATTATATTGCCTCCTAATATACAATATTCCAATTCAAAAATAATAAATACAAAACTATTAAAAAATAAAACAATTTCATTTCATTTCATTATATATATATATTATAATACATCTCGTATATCAATTTCATTTTGCCGACTCAAAAGTTCGCTATGAATTTGGTTCCATTATGTTACGAGTATTTTTTTATGGTTACATACGAGAAGAGTATGAGAATAAGCAAAGGACGAAAAAATATAGAAACTATTGTTTTATTATACGTACCATAATACATGCACTATTGTTTTAATTGATGTATTTAATTAATGCATTCAAAGGCCGTGCATAGGATCACGACTTTAAAGTCGTGTGGATGCTAGGGACTTTAAAGTCATGTGGTGGTACACGACTTTTGAGCTTGATTTCCAATTCATACATGTTCAAAATCCCAAGCCTTTGCATGGTGGGTGGCCATACGCATACGTGACTGCTTTCAACATTGGGTATGTATTCATTGCATCATGAATGAATATTCAATTTTAATTGACCTCGTGCAGCTCGTGGTGGATATCGTAAATGTGCACCTTCACGTCATAACCTGAAAATTAAAGCTTCAATATGACCACACGCAGTGCACATGGAAAATCTGCTGCTGATAAGTCTAAGGCTGCATCATTTCAATGGAAAAAACTCCAAAGGTAATGAAGGCTGGTGCAGAGTTGTAATAAATCTTAGAAATGATAGTACAACTAGTGCACATGGAAATCAATAGTGCTAACTTGAAGCTACATTAATGCATTCAATAAACTACAAATGAGTTGTTGTATGATTATAGGGGTATCAATGCGTTGAATAAAGTCCAAACCTACTGCTCATGAGAAAAGCTATATGATGTTGGTGCAGCAAATAAGGTTTGGAAATGACATTACAGCTAGTGCACATGGAAATCAATAGTGGTAACTTGAAGCCACATGAATGCATTCAACAAACTTCAAAGGTGCACACAGTATGCATTGAATAAAGTCAAAACCTATTGCTCATGAGGGTCGTGCTATATGATGATGGTGCAGAACATAAGGTTTGGAAATCCAGACAATGGCACTTTCATGAACCTCGTGCTCGTGAACTTAAGACAAGTCCAAAGATATTTACCCAAAACTTTGAATTTCACGTGACTCTACATGACACCACATTAGTCCAACCAATAACACAGTCATTCTGACCTTTGCATGTTAAAGTATTAAATGAATGTTATATAATGCTTGTATAATGCTTCGGCTGGCACACACCTCCTGATAATTCATATTTTCTAGTCATCCTGCAACAACCCTTTCGTCCCCCTTCGAAAGCTTATTGCATATTATCTAACTTCTCATATTCTTCATATCATTTTTTTTTCTTAACCTTTGTTCCTAAATTCATACAATGGCAAACACACAATCATGACCTATTGATTGTTCATTGTTGCGCTTCCAAGACAATCATGTTTCCAACTTAATATGGGAAGGCGAGGAGAGATTACTTCGTCCAAGGTTTCATTCCGTGCGGGGTATGGCACACTTCGATCAAATAGACGATCGTGTCAAGAATGCCATAAATCAAGCTGGCTTTGGTCGTGTCATGGCGATCGGACAAGTGAAAATTAACAATCATTTGATTAGTGCGTTGGTTGAACGGTGGAGAACCGAAACGCAGACATTCCATTTTCCCTATGGAGAGGTAACCATCATGTTACAAGATGTTGCGCTACAATTAGGATTGAAGATAGACGGGTGACAGTAACTAGATTGAGTCTTGGTGATGTCTGTGAAACATGTCAGGTCTTATTAGGGGTCACTCCTCCTGATAAGTATATTAAGGGCAAAACCATTTATCTAACATGGTTGCGCCAACTAGTTCAGAACCTTCCTATTGATGCTGATGAGTTTGTCATCAACCAACATGCCAGAGCTCATATAATGATGCTCATAGGCGGTTGTTTGATGTCAGATACATCTAGAGCACGCGTGCATTTTATGTATCTGCTGTTATTAGCCAACTTGACTGAGGCAGATGACTATAATTGGGGTGCAGCAGTTTTAGCTTCTTTATTTTGGTCCCTGGATCGGGTTGTTAAGCCTTCACAAACTGAAATAGGTGGTAGTTTGTTGCTGCTACAATCATTGACATGGGATCGCATTACATGCATTGTCCCGCGTGTACTTCCCCTATCGGACGATGAAGTACAACAAGGTCTTGGATTTCCGCTTGCTCGAAGGTGGTCTCGTCCGATGATCCAAACAAACATATCCACCAACTCAGTCACATTGATACGCGGGATATTTGATAGGCTACATATAAACGAGGTTCATTCCTTAATCTTGATATTTAGTATTTTAAAATTTTGATATTCTTTAATAAATATGTCATAACAGTAAATATTGCTTGCAATTCTTGTGGACACCATATGACACCCCTACAATAAGACCATTAATTAATAATGTAGAGATATCTATGATTGTTCGTGCAAGAGTCCCTCTCATGTGTTATGCAATTGTAGAATGACACCCAATAGACAGGGTCATGAGACAATTTGGAATGAGACAAAATATTCCAAACGACCCACCAAACCTAGACAAACTCCACAACATAGATATGAGAGGCCGAACAAATATTTTTTGGCCTTACCATCATCGTTGCTTGATTCGTGCTTACAATGATTGGAGTGATTTTATTGTTCAAGGTGTGATGGACCACAGTATTTTGCATGAAAATTCAGAATACATGCAATGATATATATATAATAACCTAGGTTTAATAAATAAGAGAAAAAGAAAGAAAAGTTTAAATTTGCTATATTCCGTCAGAAAAAGCGTTAGCGACAGATTTAGCGACGGAATTAGCGACAGATTTAGCGACGGATTTGGTGACGACTGAATGTCACGCCGGTAGCGTGGGAAGTGCTCCAGAAAGCCATTTTCCACTGGATTTCCACGCCGGTAGTGTGGGGGGCCACGCTGGTAGCGTGGGACTCTCGCTGGGGGCCTATAAAAGGCCATTTTCGCGATTTTGCTTGCAAAAACTGCTTCTTCTTCTTCCTCCAACGCCCAAAACTCCATTGGAGAGTTTCCCAAGCTCCATGGACCTTTTTTTGTGACCCAAATCACTTCCTCTAATCACCAAACTAGTGAGAAACCTCTTGTGAGTTTGAATTCTTCATCAATCTTCCCTAGAAAACCCCAAATCAGAGAATCCCTTTCTCAAGGGAAATCCTTGGAACTTGAGTTTGGCGAGGAACGGCGAGGAACCACTGACACCAAGGCTTGGGGAAGTGGTCCAGAGGTCTTCCTTGTCATCTTTGAGGTAAGAAACTTGAGATTCCTTGGTTGATTTAAGAGTTGGGATTTTGGGTGAATAGTGACCCACTTGTGATAGAGCTAGAATTAGCTCTGGGTCCTTTAGAGAGATATGTTTAGAATGATGAGAGGATGAAGGATTAGCTCTTGATTTGTGATTTGGTGAATGTTGGTTTTGGCTCTAGGTTGTGCATGTGTGACTTGGACTGAGTCACCTGATATTGAGACATGCAAGAACCTTGTTGATGGGTCTGATGTGCTTGAGAGGCCATGGAAACGGTGTCTTGTAATATAGACCGTTCAAGCCCTATGGAAACCCCTGAGTTGTTGGGTTGTGTGAGCTTTGAGCTCATTGTGGATGACTTGTATTGAGTCTGTGGAAACTCTGATGCCATGGTTAAGCTAAAATAGACCACTGAGGGTCTATGGAAGGGCTGGTGATGGATGAGCTTGATGAACCTTAAGTTAGATGACTTAGAGGTCATGGAGAGGACTGAGGTTCCTTTCTTTGTGGCAGTTGAGGACTGCTTTATGAGCTTGTGCATGTTCGTATGATGGATGGTCTGTGATATGCGTTGTATGCTTTGTTAGTGCTTGACACCGTGGGTGTCAGTGATGCAGGCCATCATTCAAGGAGTGGAGCTGCGGAGCACGGCTTTGCCAGGTAAGCTCATCGTTCTTGGGGATGTTCCCTTGCTCTTGTTTCACCACCCGAGTGGGTGATGGCTTGTTATGCCATGAAATTGATATATATATATATATATATATATATATATATATGTGTGTGTGTGTGTGTGTGTGTGAGTACTGATGAAAGAAAAGCCATTGTGGCTTGTTGTTGATTAATTATAGACACTGAGATAGTGTTATGAGAATGAACACTGTACTAGTGTCCTATGAATGATGATAAACCTAACACTGTGATCGTGTTAGGAATGATATTGAATTGCTGGTAGGTATGTCAGACATATATATGATAATTAGTGTTAACTAAACCCTAGGATAGGGAATGAATGTTATTCCTCTGATTAGTGTATTCTGTGATAGATGATCAGCTAACACTGTTATAGTGTTACGCTTTACATTGATGTTACTGTGATAGTGAGAACATGTCATTATGGCATGTTGGTATTGATGATAGATTGACACTGTGAGAGTGTCATACCTTGTAATGACTATGTGATTAGGTGAGCATTCTCTGATCAGAGAATAGTGGACTATGGACCCCTTTAGGAATGTTCCCACTCGGTGGATGATCTCCCTTGGGATAATCCATAGGCGTTCATGTAAACCCTGAGTAGATGTGCCTTTAAGTAGATGACCCTATTCAGGTATTGGGCGGCAAGTCCTGAGTAGATGTGCCTTTCAGTAGATGATCCTACTCAGGCATGAGTCCTGAATAGATGTGCCCTTCAGTGGATGATCCTATTCAGGTACTCAGTGTGAAAGCCCTGAGTTGAGAGATTCCTCAGGCAATATTTGTCAAAGTCATGAGTGAGTAGAGAGCCCCTTAGTGAATGATCTCTCTCAGGCAGTGTATGAGAAACCTGAGTGAATGAGTGCTCGAGTGGATGGATATAGATATGTTGTATCCCTAAGAGAAGGTATCCCGAGGGGATGAGAGTCTCTTAGAAGAGCCATATCTGGATGTGTGAAGTCCTGAGTGGCTTTCTCAAGCAATGTTTTATATAGTTTAATGAGGCGGTGCCTCTCTGATGTGGAAAGTGTCCAGTGGATGACACTCATGTTATGATACCTCTGTGAGCTGGTTGTGAGAGCCAGAATGAGATTTTATGCTGTGTTTATGGGTTTTGTATCTTTGTGTGTGTGGAGGTGAACCAGGGGGGAGAGAATACCTCCAAGAACTCTGAGTTTACTGAGATGTTTATCTCACCCCTGTTGGGGCTGTGGTTTTACAGGTAATTCTTCTAGCAGAGAAGAGCGGCCACAGGGCAGGAGGGCTTAGCAGAGGTTGCTGCATGGCTATGGGCTGCAGTTGAAGAGTGAAGTGAAGCATCTTGGTTGATGCTTGTTTTGTTTTCACTGTGTGGGGACATGGTGTGTGTGCACACCTGTTATGCTGTACATATTCTTTTGTATAACCACAAGTGTGGTTTGAACTCTGCGATGTATATATGTACAGAACTGTTGTCATATGTATTTGATGATGTTTCCTCCTGATTTTATGTATTGAGTTTTCTTGTAAAACTGCCTATAGCTTATGTCTTGTGTTATACTGGATCAGCAGGGGCTTGTTTTATGATATTGTATGATGTGTTTTTAGGTTTCATACATAATGTAATCAAGAAATTCGGTTCGATATGCTTCCGCTATGTATTTAAATAAAGTTTTAAGCACTAATCTGATATTATGAATGTTAATACACCGAGTGCACACGGGGTGTTACAATATACATCGAACTAGACGATATATATTGCGTGAATGGACGCCCGTTATTCAGGTTATAACTTTACTCTTGTATTTTGAATAAATTATTTATTACTATCAATATAGATTTCTAACTTCACAATTCTTAATTTACAGTCTCATGTTGGGCATCACCACCATCAATCACATGTTGAACCCAATGTACCTCTGGTGCATGTTTCTGGATTTATGCCCCACTATCATCAAACACCAATGGGTTTCTTTGGATACATGCCTTAAGGTTATGAACAAATTTCACAACCATTTGGGTTCTCAACATATGTGCTCCAACTATCATTTCAAGTTCCTTCTACGTCAAATATTTCTGAAGGATCCTCACATAGGTTTGGTACCACTTTCAACACTCCGCCATCAACATATAACCCATCGCCATCAACATCTTTTTATCGTTCATCATTACCTACTCAAATGTGTGACATGGATAATGACGATGACGATAATGATAATGATGATGATGATAACAATACTACCAATAATGATGATAATGATGATGATGGCCACAGCGATGATCATGTTCCTCACCAAGAACAAAGACAAACACGTGATCATCCTAAAATAAGAGGAGGAAGAGGTGGTAGAACAAGAAGAACAAACTCATCAACAAAATCCAGCGCAGCAAGAGGAAAGACCAAGACGCGTATCTAGAAGACCTCGTTGTGGGACCTCATCCCACTATTAAATTTTTTCTTTATGTGTAATTTATTTGAATTTTATTTCATAATCCTAAGTCTTTCAAATTATATCTTGTGTTAATATTTCAAATTTTGTTACACAATTTTATTATCATTATTGTTCCACCATGATTAATTAACATAATTATATTTGTTCTAATTAATTAATAAAATCAACACAAATATTTTTTCATACAAAACAAGCAAATATTATTACCAAAATATTTTAATTTAACAAAATCAACATAAATTTTTTTTTAACAAATTTTATAAAATACATAGTACTTGTAATATTAATAACTAAAATATTTAATAAAATCATCTAAAAATACATTATGGTTTTTTTCTAATTATTTGAAATTCTACAATTATATTATATTATATATATATATATGGGGGTTACGCTCATTGTAGCAACATTAAAGCTTTTTTCCCTTGAGAATGCGGTCAAACAAATTGTGCTTGGTCAATACTTGAATGAAATTAAAATAAAGTAAGTACTCCAAAGTCGTAAAGGTATTTACAACTTTCAAATGCGTTTAAAAAAAGTCAAATTACATGGTGCGACTTTAAAGTCGGATGTATGTTTACGATTTTAAGCTAAATGTTGAAAAAAAAATTAATAGAAAGAACAAACAGTAAAGTCGTAAAAAAATATTCGACTTCACTTTTATAAAAAAAAAATTGGCTGACAGTCTGAGGTAGAAGTCGTGCCATGTGGCACGACTTACCCCATACTGGTTAATAAAAATTGGACAGCCCCTAAATGGTAAATATGGAAATCATTTACCCCCTCTTGGGAGAAAAGCCAATTAATTTCTACTAGGCTATGATTGGATTGGCATTCAAAGGTTTTGGGACTGGCTGGTTGGGTTAATATAGTTGCATCAACTTCAAAATTTAAAAAAAAAAAATTCTCTTGAAGTGATCAATTCAATCTGTCAATTTGTGTGTGGTTGTTTACTTGTAATAAAGTTTAGAAATTTTGATGTTGGTAAAATTATTTTGAATTATTTAAAATTTAAACTTACATATTTTATATTGAAACATGTAATGTTAGACATCATACTCAATCAACTCATGAATCATATTCACTCAGAGTTAGATTTTTTCATAATTTATAGGTATTTATTATTTAAGTTACAATGTTTCTTTTCACAACTCATGAAATGACTAGTGTAAAACCTTTTTCTTATAGGTATATGTTATTTGAGTTCAAGTGTTTCTTTCCACAACTCAATAAATTATTGGTCTAAAACCTTTTTTTTATAGGTATATGTTATTTGAGTTAAAGTGTTTCTTTCATACCTAAGGAAGGATTTAAATCTTGTACCACTTGTTTAAGGAATATAAGTTGCTACCACTTGTGTCAACGTTGTTTGTCTTATAGATGTTTACATAAAAAATTATTCAAACACTTAAAATTTCATAAACATTTATCAACATGTCAATTGAAATTTAAGAAAATATAAATGTGACAAGTTGCAATGTGCATGACAAAGGAACAAGGGCACTAGAAAAATAATGTCAATGGATACAACAACCTATACAAAGACATGCGATATGTTACAATGTTTACAATTAATAAACATGTCACTTTGCAATTTTACTGCATTTTTTGTTGTAAAGTGTGTTTTTTATTGCAACGGGATGATTCTTTAAGGAGACGAGGTACATAGACGCTCTAAAATGGAGCGCAAAGGTGGACTTGCAAACTTGGACGTGAACTCATGATTTTGAAAAATTTTGAGCAATTCTACCTAAGTTTATTGGAGTTCATAAAAAAGAACCTTTATACTATCAATTTAATTTGATTTCCTCAACTTTGACAACCATGGGTGACCCAATGGCGATGTTGGATCATATTCAAAATTTGTTGACTGTCTTTAGGCTATATGATGATGTGTATGCCCTAGAAAAAATCATTGTTCTTTTTGAAGAACTTTTTGTTATTTCAAATGCCCTTTTCAATTCATATTTCAATAATTGTCATCCATGCTTGAATTTAAATTTCTCACCGTCATCTCGAGAATAAATACATATATCAATGGCATCATTCTATAAGTTTATGCTTTTCTTTTTTGCCTACAACTTGCTTGTAACATCGCTTTAATAACAATAAAAAGTTGTCATTTAAGAACAATAGTAACAAGAAATAAAATTAACTTAAGAGGAACAAAAAAATGAAACTTGAGAAGAACTACACCATAACTCACAAATTGAATAGCAATGGTAATTTTGTTGCAAAAAGTATTCATATGATTTTTAATTAGGAGTTTCAACAACAATTTTTCCCTAAATTTGGTTAAATTGTCAACAATGGTAATTTTTGCTAAAACATTTATTTTGTGTTCAACTTCCTTACATTTCCCCATCAAATTTTCACAATCATGCTCAGTTCAATCATAATGTTCCCTTTCTTTCCATAGTGACTTTAAGCTCTTTTTCAAAACACTCTCTCCTACTTATTTTCACTCTGTTACGACCATCCAATATGGGCCAAATCCAAAAGGCCCAATAAGGGCTGATCGTATTTAAATTTCCAGGAACGTTCTAGAAATAACCGCAGATTCGGCAACGGAATCAAGAGCAATAAAAGATAATGATTGCTCAATAAATGTGTATTATGGCGACATGGATACGAAGGAGATCTGTCCATGCCCATCCAGGTTAGTACTTATAGGTAAAGAATTCCAAGAGAAAGGTACATTTTCTGGACACTCACCTTTCCTCATACACAGTGCACACACCCCACGTCAGATTTTGTCTCCTTGTGTGTATTGTGATTATCTTCTCGGGGATACTTCACCACCATAAGTGTCCCTGGAAGGAGAGTTCAGATCAGACAGCAATCATCCAACTCCGTTGTTGGACCTCTGTTTCTTACGAACAGAACACACTCAAAATGCTATTAAGCACAATTGCTTCTCTCCATCCCGTTTTCGCTTCAATGCATTTGTTTCTCTAAAAAGGCTCCTAAGTTTAAGCATTTCTCTTCGTCACATCTTTGACCAAGATAGGATTCAACTTGTCTTTAACACATATGAGTATCGATCGTTATCCTTTTTCCAATGAGTTCGAGCTTCTAATGTAGAGCAGGTTTGATGTGTCATTTGTGTATTTGAGTCTCTCCAACATCTCTCTACAAGTTCAAGCTTCTTTAGCATAAATTATCACCAAGTTTATCATGCAAAGGAAAATGAGTTTGATTTTGTATTTTTTTTGTTGTTGTGGTTTTATTGGTGTAAGTTGAGTTTGATATATCATTAGTGTTCAAGCTTTTTTTAGCATAGATCATTACCAAGTTCATCATTGCAATGGAAATAAATTTGTTTTTGTGACCTTATAGGGAATGTGGATTACAAATATGATTTTATGATTTTTTTTTTGTATTTTTTAATTGTGAATTTATCGTGCTTTGATTTTATTTTAGATAATGGTTTAAATTTGATTTTTATGTTTTGTTAATTTTCCTCTCTTGTTTGTTGATTTTAAGTGTAAAAGATTTTTATTTGTTAAAAAATTCTCAAGGAACATTTTTTTTATACAAACAATATATTTGTATAAAGAACGCACCTTATTTGCTCTTGCCATAAATTTCAGTTAAACAATGTTGCATAACTTTAAGAAACTCTCGGTCAAACAAATAAAACTTTAAGAAATCACATAAGAAATCCGTTGACCAAATTTGATTGTAAACAAATTATTCTCCCATTATATATATTGAAATATTGCAAAAATTTGACTAAAGAAATATCAATTCTTTTAATGATGTTTTAATGTTGTTAGTATAAAAAGAATTTTCCAGATGATAAATAAAATCAATTCAAATACATATTCTAGAACAAACATATATTTCTCTGGTCAAACATTTTTTCAATGTAACATCTACTAATAAAGAACTATAATAACAGTTTGACTACCAGATGAAAACAAATCTAAAATATTAAAACCGTTTCAAAAACACAGCAATGACCACACATATATATGAATAGAAATAGAACCAGAATTAAATTCCGTAGGACTTCCTTCAATGTGTTTTTAAATGCACATTACAATTGCACCTTATATAAATATAAATATTATTAAAAGAGGTGATATAATTAATACGGGTAGAAAGAAAGTCAAATAAAAATAAATTGAAAATGTGTAACAATAAATGCAGAATTAAAGAGGCAGAGTATTTATTATTATATTTAAGAAAAAAAGTGTTCCAAAACTAAGGTGGCACTTTGACGCATATAAGCATATTATGTCTCGGTCAAACTGAAAGACCATGACCACCCAGCACCACTTTTATTTCCATTTCTCAGCAAACTCCAAACTCTTCTTCACTTCCCTTGCCTCTTCGGTTTCATACCGCTTTCTCTCTTCTCTCTGCAAGATCCACCCCTCTCTGTTTGAATTTTCCTCTATTTATAACAAGAACGAGTCAGAGAGTGGGTCAGGGTCAATGGTTTTAGGTGAGAAAACTCGAAACTAGCCGCAACACAACACACCACCACATCTACCATAACCATCACCATTTTACCAGTCTAAGCTTATGCTTTCAACCCATTATTACTTCTGTTAATGGGTTTGAAACCCAATTGAAAAAGCTCGCGTCTTGTGAGTTTTGCTTTCTACCCATGTTAGGAGAAGAGAGTAACAACAGCAACGACCGCGCCGGCGGTCCCCGGAGAACAACACATTCCCGGTCAGTTTCCTGGACCGACCGGTCTCCGGTTACCAGGAAACCGCCGCGTCCGCTCCAGCCTCTCGCCATCCACAAACGCAGCGTTTTGGAGTGGCCCAGCGCCGGCTGCGACGATCTCGGTGATTGGTCTCTTCCACCGACCCCAAGAGGGTCCACCAAAACACCAGATTCGGATTCGGGTCAAGTTTTCCAGTTCAAGAAAGACTATTACGCGTTCTACGACAAGGAATGTTCGAGAATAGCGGAGCACGTGTACCTGGGGAGTGACACGGTGGCGAAGAGCGTCGAGCTTCTGCGGCGGCACGGGATCACGCACGTGCTCAATTGCGTCGGGTTCATGTGCCCCGAGTATTTCAAAACCGACTTCGTCTACAAGACCCTCTGGCTGCGTGACTCACCCTCGGAGGACATCACCAGCATTCTCTACGACGTCTTCGATTACTTCGAGGATGTCCGGAACCAGGGTGGGCGCGTGTTCGTCCACTGCTGCCAGGGCGTGTCGCGCTCTACCTCGCTAGTCATCGCGTATCTCATGTGGAGGGAAGGCCAGAGCTTCGAGGACGCCTTTCACTATGTCAAGATCGCGCGTGGCGTAACGAACCCCAACATGGGCTTCGCGTGCCAGCTGTTGCAGTGTCAGAAGCGCGTGCACGCCATGCCCGCGAGTCCTAGTTCTGTTCTCAGGATGTATAGGATGGCTCCTCATTCTCCTTATGACCCTCTTCATCTTGTGCCTAAGTTGATTGATCATCCTTCCCCACGCGCTCTTGACTCGCGTGGCTCGTTTGTTGTGCACGTGCCCAATGCTATATACGTGTGGATTGGGAAGGAGTGTGGGTCGGTGATGTGTTGCAATGCAAGATCAGCGGCTGCTCAGGTTGTTCGGTATGAGAGGGCAACTGAGAAGATTGTTAGTGTGTTTGAGGATGAAGAGCCTAAGGAGTTTTGGATTGCTCTTTCTACCAAGGAAGTGGTGTTGGTGGAGAATGGAGAGGTGAAGAATGTGGTGGAGAGAATTGAGATTGATGTGGGGATTCGTCCCAGGAGAGTTGAGGAGTATGATTTGGATTTTGGGATTTTTCATAAGGCGCTTGCTGGTGGGGTTGTTCCACCTTTTTCTTTGTCTAATGCAGGATCGGAAAATTGCCTTCCTGCCAGGGAAAATGGGTGGGGGAGATTGACAAGGAAGCTTGCTAGTGGTATCATGAAAGGGTTGTTCACATCCTCTAAGTGCTGTGAGTCTAGTGTGAACATCATTGAAGAGGAAAATCAACATAAGAATGTTGATCCTCCTTTGCCACCGTCTTCTAACAATGTGGGTGGTTCATGGGGTTCCTTTGAGTGTTTTGTAGATAATGGCTTTGAGAGGGGAAAGGATAATGTTCAACAAGTCAGGGATCAGTTTGTTGTTCCTAGTGTTGGGTCATCAATGCCACCACCATCGCCTCATCATGGAGCAGCATCGGATTCTTTTGCTTGTTTTCTAAGGAACAGCTCCAAATTCAGTTCCAAGTCGCCACCACTTTCGCCCGCCACTTCGGATTATGCAAGTTCCTTTACATTTTCGCCTTCATCGACTGACTTGTCAATCGTGTCTTCTCGGCAGCCATCGCCTTCCAGTCTGGAATCAGCTGAATCCGGTCATGTGAAAGATGCATCTTCCTCAGAGAGTCGCTCTTTAGTTCAGAAAGAAGGCGAGGCATTTCTGGCTAATCACACCTTGGTAGGGGCAAAGTCCAGTTTGCCGCACAAAGGATCTTCCCTCTCCATTGCAGAGCGCAGAGGGAGTAACCCGCCACCTCGCATGATGCTACCCCCGGCCAGTGAATCATCCCGTGTCAGCAAGGTCCGGTTAAGATCCAGGCCATTCTCGTTGCCTGCCTTGGATGATACTTTGATGAAGGATGTTAGTTGCAAGCAAATCTGACCGTGACAACAGTGGGAAATGGCTAATAATATGAGATGTTGATATCATTAGTATAGCTGTTAGGAATAAGGTTCATGGCAGAGGATCATTGCAATATGGTACTGTGTCATGTTAAGGTAGGTTGTTATGCTTGAAGTGCAAGACTTCTAACAGAAAGTTAACTTTATTACAGTGGTTCAGTTTCTTCCTGTATAGATATATCATATAGCCATAGTTGGCTCAAATGATCTATTTTTGGAGGTGAACTTTCACTCCTGTTTGAATATTGGCGCATGCCTGAAAGGTTTGCAGTGTAGGCTGAGCAATAAAAACCACACAAGACATGTAGGCAATGCACTGATAGCATCTCAAGCACATAACAATTATCAAATTTAAGTGAATATAATGTCTATTTTTCTCTTTGGCTGTTCTTGTTCTTGTTTGTTCGGTTGTTCCAGCTACTTGCCAGTATGAATGATATAATATCAAATGCTACAATTTTTAATAAAAAAATCATTTATAATTTCAAAATCATTATCCTTTGTAAAGGGCAATGGTTAGCAAAATTGATATAAAATTAGTGCAAAAAGATCACCTTTGTAGCGGAATCATGTAGCAGATGGACATTGTTTTAGATGTTATCATCACCCTTTATTAGTTACTGTTTCCACTAAAAAATTAAAACCAAGTTTCAGAAACAATATTTTATTTACTTTATGGTGCCAAATTGTTTATTCCCATTTCGTGGTTTATATGAATGGCATCAACTACTACTGTACGTCTAAACTCCAATAGTAATCTCCAACTTACTGGATATAATCTTACCAGTAAATGTATGTGAACCAGTCATCTCAAAGTGAAGCATTTAATCTATACACACAATTATTCCTTACTTATTTAGGATACACTGGGAGGCTTTGTCTAGCAGGATTCGATTTCCTACTTAGTTTTATGGGGCGCTGCACCTATTGAAATTCGAAAGATGTACTATAAGACTCCAAATTTGTTTCCAAAAATATATACTGATATCAGAATCTGATAATGAGATGAAGCATGCACGGTAAATGGTAATGTGGATAATTTGTCCTACGTTGAAACATGTGTATAATCTGCGCAAAAGGAACAAACAGAGCAGACATAGCCTTTGAAAATGGCATCATGGGACCGTTTCCTTCGAAGAGAGTCACACGACGTGACGTATTTGTATTTCTAGTGTAAACCTTTGGTAGAGACATGTGATTTTTACTTGAGATATCGTTGAATGCAACTTCCTTCAGCAGTTTAATTACCCACAAGTTATTCATCAATGCCACCGTTGGTTGCTTTTGTTGCATCAATAATCAAAAGTGAAAGCGACTAATTTGCTGAATCTTAGTTGCCAACCATGTGCACATTTGATCGTTTTGTTGAAGATAGAATTTAAATTTAAATTATTGTTTCTCTTATATAGGAACTTGTTAAAATAGTTTAGATAATAATAAGTTTGAATTATTGTTTTCTAATATGTGTTTACATTGTTAACATTACTTGTATAAATATACCTCATTTAAGAGGTAATGAATAAGTAAATGAATGAATAAATAAGTGAATGAAGAGATAAATGAGTGAATAAATAATTATTATTTCAATTTATGTGTATCTGATTTTTAACATGGTATTAGAGCCATAACATCCTCCATGAACAAAATTTATCTTTCAGTACCTATATTTCACTTTTAATTCTCTCAAATCCCTAACTCTCTTCTTTGATGAGCGATTTTGATTCTAAAATACTCAATCATCTACAAATTATGATTATTATTATTATCATGAACTTTATCTTTGTCTCGCATAACCTTTGTGTCTTCAGTCCTTACTTGAATTCATTTGCACCTTATTGCATCGCCAATCACTCATTTTTCCTTTCTCTTTCCTCTCACTAAATCTCAATATTTTTCCCAAAAATAACACAAACCCATTTTGAATCTTTCTCGTACCTCGATTTTGAAGTCTCCATGCATGTATTCCATTTGAAGGTCATTGATGTGAAACTCGTTGTACTATTCTAAATTCTTCACAAACCAACCCTGAAGTTTATTGACATGAACATGTGATTGTTCTGAATCTCTTCACGTATATCAATTCTCTTTCTACCTTACATAATTGAAGCACCTGTTCAAGTCGTTTCTAGAAGAGTGATTGAAGAAGCAATTGACAAGTCAAGCATGACCGATATTCATGCACCAACTTGAGGGGAAGTGTTAAAGATAAAATTTGAATTATATTATTGTTTATCTTAGATAGGAACATGTTAAAATAGTCTAGATAAGAATAAATATATTATTCCAATTTATGCATATAAATATATCTTATTTAAGAAGTGATGAATAAGTGAATGAATAGATAAATGAGTGAATGAAGAAATGAATGAGTGAGTAAATGAATAAATAAGGAATTATTATTCCAATTTATGCGTATGACTTTTAACACGTTTAAGTACTTTTATTTTTGGTTTATAAAAAAGTACTTTTGTTTATAGGTTTTTGCTTTTTTTATAATTTTGATTCCTTTAATTTAAACCGTATGCGATTTTAATCCTTAGAAATATATAGTTAGTTATACAATAGCTACATGGTAGCAAACTTATGCGGAATTTTTTGTATAGTCCGAGGCAGGATTGGGGAGAAAAGCACGTTCAACTCAATCCTCATTGGACTCAACATTCGTTTTCAAGCTTTCTAAAGAAAAGAAAACACACTCTAAGACATGCCACAAGAACAAGCTTCTATTCCATAAGCTTATCAAGGTCTAAATGGCTAGCATGCTTCTCTTCAGCATTCTGAATGCATGGCCAATCTTGATTGAAGTGCTTATAGTCATCAAGTAACGCACAAGTTAAGCATTATACACAAAATGTAACAACTATGCACCTTTGTTTCATCACACATGGTTCCCTTGAAATCCTTACTCTGTTTATGGTAAGCAAGTGTGTTTATTGGATGGCTTGTCTTTATTGACAAGAGTGTTGGTTAATAACTTAGGGCATATTTGAATAAATTTTTTCATCAACTTTTTTTTAGAAGAAGAAAATAATAAAATAAGCATCTTCTTAGACTAAAATTAACACGTTACAAAATAAGCTTTTAGAAAAAATAATATGAAAAAGCTCTTACAAATTAATTTACGGAAAAAATTATTTTATTTTTCTTCTGTTAAAAATACAAATATATGTTCGTTTAGTTTGTAGGTGCGAAGCTAAAAAATCAGTGCAAATATTCATTACCAACCAAAAATAGAGAGCATTTTACACTCGAGTGTGAGGATCCTAGATGTTATTATGTGGGCTAATGGGAGAGTCATGGTACCGACCAACCGTTAGTCTTACTGATATTAGTTACTGTATCACTAGTTTTAAATAATTAAGTTTTAATTTGTATTCTTAAATATTTGATTAAAATATATTTTTAATGATTCATTAAATTGAAACATTTTATCTTTCACTTTTAAAAAGTTTAATTAGTCTCTTAGTTTTTAATTGACATTTCATCCTCACTTTAAAAAAAATCAGTAATTTTTTTCTTTACCAATTTTAAACATTAATTTAAATACTAAGTTAATATTGATCGATAACTCTTTATTTATCATGACAAATATTTTTTTTAATTATTTAATTTTTAACAAATTTAATTTATTAAAAAAATGAATTAAAAAATACATACAACAAATATGAAATTGATATAAAAAAATTAAAATTACATATTTTTTTTATAAGTGAAAGACAAAATATTTCAATTAAAAAATAAAGAGATTCAAATTATAGACAAAATATTTCAATTAACAAATAGAGAAACTTAAATTACAGATTTAACAAAATAGAAAAAACGAAAATTACATTTTAACCTTATTATTTTGCAGCTTGTCAAAGGTTTTTTCATACAAATCAGAGAACAGTGACTCAAATGAGTCAAGATTCCGTTCTTCATCTACTTGGACTACCACTTCTATTTTAATACTAGCTATAAATTGAAGATCAGGACAGGACTGTATAAACAAGAAGCTAATTAAGGTGAATGTTACTGTATCACAATTGATAGGGTGTGATTAGTTCCATCCACTTGCCTTCTTTTTCTTTTTTAGTACAACTTAAAGCACAAAAGTTTATAAACATAAATATTTAACAAACTACTTATGCTCCATACACCACTAAACTTCCGTTAGCAGCTTAAGCTTTCTATTTTCTCTTCAGTGGGAGAGAAAGGATGACAATGCTGAGATCATTCCACAACTCAAATGCCTTCTTTGATCATAGTCTGGGAAATGCTTTCGTGTTAAGCAGACTTTGCCTGCATACAGACCACATCAACCACGTGAGTTTAAGATTCTACCCATTATAGGAAGACGTAATTGAAAATCATCCTTTGCAAAAGGAGGGGAGATGGAGATAACAACGACAATAAAGGAGGAACTAACAAATACGTAGTAAGCAATAACTCAAATGATATCATAATATCCAAAAAAGTGCTAAATTTTGGTTTGGTAAAGGAAACAAATGCAGAATGCTTTGCCAATAAAAATTCTAGGAATGTAGCATATTGCCTCAAGAAAGTTGGATTGAAATTATTTCAAGTGCAGAATACCGCCAAATAGTTTTAGAAAATCTGGTAATAAATATAAAAATTATTCCAAATTCCTTTTTTAATGGTTTGGGATCCATATAGAAATGACAGCAAAGAGTTTTGATGAGAAAGGGGAACCATTCATAGCATATCCATAACCTGGACGGTAATGCTAACTCATTTTGTGTTGACAATGTCAACACTCTTTTCACTGAAATTTTAGTCCAAAATCTTTCATTATAATTCAAATTTGTATTGGATGGAACTGAGTGTTGCGTACATGCAAAAGCTTCTCCGAGTAAACACTTCTCTTTGCAAGCATGACTGTTAGGATGACAGGAACCATTGCAGCAGACAAATGCTTAAGTGTGTGACCACTGACAATGTGAAACGTCAGTAAATAAATCACTCTATCGGTGGCCTCTTGCAGCATAGCTAGAACATAAAATCCTGCCAAGATTTGAAATTTGAAATTGAGGGTAATTGAAAAGAGTATCTGCATTACATACATCGAAACAGATATTATACAATACCAAAAGTGCAAACCTGAAGCCCAGAGCCAATATGCTGAATGCGTGTACATTGGAGGCAATAAAGTAGCCATGAGAGGTATGGCAATGCATGATGCACCTTGGGCCAGAACATATAAACGGATGTCACCAAATAACCTTCATTATAAAAGAATAAGTGAGAAAAGTATCAACTATTCTCAAGAGCTAAAGTTCAGTAAACTGGATGCTCAGTTACTTCAGGCCTCAGGGTTAAGAACTAGCCTAATTTTGACATTATCTTAACCAATCCATGATGTTGCCACTCACAATAAATCCTATATCTTTATGATAGCTACATTTATAGAATTGGCAATTTTTTAGGACAGTAGTTAGATGCAGTTTGGTGCTTTTAGTGTTATTTTCCAATTAAAATTAGAGTTTCACCTTCATAACTTACACAACAAATGTTGACATTTAAAGTTGGCATTGAATGACGTGATGAAACTCCAACTTTGATTAAAGAACAGCCCTAAAAGCATCTAAAGAACTGGAACTAAGTTTTGTCCAACTTTTTATCCGTCTGAAGAGCAATTTTGTTCACTTGTAGAAGTACTGTATCAGTGAGTAAATGTCCAACTAATGCAGTAGGGTAAGGAGAAAAACTCATGCAAATAGAAGGAATGAAGAAGTAGGCTTGCCTCCAATACACATTGCTCATTATGCCCGCCATAATTAGAGGGACAATTGAAATTGTTCCCTTCTTTGCATCAATCCTTTCAATGACAAGGATTGCCAACAGAGACGCGAAAGCAACAGACATCTCCAATAACAGACAATAATCAAGGAATCAAAATTATGAAATGGAAGAATATAGATTTCTACTGCAACAATGGCTGATTTGAATTCAACTTCTATAGGAGAAACTCACCGGCAACCTGTCCCACACAAGTCCTGCATCATTTGGGCCAAAATGATAGTATGAAGACCCAAAAGCAACTGAAGTCACAGCAACATAGAAGCATGTCCAACCCCATAGTTCACCTTGCAAACTGATGCTACATATATTAGTTATATAATTTACAACAACAATCACGTAAGCTAAAGAAATTCATGGTGACAAAATGAAAATACCTGATGTTAAAATAGTTCATACGGTGGCAAAGCACAAGGCCAATTAGACCAATAACCATGAATGGGAAATTTGATATCACGTTAAGTGCATTGGGAATGCCTGAAGAAGGAGCAAGAGAAGAAGCAAAAAGTTTAATTTTAAGATACTATTACCGCAAAGTTTTTCACAAAAGAATTTTTACATTGTGAACTAATCACAAACAATATTTATATTATAAGGTTGTACATTTTTACAATAATAATTATCTAAAATTTTGTATTAACCATAATCTTTAATTAGTTGAGGAACTAAAAGTATATAGAAATTGAACTCTTTAAGTTTAACAATATTTTAGTATTAGAAATCCTTATAAATTTGTTCACTCGGTGTAATGTATTCTAGTTAAATTTGGAAAAGAAATCCTTTTACTTATCAAAATTTGCCAACAAAAGAAACTGAACAGAAATGAAAGAGAGAAAGACCCTCCTCTGCCCAGTTGACATAAACTCCTTTACATAACCAAGTTCACATTTTTAAGGAAACTTTACTGGAAATGAAAGGGTAAGAATAGTTTTCAGAAGTAAGTACCAAAGAATTCGCGCTTGTCAGCGAAGTCATGGTATCGCTGAGGCTGAGGAATGGATGGGGTTAGGAGGATGAGTAAAAGGAAGAAAGCGATAGCGAGTCCCAACGCCTGCAAAGTGCATTTTTTCATTTTTTGTTGGAGAATAGGTGAAAATGGGAGGAAAGAAAGAGAATGAATTAGAGAGTGAAATGAAAGACATCATGTAGGAGAGAGGAAGCAGGTGACGGTGGGCGGTGTGACGGTGGTGAATGGCGCCATTGCAACAACATTAATCTATTTTGATATAGAATAAGTCGGTACAATTTTCCTTCCAAATCCTTCGTTTTATTTTGAGTAAATAACAATACAACAAAAAATTTCTTGCCTATTATTTTCCAATTAAGATTGATATTTTACACGTGACAAAAAATTATCACTTAAATTTTGACTAGAAAATTATACTAAACATACTTTAAAAAATTGTATTTTATTTTCATAACAGTAACTTCTCTCCAAGTAATTTCAATATCACAATCCATCCCTTTTTTGTTACAAAAATACACTTTAGAAAAATCCGACTTGTTTAATGAAACCATTAAAATATAAAATAAATAAATAAATCACTGTTAATATTATATGCACAATTTCTTTTTATCAGCTATGCACAAATTATTTAATTCATCAAAATATGAAGATAAGACAGAAATAACAAAATATTACTTCAAGTTGACGTGTGGATCCAATGACAATAAAGGCTCAACCAATTAACCAAACACACTATAAGCTACGAATTTTCTTTTTTAGCATGCACTATAAGCTACTATTTACTACTAGATTGTTCCGTGGTTTTTGTTGGGTTAGGCCTTTAATTTTACAGGAGGGTTAAGCATTATTGGTTCTATCAATCTATGATTATTGATATACAAAAAAGGAGAAGGCTAAAATGGCAGGGTGGGAGGTGCTTTTTTCTTCTTCTGTATTTCTGGAATTGTTTTCAGCAGTGTTATTACACTCAAATGGGTATAACTTGGTTGGGATACTGGATCCATCTAAGTCATAAGTTGATCCAATCTATGTTAAAAAAATTAATTACTTGTACATTAAAGATTTAAAGTTTAATAAAATTCAAAATATTTAGAAGTATAATAATAAATTTGTTTAAAATTTTGAACATGCAACATATTTTTTTAGAATTCAGTATATATAAATAATTTTAAATTAGAATTAAAAATATATAGTACTGTTATACAATTATAAACATAATCAAATACACACAAATTAGTCAAGAAAAAATTGAAAATGATAACACCTTTATCATCTCAAATTTCAAGATATGGTTATGGTTGATAAAAAATATAAAAATAAATACAAGTGTAAGGTACAATTTCTTTTTTCTAATATGACTGATGTTGTTCAATTGTAAAATAAATAAATAAACTAAAAATGTATGACCCACCATGTCAATCAGATCATTGAATTGCTACTTGAGATCAAGTCACACTGAGTTAGACTAGGTTGCACTAGGTCATGTGTGGATCCGATCCAACAAGTGGTTTGGATTGATTGGGTGTCCGATTCCAAAGCTAATAGATCTATGTGACTGTTTGAACCAAGTTTAATAACTATGATTTTCTGCTCTTCGTTCTCATATTGCTTCTAGAATGTTTTTTTCCAAAAACAATATCAGAAATGCAAGAAACAATTCAAAAGTGCAAGAAGAAATTGCCCAAAGTGGGTGGTATAAGGTGACATACTAGTAAATTTGTATTTTGAATATTGAAGTGGATCCCAAGAAGTTGTAGAAAAAAATATGAACCCGAACATCTTTGATGGTCTTTATATAAGCAATCTAATTTATGTTACTCTAATTTTAAATAATTCAATTAATTTCATTTTCAATTAATTTTTTTATTAACAAATTGCTTAACTCACAAGTATCTCATTTTTCTCTCTTATATTTATTATAAAGTTAAACAACTTAGGATATTTGTGTAAATGGTTTTGGGCACCCCACTATGTCTTACACAATAGTATATACTTTTTTTTTTGTTGATTAGAAAAAAAGTTTAACAACTTATAAGCACTAATTATTTATATAAGTAATTTTCTCTAATTTAAAATAACTTAAAATCATATATAACACACTAAAATAATATTTTTTTTTATAAACAACTTATTAAGTCATTCTTAGAGTGAATGCTCCCATGTTGGAGCACATTGTTCGTGATATCTGGGGTGAAAATGCAGAACGGCCCCCCTTAATTTCGGCCATTGGCCCTGCGTAGATAATGGCATGCAAGAAGTGGGTCTTCATTTTTGTGGAAGTTTATCATCTTTAAGTTTGCATAGAACGCGCGCGTAACATTTTCCCCGTTAATCCTGGATGGATATTGGTAATGTTTGTATGAAAAAAATTGCGTAAATTTTTTTTTTTCATTATGATTGAGAGAAGTACGTAGATCGATTAGGTGAGCATATGAACCATATGTAATGTAAACCGCTTCGTGCCAAAACTAACTCGGTTTAAGCTATAGTCACACCAAAAGAAAAAAACTCGGTTTAAGCTATATATAGCATTGGTCTGTTCCTTTCCCCGGCTACTAGATGGATATTGTTTTTATTTTTTGTTAGGTCCGTGATTGATGCAGTTCCTATTTTTCTCAATCCACCAAGATAAATTCCAACGAGTAGAATGAAACGGTGGTTGGATGAGATTCTATCATGCATACGTCGTGATTAATTTTGTTAACATATATCATTAACATAATCATATTCCTTCCCTGAAAAAGAAATCATATTCCAAATTTAAACTTCACCTGTATATAGAATCTCATTTATTTATTCATATTAGACGAAAAGTTTCGGTTAAAAAGCAACGATCATGTTCCAATTTTTAAAACATCACCTATATATATAGAATCTCATGTATTTATATATATAGACGGAAAGTTTTGGTTGAAATGCAAAAAAACAAAAAACACCCAACGCACCTCACCCTACCAAGATAATAAATTACATGAGAGTAATATAGATGAAAAATAAAATAATCTTGAGAAAAAAACTATCAAAGACAAAGTCTCAATGTCTCAGTGACTTCCTATAGGATTTAGGTCCATAGGAAGAGACTAATTCCATGCAAAATGATAAATCACGATTCAAATATTAAGAGACGCTTTTTTCTTCTCAAGAAGGATATTTGCATGCGAAAATCTGAAAAGGAAAAATATGAAAGAGAAGTTTTTTCTTTGAAGGTTATAACACGGATTAACTATGACTTCGGTATCATATAAGCATAAGTATAATTTATAGTAGAATGTTAGCATTTAATGAGTTATGAAATTATCTAGAATAGACAAAGATTAAGAGGCAAAACCAAAGGAAAGGTCTTTTACCAGAGCTGTATCTTTGTCTTGTGCGGAGGAATCTACGCTCACGCGCTCCACCCCGCAAATTTCTAGACACATGCCCGACATCAAACCACACATGATATCATGTTCTCTCACACCGCATGTGTGAAACTGACCCGTCTTCAACTCTCGTCAATTTTTATTACCATTTTCTTTTCTCTCTTGTTCTTTTTTCTCTTCCTCTTCAAACTACAAATTTCGTGCACTTTTTAATCACCGAAACCGTACTTCGTTGATCGTCGCTGACAAGCATACAAATCCGAATTTTTGAATGAATTGCAACATTTTTGGAGGTGGTAGACACGTTTACTCCTCTGCAATTGGGATCATGCGCGTAGCGTAACGTAAACAAGTGTCAGTGGCTAAACAAGGTCGCGACAAAACCAAAATGCGCATCCCTTCGAAGAAAGCCACGACTGTATTCAATTAAAAGTGTAAAACAGATAAACGTCACCGTTATTACCTTGCTTTCAATGTCATGTGACATGATTATGCATTAGCGTCATGTAAACATACACACACACATATATATATATGGTTCACAACGCATCAACGCATTATCATTATATTATTATATTATATTTGTTCTTTCGAATTTAATTTATTATATTATAAATAATATACTACGAAGTTGGACATTTTATCAGTATTTAAGTGAGTGGGAACTGTTGTTTGGTGGAACAGACCTGCCCACTATGATGAAGTGTTTCTCGGTGTCCTTAGCCTCTTTATGGGTTCTCCTTGCTCTCTTTTCTCTGAGGTATGCAACCATGGAATGAATCTTCTGCTTCTCTTGCTGTTGTTTTGTTGATTCTGAGTTTCACTTGTGTAGTCCTTTATGCTACACTTTGGACATTGTTAGGATATGCTTGATTGGTAATTTCTGCTTATTTGGAGGCTTGAATCCAGATCCTATAAATAAAGTGTTCTGCTTTTTTATTCATTCACATTGACATTGCCTGCTGCTTGAACTTGTCAAATGGACTGATTCACACTGGTTTCATTACTCTGGTGGATCTGTGCACAGAAATAGTGATTTACCGAGTATTCAAACTTTCCACTGCTTTTTGGAATTATCAAGTTGAATATGTAGTGGGAGTGCTGCTGCTGTTGTCGATTAGTCTAATGATACTCAGATAATTCAACTCAGATTTTTGCATTTTTAGTCATTGTTAGTTTGCATGAGTAAATTCTTACTCTAAAAGGAAAAATCTACTTAAATATTTGTTCTCGAACAGAAAATAATTTTATTATTATTAATAAAGGAAAAATTTGTAGTGCATTTGGAGCACTGTTGTCATTATTTCCTGAAATTATATGAGTACGAAAAGGTATGGAGCTCACTCACATTTGGGGTGGATTTGGTATTGCTGGGTGATTTTCACAAGCAGGTTTTATGTATTGCTTTAGATATAGTATTAGTAGCTAAATGTCAAAATCTGTTTACAAATCTTGCATTAAATATCATTTATGGTAATCATATACCAATGCAACCTTTAAAATCTGTAACGTAATAATGTCACTGTTGACTTGGGTCCTTGATGTCAAATCCAGGAAGCCCAAGACTGGTTAATTTGGAGAAGTAGACTCGAAACTCAGCATAGGTTTTAACATTAATGTTTACTATTGCGAATGTGATTTTGAATTAATATAGAATATAAACTAGCTTCAATTAGAGCAGTGTGTGTGGAATGAGTTTTAAACCTTACAAGCGAGCTTCAATTTTGTCCAAATTAATTGCAGATAATATAAACTGAAAGTATATTAAATTGAAACCTATGTTGTTCAGTCATATCCTAAGTGCAACTATTATTCCTTAATCTTATTTGTCATATATTAGACAATATAAATAAAGAAAGATATAACATAATATACATCTGAGTGTGTCATTTCAGTGTGTCATCTCAAAATATATCTGAGAGTGGGCTACAGCAAGCTAGCCTCCCACCAAGAGGTTGGAATTCCTATGATTCCTTTTGCTGGACAATTTCTGAAGAAGAATTCTTACAAAGTGCTGAAATAGTTTCTCAACGTCTCAAGGCTCACGGATATCAGGTACAGATACTGCAAAGAACAATAAATTATGGATGATTTATCTGTGTTAGCAGTGCTTTGGTTAGATATGGACTGATTTCTTTCCATCAACTCTTGTAGTTTGTCGTGGTGGATTACCTCTGGTATAGGAAGAAAGTCAAGGGTGCTTACCCTGATTCTCTTGGATTTGACGTGATCGATGAATGGGGAAGGATGGTCCCTGACCCAGGAAGGTGGCCTTCTTCCATAGGTGGGAAGGGATTCAGTGAAGTAGCTAATAAAGTACATAGTTTAGGTTTGAAGTTTGGGATTCATGTTATGAGAGGGATAAGCACACAAGCTGTCAATGCAAACACCCCTATCCTAGATACAACAAAGGTGTTCTTTGCATTTCTGCTATGACTTGATTTTTTTTCTTTACTTTTGTATTAGAAATTTGTAGTGATGGATGCCTTACATAATACATTTGTTCTAAAAAGGTACAAAATGGCAGGCAGAATACGAGAATATTGTTTTATCTTAATTGGAAGTTCTTGTTGACCTTGATTTCCTCCTCTTGCAATTTCATAGGGAGGTGCTTATCAAGAATCTGGTCGAGTGTGGCGTGCAAAAGACATAGCAATGCCAGAAAGGGCTTGTGCATGGATGCCTCACGGTTTCATGAGTGTAAATACGAAGTTGGGAGCTGGGAGAGCTTTTTTGAAATCCCTTTATGAGCAGTATGCTGCATGGGGTGTTGATCTCGGTACTAGTACAACTAATTTATAATCTGCTTATTGTGCACTATCAGGAATTGGATCATGTCACAGACAACAATCATGATGAATTTAAATATTTTTTTTGCACTATCTTAACCTAAGTTTAGTAAGTGAAACAGTGGTACTGCTTTTTTCATCAAGAGACTATGCAGACAGTATTGATATTTTAGTGGTCCAATAGACTTCAAGTAATGTTATCATATCAAGGAACTTCTATTTTTCACTAAAGATAAAATCAACACAGCCCACTTCCTTGGGCCACACTTGAAAAACGTAATTTACTACAGTTTCCTTTTTCATCCATTCTAAACCTCTAAAATTGTGTCAGCTTTTGAAGCATTGATGGATTATTCACTTATGTGCTAATTCAGGATTTACATAAGAAAAAAATGCAATAGAAATTATTTAGTGGACTCTTAACTGGATTTTCATTATGATCTATGAGACTGTATATATCATCATTATGCCTATGTTTTGGCAGCTATGTTGATAGATTTTCTGCTGTCCCTGCAGTGAAACATGACTGTGTGTTTGGTGATGACTTGGATTTAAATGAAATAAGCTATGTGTCGGAGGTATTCTGCAGTTCCCTCTCCCTCTTACCCTTGTCTCTACCTTTCATTCTCACATAAACACTGAGATTGGTAATATTTTGCCAATGATTTGTTGGCTTACTTATCATATGACATGTCATGACAGGTTCTCAGTGTGCTTAATCACCCTATTGTGTATTCTCTGTCTCCCGGAACCAGTGTGACACCAGCCATGGCCAAGGATGTCAGTGGACTAGTCAACATGTATCGAATAACAGGAGATGACTGGGATAAATGGGAGGATGTCAAGGCTCATTTTGATGTAACAAGGTGATTAAGCTGTCTATATTTCTGTTTAAGATTTTTTTACAGTCTTTGCAGTATGTTGCAATCATGCTACTTCTCCGTATACATGTTATCACCATATTACATAACTAGTTCACTTAATTCTGAACCAGGGAATTTTCTACAGCTAATATGATAGGAGGGAAAGGTTTAAAGGGAAATTCCTGGCCTGATTTGGACATGCTACCATTTGGATGGCTAACTGATCCAGGTAATGAGACTGGGCTGCTACTTTTTTACTTGCCCATTTTGAATGTCATAACCCTCAAACTGAGCATGAGTTGGTTATTATTTATATGTATGTATTGATCCAGTAACTGCATTTATGTATTATTCATTTATGTGAACTAGAATCTTCATGTTATTGGAATATGGATTATCGAATTATTTCTTATCCCCCTATTCTATCTGTAGGATCAAATGAAGGTCCACATAGATTTAGTAAACTCACTCTAGAAGAAAAAAGGACACAGGTATTGATAAAAAAAAGCATAACTTAATTGCTTTCCTATATATTCGTGTATCTATTTTGAACTGCGTACATACATTATGATAGACTCTGAGTGAATCAATTCTTATCTGACAGATGACTTTGTGGTCTTTGGCGAAGTCTCCCCTTATGTATGGGGGGGATGTGCGGAGGATTGATTCAACCACATACGAACTTATCACAAATCCTACCCTGCTAGAGATTAATTACTTTAGCTCAAACAATATGGAGGCATGTGAGCCATCTAATTTTTTAGGGAATTATTGGCACGTGAAGCATAGAACTTATCATGAATCATTTCACTTTACTTCAATGACAGTTTCCTTACATCACAAGCTCGATTAACTTGAAGCACCCTAGAGGGAAGGAAAGAAGACCTAAGAAAGGAATAAAAGCATCATATACACATTCATTGGGTTTGACTAGCTGCAGTCAATCAAAGGCGAGTGGTTGGTCTATTGAAAGTCTTAACCAAGATCTTGAAAGAATCTGTTGGAAAAAGGGTTTAGAAAACAAGCATCAGGCCCCTTTCTGCGTACACAAAAGAGAACTTCAATTCAGATTGTAATCCTGCTTTATCTTTCTATTTTCCATTTATCCAACTTCCATTTAAATATTTGTGTTGCAGTTAACAACAGATATTGTTACATTGGTATTGTTACAGAGACGGGTTGAGTATGTATCAAGAGGAGTATCGAGGGAAACATCAATTAGTTGCAACTGACAGAGTGAAATTTTGCTTGGACGCTTCTCCAAAACGAAAGGTTACTTCTAAAGAGTTCAAGAGAGGTACATTTTCTCCATGCAGATGGGATTCAAATCAGGTATGTTGCAGTCCATATTTCATGTACAAGAGTAGCCTGTGGATCTTAATCTTTAGGAACGGAGTCCTGTGTGTGATTCATTAAAACATCTTCGTTATGTGCATACTATTATATTTGCCCTTGTCGAGTATCATATGCCTTGGTCAATTTGTATTTTATTGGTTCTGTTGGAAGCTGATCTATATGGTCTTCTACAGATCTGGGAACTGAACTCCAATGGGACCATGGTAAATAGTTACTCCGGTCTTTGTGCAACAGTAGAATATGTTGAAGGTAAAATTTTGTAAACATTTACCACATTTAAGAACTAGTTTCCAGGGGTTGTACATTTGTTCTTTTCTTTTTCCCCCTTTCCTTGTATTTGTCACTCATAAAGCAAATTGGTCACTCATGCAGCTAATGTTAATTCTGGTGGGATTCGCTCTTGGATCGCAACAGGAAGAACAGGTCTCTCTCTACTTTCTAACAAACACTTGGATGGATGTCAAGAATTTTCTTCATTTCTGCCACTGCAAAGCATCAAAACTGGAAAAATGCTAATTGCTTAAATAATCATGAATACCTTTTAAGAACTTAAATAAAATGCACGCACACATTATAGAATTTGCTTAAATAAGCATGAGTACCATCTGACTCTTAAATAAGGGCCCAATCAACTACTATAATTTCACCCACTTCACCCTCTAATAGGAGTCAAAGTCAAATCCTATATTAATCTTATATCTGTATTCAGGGGAAATCTATCTTGCTTTCTTCAATCTAAGCGAACAGAAGACGGAGATATATGCAAAGACATCATATCTGGCTAAGGTTCTTCCTGACAAAAGCATCACTTTATGCAAGGGCAAGGAAGTGTGGAGTGGAACAGACGTAATAACAACGCAAGGGACGATATCAATGAACGTGGAAATTCATGGATGTGCACTATTTGTTCTAAATTGCAACTAGTCTGGCATGGCTTCCAATTAATATTTTAAAAAGAAAAGGAAAAGAAAATAGCATCTCATTGTGTTGAGACTTTTTTCCCCTATATTTAATTATTACTCTTCCTCTGGTGGGTTTAGGTGAAATTTGTATATGTTAATGCAATGTAGTGCGGTACGTAAGTAACGTAACAGTTGGACCGCATCGTGTTTAAACAAATTACATAGGAAATTATAAGTTGTATGTTAGTCAGCCTCATGCTTTTCCAAGTACGCGATGGTTACTTTGGAAGAACACATTTTGTTTTTTTAAAATAAAATCGTGGCCTAATAGGGTAATGTACATATGTAGTGGTGTTGTTAGGGCACCATAGATCACTGATTCACTGATCACTATCATGAACGTACTGTAGTGAAAACCAAATCGAAGTATCTAAAACTGGAAACTACATGTAGTTAGGAAATTAAAAATGCTCATAGTGAGTTAAACAAAAGTAACAGAACGGAGTAAAAGGCCAAAAGCCTACTTTCCAGTTGCCACTACCACTTACTGTTCAGTGCCACATGAAACTTGCATATTTTTTTAACCAAAAAAGAAAATTTGTTTGTCTGTTGTCTGTTAGAAAACGATTGTTTTTTTTTTTTTTTGTTCCTTTGTTTGTGGTCCCCACGAAGAAAAAAAGAATTAAGGATCCGAAAAAAGAAAAAAACTGCACCGAAAAGCAATTGTTTTTTTTTTGGTGGCAAAAACGGGGGGGCCTAGGCCCCAAAGAACGAACTTGAATTAAAACCCACGAGGGTAACCAACATTACAAAAATCAGCCAGCCCAACAAGGAAACAAAGGCTGCATATTCTGAAAAATAACCAAATCGGATTGTGATATTCACGGCCTTTTATGATATCGTAATTCTTGTGAGAGTGAAAAAATCAAGTAGGAGGAGTTTTCATAGGAAAATTTGTTGATGAGTTATTTTTTATAGGCATGGACAGTTAATAAAATATAAAATAAAAATAAAAATAAAACAACACAAATAAAAAAGAAACAAAATAATCTGTAATAGAAAAATAAGATTTGTGATTCTCAATTATTTAAGGTAAAATATTCTTCGTTGTCTTCGTTAACGAAGAAAGTTAGAAACTTTTATTTCAAATCAATATTTTTTAATTAATTAGTCAATAAAAATATTTTAATTGCCTTAATTTCTTTAATCAATGCTTATTTTTTAATGAATATTAAATATAACTAATATTTATAAATTTCTTTAAAAAAAAATTTGTATATAATTTTTATGTACCATCAATACAAAATTTGAACTGTTAACTAATAAAAAATTATCTATGAAAATTTAAAAGAATTAACTAAGTTTTTAGTACTAAACATTTTTTGAATTCAATTTTAAGTCTCTGTCAAAAGTTTAACCGGTCAATATTCCTATCCCTAAATTTTTCAAAAGTTTGGTTTTTAATTCTTAAAATCTCATTAAATGAATTAAAATAGTGTAATTTAATTTTTTATTCATGTACAAAAATTTTGATTTTTTTAAAGTCCAAAAATCTTCGTCAATCAAAATTTTTGTTAAAGGACTAAAAAAAGTTTAAAAGAAAAAAAATTAAAGCATCTTGATTAGTCAAAATTTTATTTAGGACTAAAAATTGAATTTTGAAAAAGTTTAGAAAATAAAAACTTAGTTAAGTCTTTCTAAAATAATTTTTATAAAATTAATAATCTTAATATATATCATATTTGTAATTCAATAATAATATAAGAGGAAATACTAAACAGTATATTTGATTTTTTTCCTATTTACACAAATATCCGGGCTAGTATAAGTTTTCAAATATCATTAAAATAAGTATCATATTAGGATGGACTAAATGGACTTTTCACGTACACAGCATTAGGGTTGCAAAACCTCACTGGTACATAAACGATTCACTCAACTCAAATTGCCGCACTGCAACTTTGCTCTGTGTGAGGCTTCAATTTCCAATTAGGGTTTTCGCTTAGAGTAACTAATAAGTATGGGAGTCTTCACCTTTGTCGTCCGCAAATCCGGCAGCGAATGGAGCGCCAAGCAACATTCCGGTGACATCGAAGCCTCCGCCGATTCCACCTTCGATCTCCAACGGAAGCTCGTGCAAGCCGCTCTCGCCGTTGATTCCTCCGGTGGAGTTCAGTCCTCTTTCTCTCCCGTATCTCCTACCTCCGCTGTGTTCCAGGTATTTCACATCCCTAACGATATCGATTTCTTCCTTCGGAAATAAAACTTCACGGTTTAT
Source organism: Glycine latifolia (assembly GCA_013407115.1). Lineage (NCBI taxonomy): Eukaryota > Viridiplantae > Streptophyta > Magnoliopsida > Fabales > Fabaceae > Glycine > Glycine latifolia. The sequence goes on from CM023942.1 coordinate 25,143,719, forward strand.
GTTTACCTGCGTTTATCTCTGATCCTTTTTATTTGTATTATTTAGATTCTGTAAAATGTTACATTTTCTATGCGTCACTGCACTGTGCCTTTTCGAGTGTTGCTTAGGCTTTAGTTATGCTTATTTTTCATTGACGAGATTCAGCTGTGGAATTAATCGTTTGACTTGATTATTTTTTTCTATTGTATTTTTGGTTTTTCATTCAGATTTTTCTGAGAATGTGCGCTGACTTGAAGAGAATTAATGGTTTAAGTGCTATGAGTTGTAAAGCTTAATCATTGTTCATTACCTAAAAGTATATAATTTGTGTACACATAAAAGGATTACAAATTTAGATCCTAGTTACTTCAGAGCTTTTAGTGCAATTCTGAAGAATTGAAGTTTTACTCAGGTAACATTTGCTGTTAAACGATTTAATGGGTATTAATTTGAAGTATGTATTTTTATTTAGACTTGGGACGCGGCTACTTATAAAGATTAGCTTCTGTCCATCATAGAAAACTGACTCCTATTTTCCATGGTTGAAGTTTTAACATTGCTTAGACAGACGATTATCGAAATGAAACTAATTTTAATTGAAGAAAAATACTAAATACACTTGTCCGACTAAATGAGTTATTGTGTTATTGATGATTGATGGTGGCATTTCTGTCCGGCTGGTTTAATTGTTGGATTCAATCATAATGTGGGTCACACTGATGAGGTTATTTATCCTTTGTTGATTGTTTTGTTCAGGTGATAGTGGGTGGTGCAGTATTCGTTGGAGGTGGTGGTGGTGCTGCTGTTGCAGCTACACCTGCAGGGGGTGCTGCCGCATCTGATACTGCCCCGGCTGCTGAGAAAAAGGAAGAAAAGGTGGAGGAAGAGTCCGATGATGATATGGGATTGGGACTGTTTGATTAGAGTTTTTTCTGCTTTTTATTGAGTTTTGATGGAAAGTGTTTTTAGAGTTTAATCCTATAAATTGTGTTTTATTGATTTGCGCCAGTTAATGGTACATTGAACTCCGTCTGATAGAGTTATGTTCTGTGACCCAAATGGTTCTTCTGTATTGGGTTTTAGTAATTATTTTCTTTTTTAAACAAATGTCTCGCTTTTCTTTTATCACTGGCGGATAGAAATTTGTCCTCATGATACCTTGAAGCGGTTTGACATATTTGGATCAAAGGAAGAATTAGGTTTGCAAGCAGCATCCAATGCTTTAAAAATGAGTGATACACCAAATTGGTGCTTTATTTTAATTTTTTGATATTAAAAAGTAAATTAGTACTTTGATGTTTATCAATTAATTTAGACATTAAAATTAACATAATTAATTTTTTATTGTTTCAATTTTTTTATGATGTTATTGGTACAATATTTATTGGTAATGTTGATCATCTTTAGTAGAGGGAATTTAATTATTTATTTTTTCATTTAATCTTATATATTGTTTAAAGAAGATGAAGTTTATTATCATTCAATTATGATTTGTTGGTCCAATACTTTATAAAGAACCAAACTAAAATATATTTAATTTGTGATTAGGAACTTGATTGAAATTCTTACTTTTAAGCACAAGTTAAGGTAGTTTTCCGTTGTAATAGTTTCAAATTTTGAAATGGTTGTTATGCTTTTATAATCTATTTTAATTTAAAATTTGAATAATATTAAAATTTTCTACTATATCTTTCTATAAATTCTCATACTACCGAGTAAGTATTGAATGTAAAGTAAAAATATTTATTATCTTAAAAGTATAAAACATATTTAAAACTTATAATAAAAGGTAATGGGAGGATTTAGCATTATTCTTAAAAAAATTATCTCAATTCTATTTTTTTCTATTTTATCAAATGATAAATGAGCACTTGGAAGGGAAGATGAACATGCATTTTTTTTTAACATATATAAAAGGAAAATTAAGTAAGATTAACTTTTTAAAAGTTAATGTATTAAAATAAAATTTTCGAAAATATAATGGTCTAAAATAAAAAATTTAAAATTTAATATATCAAATTGAAAAACACTAATAGACTAAAATTGGCTTTTAGTCGGTAAGATATATGCATAAGGTGACAATGTCCTTATGGAGTATTCGGTGTCGGAGGAATACTAAGCTCTGGAAAGGGAAGTTGGAGAGTTGGTTAGTTCGGAGGTAAACAGAAACCCACAATTGAATTCCTATGGCTTACTCAAATGCTATGTGGATACATCCATTTTCGAAAGAGGGTAATAAGACTGGAGTGGGTATCTGCCCAAGGGACGAGGTTGGAGTTTTTGTTGCAACGAAGACAGCTTGGATTACACTTGTTTTGCAGCCTAGAGAAGGGGAAGCCCTAGCTCAAGTTATCTTCAAGACTGATAGCAAATTAGTGGTAGACGAACTCCAAAGAGAAGCAAGAGATTTGACAAATGTTATTTGTTAATTTTGTTAGTTGTTAATTTTGTGAGTAGAGGAAATCGAATTCGCCATATTTCTCTCATTTCCTTCTCCCTTAACCATTTAACCCACCATATATCTTCAATAAGCAAGAGATTTGTCTGAGTTTGGCTCGATCCTTGTTGATTGCAATCACTTATTTACAGTTTTTTCTAGTTGAATTTATTAGGAGGCATATGTGGATGCCCATAACTTAGCTAGGAAATCGGCTTATGTAGTTAATCCACAAATCTTTTATTTTGCCTTGGTTGTGGTGGTGGCTGCAAACGATAGTCTTGATGGCAAAGGTAGTCAGGATAATGATGATGATCATTATGTAACGATAATTGAATTATTTTCAATTATCTTAAGATGTGATTTGTTTCGTAACTTATTTAGAGATTTAATTATTATATTTAATTTTTTAAATATTTTAATTTCAATTGTTTATTATTTTTAATTATAGTCTAATGATTATTATTAATTATTCTCATATTTTTACATTAAAAAATATTCTCACAAAAATCATATTATATATATAAAGAAAAAAAAGGTCAAAACTGATAAATTCCTGAAATGGTTCAATTCCACAAACCTTGTCATATTTTCCATGCACTTTCAATGGCAGTAATTGTTGAGGCACGAATCCTAGATACAATGAATGGAATCAAAAATATTCCTTTCCCTTAGAGTTAGATGGAAATCAATGTACAAGAAAAATATTTTTTTTCTTAATTGCACTTTTTACTTTTACTTTTTTTAATTTTTGATAAATTGTATCCTAATAAATGAATTTGACATATTTTACGTTAAGTTTTAAGAAATTTATGATTTTTATCCATCATCGTTTTATTTCTAACATAATTACACATTTGATTCAATTTTTTATTTATAATTTTTACCTTAAAATTTGGGCTTATTAATGAATAAATAATTGAGTAAATTTTGCAAGTTTTTAAAAAATTGAGATAAAATGTGCCTCATTAAAAGGTTGGAGATAAAATTGGTCAAAAATTACAAAATTGGGGTAAAAACTATAATTAAGATTTTTTTATTATAAAAAGAAACATAACATTGTGAAAAAAATGTTAAACAAACATAGTTTTTTTAAAAAAAGAAGGATCTTTTTTAGTGTGAAAGAATGATATAATTGAAATGTAACTGTAGTGTGAAAAATAGAAGACACGTGTTCAAGTAATCAATAATTGTTATATTATTAAAAATCGTTAACATTTGTGATTATTCCTTTAGAAAACAAACATAGAGTATTAGTCAATTGATTGATTTTGTAAAAAAAATGAATTACACTAATAATGCATCGAAATTAAACTTACAAAAGAAAACAAAATTACTTTAACAATGTAATTATTATTCAAATTTAAACTCGTTCTACCATTTGATTGAGAGTGGTGTGTACTTAGATTAGACATAGACTCTGATAAAAAAAGTAACTTAAGAAATATTATTAACGTTATTTATTTATAGTAATATTAGGATGTCCTTTCTTAATGAAAAGTTAGATCTTTATTTGCCCGTGAAGCATTACATGGCAATTACTTGACAGAGTCTTCGCAACCAATCCCAAATATGTAGATATTTAGAGACAAAGTACTAATAAGTTAGTTGAGTGCCAGCAAAGTGGAAAATATAGTTTATGATGCGTTATGCTAATCATTCGCTAATTCGATTAACAAGAATTAAGTAATCAATAATGATTTAGTTTTTCAGTAAAAAAAAAATATAATGATTTTGTTTTGACATTAAAATTTAAAGGGTAAATAATTATTTTCGTCCTTATTGTATAGAACGCTGACAAATTCGTTCTCGAAATATGTAAATTCAAATTTTTGTCTCTGAAAATAAAAAAAATATGACAAATTTATCCATATGTTAACTTCATTATCATTAATTGAAAGAGCCTACCTGACACATTCAGGGACGCATTTGTTAGTGTTCTACACATTCAGGGACAAACTTGTCAACTCTTTACCCAAAATATAATTTAATCTTCATATTTTTCATTTTTTAAGCATTACAAGCATAAAATTATAATAAACACTTAAAAATTAGGAAAACAAACATAATAATAAACATAATATTGATTAATAAACATAATTTGTTTGTTAGTATGAATTTTCTATTGTAACAACATTAAGTAATGACAAAATTAAGTTGAGTCTTATTTTTTTGTAAAAATTAATTTAATGACTGTGTATTTTAATTTGTTTGAGTATCATATTTTGGGTAAGGTACTATATCATATTTTTGCTTTAAAAATTCGAATGTGATAGTACTTTATCCAAAATATGATACTCAAACAAAAATACACACTTATTAAGGTGATTCTCACAATAAAAAATGAGATTCAACTTAATTTTGTCATTACTTGATGTTGTTATAATAGAAATTTCAAAACAACAAATAAATTATGGTTATTATTATGTTTGTTTTAACTTATGTTTGCTTTTCTAAATTTTAAGTGTTTATTATAATTTTGTACTTGCAATGATTAAAAAAGGAAAAATATGAAGATTAAATTATATTTTGGGTAGAGATGAGAAATTCGTCTCTGAAAGTATAGAGCACTAACAAATTCATCATTGAATGTGACATGTAGGCTCTTTCAATTATCGAAAACGAAGGAAATTAAATGAGAAATGTATTTGTTACACTTTTTTCACTTTAAAGGATAAAAGTTTTAATTTTCATATTTTTGAGACGAAATTTTCAATGCTTCTTTACATATTCAATGATTAAAATAATTGTTTACCCAAATTTAAATGATAAACATAAGAGAGACCAAAGCAACGGATACCTTTTGAGGGAGGTCCATTTGGGCTAGCCGGTGGGCCCATCAACCAACCTGGATTCAAGAAGCATAAACCTGAATTCAATAAGAATTAATTTACCACTTTTTTTTAATATGATATATATATGGTCCACATAAAATTTGGGTTAACACAATTCTGACCATTATTCACGCTTAACCTGACCGAGGGGCGGTGCATTTTGCCGATACTAGTATAGATGAATTTTCCAGGTAGAATTATATCCCAGCTGTTATTACAATTTTTTTGTGAAGGATAGACAACATATTTCCTGTTATAGGTTATTGGTTCTGTTAGACCTTTGTTTTGGTTACCTTGGGTCAGGCTTCATGTCCCCCAATTTATCTTGTCTTTTTCTTTTTAAATTAATTAATGAATTCTGGCTTTGCTGTTTAGGCCTGTTATTATTGTGTTGTTAATCTAGTTGGGATTATTGTAATCACTTGCTAGTAGCTTAGTTTTTTTTCCATAAAAAGTAAATAGAAACTCTACTTTTGATCCTCTCCTTTTTTTAAGCACTTTGGTTCTTTCCTTAAATGATAATAATATTGTTCTTTATGTTTAATACGTTTATGGTAATTTGAAGACAATACAATAAAAGTGAAAGATTTATCATAATGTTAAGAGTATTTTATATAAATAAAAATATTAATTATTTCTTAATATGTATGCTATTATTTGAAATAAACAAATGCTTTTTAAAATTAAATATTAGTTAAGGGTCTTTATTATCACTTTCATCAATAATAACGTTTGAATTAATACTTTCATCACTTTAATGATTGATTTGAATTTCAAAAGGCCGACATTTAAAAAGCATGATTTTAAATGAAAAAACTATTAGTTATTTTTCAACTAAAAGAAGATGTAAAGTAAATTGAAATGATGCACGAAAAAAATTGAAATGGAAGAATATAATAAAAAGAGTAATACTATTTATGATATTAATTTTCTACCATAGTATTTATTTTATTTTTATATTTTCATTCTTTCATCTACATAATAATAGCTGTGAAATTTTACTCTATAAATAACAATCATCTAATGAAAAAGAGGTCAAAACTTAACTGGTAAGGTAGTAAAGTACCACGAGAAAAAAGTCAAAACGAAAAAATAAATTAAAGTGTGAGTAGTACTACTTGCAATTGCTTCTATCTAGGCTTCTAGCGTATGCGTATCTTCTACGGTATTTTATAATATAAAATTAATTCGTGAATTTAAAAAACTAGTAATAAAAATATGTATGGTCTTATGCACTAAAAAATTGCCTAAAATAAAACGTTAACGAAAAAGAAGGTGGGCAGCACGACGACGCATTGCTCCAGGGCCATGAATACCCAATTGGAATGAAACCGTGCACCCCTCATCCGCGCGTGACCAATTCGCCAAACCCACGCGCCCACGCTCCCAAATCAAACAACAACACACACGCTAATGCTACTTTCCCTTCCTTCTCATTTCTCATTCTCATTCTCATTCTCATTCCGCACTAACGCACGCCTCTCATAATCCTCTTCCTCTTCCTTTGCATGTTCTCGGAGCTCCGGCTCCACTAGCGGAGCCCCGGCTCAGTTCAAACCTATTTTCGAACTCAACAAAAATAACCTAATTCCATTTTCTCTATTCCCTTTCTAGATCTCGAAAATGTCGAAACCCTGGGGCAACATCGGAGCCTGGGCCGCCGATTCCGAGCGGGCCGATGCCGAAGAGGCCGAGGCCCAGGCTGCGGCCGCGGCGGTCGAGCCCCAAAGCTTTCCCAGCCTCAAGGAGGCTGTGAACTCCAAACCCAAGAAGAAGAAGGGAACCACCATCACGCTTTCCGAGTTCAACCGTGGCGGTTTCGACCAGGGCCTTACGCGCGACGAGATGCTCGCCCTTCCGACCGGGCCCAAGGAGCGTTCCGCCGAGGAAATGCAGTTCAACCGCCTCGGCGGCGGTTTCTCCTCCTACGACCGCTCCGGCGGTCGCTCGCGCGACCGCGACGGTGTCAACAACGAAGGTTCGTGGGGCGGAGGAGGCAGAAGATCCTACGGTGGATTCGACGAGGAGCGCAGGGGTCCGAATCCTAGGGTTTCGGAACTCGATCAGCCGTCCAGGGCTGATGAGGTTGATAATTGGGCGTCCGTGAAGAAATCTCTCCCTGCCTTTGATTCCGGTCGCCAGAATCGCTATGGTGGTGGCGGAGGCGGCGGTTTTGGTGGTGGTCCTGGTGGTGGTTTTGGTGGTGGTGGAGGCGGTGGTTTTGGTGGTGGTGGTGGTGGGGGCGGGTTTGGTGGCGCGTCTAGGGCTGATGATGTGGACAATTGGGCGGTTGGTAAGAAGCCTGCTCCTATTAGATCTTCCAATTTCGGTTCCGGTTTTCGCGATTCCGGCGTGGAGCCTGATCGTTGGACGAGAGGGGGTCCGCCGCGTGAGGTTGAGCAGCGGACGGAAAGGCCAAGGCTGGTGTTGGATCCGCCACGAGCCGATGGTTTGGTGAATGAGTCTCCGGTGAAGGCGATGAGTAAGGCGAATCCGTTTGGGGCGGCGAGGCCGCGGGAGGAGGTGTTGGCTGAGAAGGGTTTGGATTGGAAAAAGTTGGATTCGGAGATTGAGACTAAGAAGACGAGCCGTCCCACGAGTTCGCACTCTAGCAGGCCTTCCAGTGCTCAGTCCAATCGTTCTGAGGGTCCTGGGTTGCAGGGGACCGATGCTGTGGTTAAATCGAGGCCCAAGGTGAACCCCTTTGGGGATGCCAAGCCTAGGGAGGCTGTGCTGGGCGAGCGAGGCATGGATTGGAGGAAAATTGATCTTGAATTGGAGCATCGTTCTGTTGCCAGGTTTGGTTTTGTTTTGTTTTGTTTTTTTGGTCAATTGATGCTTTTATTGTTTCTTCTTTGATCCTTTGTTTGAACTTGTAAATGTTGCCTTGTTTTTAGTGGAGGATTGGTAATGGTCTTAGATTGGCCTCTAGACTTTTGTTTGAACTTGAATTTGCATCTGGTCATACCGGATTTGATCACATTATTCAATAGTTGCAACTTGCAAGTAATTACCAAAAGAGCTTTCGTCCCCATTATGCAACAAGGACCATAAAAGTGCTTTTAATGGTGGATTGTTGTGGTGTGTTGAATTAGTTTGATTTATGGTAGCATTTACAGATTAGGCAAATCATATGGCATGATTTGTAGGTAAAATTTAATCAAGAGTGTACATTGGCATTGGATTAAAACAATGGCATTTCATTAGACTGGTCAATAAATGGCTGGTCACATTGAACTGATTAGAGGGTGGTCGTTTTTTTACTACACTAGTTTGTAAGATTTTAATGGGATTAAGAGAAGAGTGTGAACATCATTATTTTTTATGGTTACTTTATAATATATATTCTAATCCTAGATCAAGAATTGTGGATGTCATATAGTGGTTATGAAAAATAAGAAAGTTATCCATGTAATAAATTGCTACGAAAATGAGTCTTCCTTCTAATTGTCACTGTTAAATTCTTTTGTAGAGCTATTTGTTGTTATTTCAGTTAAATCTTATGAAAGAAATCAAATCTATTATGGATGTCGTAGAAGACTTATGCTTCCCCAGTCAAGTTTTATTATGGCTGTAGAAGACTTGCTATCTGTAAAATAATTATTGCCTCATTTCTTCAGTTGTTGAAAATTTCTTGAATGAGGACAATGCCCTAGCACAACTGTAAAGTTGTATCTTGGTGACTTGTTGGTCATGAGTTCGAATCCGGAAACAGCCTCTTTGCATATGCAAGGGAAAGACTACGTATAATATCCCTTCCCTTACCTTCGTATAGCAAGGAGCATCTGGGCAATGGGATACGTAGTTTTTTGTTTTAGAGGACAATGTCCATGGTAGATGCACCACAACAACCATGTGTGGAACCCATGTGAAAATTATGCTGGGGCTTTTATGCTGGTATATGTATTGATTATCATTGAAAGGTTTTTATAGTTGGCTTCTAGTATAAATTCTGGGGTTTATTTGTAGTGAATAATAGGTCATCCAAGGGAGTGATACCTAGCCCCACCTTCTATATCTTGGATTACAGAATGAAGCAAATGGTTTATTAGATCCATTGATATTTTTTCAAAACAGAATTGAGTTGAAAAATAAATATTTGTTGGTGTTAGAATATTAGGGGCATCAAGTCCTAGTGTTGGACGGGGTCAACTTTGGGCTAGAGATCTCTTTTCTATAGCTATAGGACTGCTCCAAGGTTCAGTTTTGAGCCCCTATTTTTTTCCTTGGTCTTGAATGTGCTTACCGAACATATCTAACAGCTGGTGCCATGATGAACACTTTTTGAAAATGTTATAATCGTAATTGAAGAGTCGAGAGGAAATAAATAGAAGTTTGGGATGTTGAGACGAGCATTGGACTCACATTGCTCTTGTTTAAATAAAAGTACCTATTGGGAGAATCTTGCCTTGTGTTGTTTATTTGGGCATATGTGGAGGAGACTTATAGAAGACCCAATTAGGAGAGTAGATTAGATGAGGGGATCCTTATCACTAGTCACTAGAGACAAAAGGAAACTGACAAAACTATACGAGAAATCATTAAGAAGGATTTAGAGGTTAATGGTTTGTCTATAGAGACATGATTTACTAGAAAATTGTGTTGTCATTTGATCCATGTAGCTGATTAGTGGGAAAAAGGCTTGATTTGTGTTTTATTAAGTTCTAGTGTTGCCAAGTTGAGATAGTACTTGCAGTACTAGTACTTGTTCAAGTTATTGGCATAGATATTGTATCACTCTAATTTTTGGCTGGTTGCTACTGTTCACTATTTTTTCCCCATTCTTTCTCTTCTAATTCTTAACCTATAATTCCAACATGGTATTAGATCTGTATCTTCCTTCTTGATAAGGATCTGTCTTTTTTGCTTTGCTGAGCTCCTCAAAGTGACCAAGGGGTGGTTGCTGGAGTTTGCAAGTCACTTTTGGTCAGCCTGTATTAGATGACCTGCTGGCTATGGCTAACTGGCTGTTTTCTGGCTGCACTGTTATTCAACTCTGGCTAGTGATTTCTGTTTCAGCCTTATTTAAGGTTGGAAGTAGCCAGAGGCACAATGTTAGGGTACCACTAGAACTGGAGTCCCTTGGGGAGTTGATGTTGATGGTGAAAGGCACCAGTTTGCCTGCTCCAGCTTGTTTTCTTCCGAGTTTGTTTCAAACTGTTTTATTCCATTTTGGATTATGCTGCTTTCACCTCTGTTCTGCTTATGGGTGGCATTCTCTCTCTCTCTCTTTCTTTCTAGCTTTTGTTTCTTGTTTGTGGTTACATATGCCATGTTTGTGTCTTTGATTGTTTTATTGCTGTGTTTGGCAAGCTTGGTTGCTGATGTCACCTCTTTTTGTTCTTTGTGGTGTTTGTTATGCCTTGACATGGCTTGTTTGATTTTGGACATAGATGCTGTTTGGAGTACTTTTTGTGTGGGTTTTTTCTTTTACCTGGAGATTTGAATTTGCTGTTTTTTTTTGGCTATCAAGAATTTGGGTTGCTGGGTGGTATGGAACCAATCCAGTGTTTCGATATCAGTCTGGATGTCAAGGGGTATCCTTGAGGAGAAAGGTCAAAAGCTTCTAGCAGCTGTCTACCTCAGACGTCAATATTTTGATATTCAAGACTAGTAGCCTAAATTCTTTAATTGAGATGGGTTGTGTTATTCGGCTAATGCCCATTATTTTGCTATTTATAACAAGCTTAAGTGCTTAAGCTAGGGAGAGCATTAGGATTACTAAGTTTCAGTGTTATTTGCCCGGGCTTGTAGTAGTTTTACCAGTACTAGACACAATTTCTAGTATAAATAGAAGTATTGGATTGTGGTATTGTATGACAGCTATGTATCAATTTCAGTATATTAGTTATCTTTCTATCTTTTTCTTCTTCCTTACCTGAACATTATATTCCAACCGATGAATTGCTAATAGTTTAATCATTGTTCTATATCATTTACTCCTAATAGTTTGGCATTAATCAGGACTCGTTTTCATAAATCTGAATCATCTCCTCGTTTATTTTGTTCACCTTGCCAGATTATGCACAACATTGCTACATAATTTTGTGTAATTAATTGTGAATTGTTGTCTTTCAAATGTACAACTTACCTTGTTGACTCCTGAATTGTTTCAGGCCTGAGACAATGGAGGAAAAATTATTAAAAGAAGAAATTGATAATTTACAGAAGGAAATTGAGAAAGAGTCTACAATAGATTCAAACAAGGAATCTGCGGATGAGGCTGGTGGAGACCAAACCAGTACACATGCAATATTACAACAGAAAGAAAAGGAGCTGGAACTTCTTATCCGTGATTTGGACAGCAAAGTTCGTTTTGGGCAGAAAGCCATTGAAAGGCCAGGTTCATCAGCAGGGAAGTCTTCTACTTTTTCTGATAGGCCACCTTCTAGATCTGGCTCCTTTGAGGATTCTAGAAGTGTGGATTTTACAGACAGACCTCGATCTCGTGGTACAGGAGATATGTGGATGCGTCCTAGTGATGACAGAAGACAGTTTCAAGGTGGTAACAGGGAAAGGGGATGGTTTTCTGGCAGCAGAGACTTGAATAGGTGAGAAATATGTGTTATTCATACATTATTTATGGCAACTGGTTAAGGTACACAATTGACAGATATAGCTTTTACATTATGGGAAGAAGTGATTGAGAATGCTGATATTTGTTGTCTTACAGGTCAACGTCAGGAGAGAGATGGTGAACAGCAGTTTTGTGTGGATTAAGAGTTATCTTCAACTTTTGATGACCAGAACCTAATACTACTATTTTTATTACTTGTCTTTTCTAATCGTTTTGTTCATTTTACTCCAGGCAATTGGAGCAACAATCATTGAGTACTGGCACTAAAACTTTTGCCTAATCTGTTATTGCATCTCGAAACATTGTAAATTAGTTTTCCCCTTCTGGTAATTTTTTGGGTGTCTGGATGAAGGCAGAAAGCCTGTAATTTTATTAGGACTAAATTGTTATTGAGAATCATGGATCTTCCTAGTTAATGTTAATGTGATATTGTTCTGAATTCTGATATAAAATTATTTTTCTTCAATTTTGCGTCTGCACGGTATTGGCCAGTTTAGTGTTGTAACATTGGTAGCTTAAAGCCGCTATCCTCTTCCTGTGTAACATTGACCAGTTTTAGTAAAATTGATGCCATCCCAGTATTTATGTATTACCCCCGTGCTATTCTTAATACTAGAAAGTACCTTTTACTCCCTAAGGTCCTTGACTATGGTGTGGAGAAAGGGATGGAAAGTGCATCCTAACTGCTAAGGGTACAGGTTATGATTTTGTTACTGGATAAAAAATCCCTAAGAATTTTTATCTCCCGAGTCCTGAATTTGGTATCACCAACCTTGGGAAAAAGTTTGAAAGAGTGATATTTGCTATCTCTATGACACTAAGTTAATATTTATAGTCACGTCTAGGGTTGTCTTTGTTTTTCTATTGGCTAGTTTAAACTGGTTCCGTGACATTGTTTCATTGGTTAGTTTAAATATGCATCTTACTACCTGCTTGAAAAGTTGAGGTGGTAGTGGTTCTTTTCATTAACGGTGGTAAAAAATTGAAGCTTAACGTCGTTCAGCCAGCATGATGATTTGTAACTGCCTGTGGTTCAAAGGAAGGGGATGAGACTCCAGATAGGCGAGAGATTTTATTTAAGACTAGCGCTTGCTTAGATTTTAAAAGAATAAGAGAATTTAAAATTTAGCTTATTAATGTTTTAATGGTAGACAAATAAAATCATAAGCTCAAGTAGTTGGAGGAAAATGAAGGAGGGAAAGAATAATTAACTTTAAATACTCTGAAAAATGTTAAATTAAATATATATTGAAAAAAATATCAGTCCACGGTGTAATTATCATAATGATTTTTTTAAAACAAAAATTCTTTCTGAAATATATTGGTTTTATATAATGTGAATGCTAATATTAACTATATGAATATAATTTGTAAAGTAATTATTAATTAATAATTTTAATATCCATGATAATTTTAAATTAACCAATAGTGTAAAAATAGTAAACTTTATTATTTTTTAAAATTATTTAACTTTGATATATTATCTTTCTTTGGTCTTAGGTAACCTAACATATTGGATTAGAAACTAATTTTATTTGCAAATTATCTTAAATCAATCCATTGCAAATTTTGCATAAGATTTAGAATTGAATACAAATTTTTCCTTAAAATAGACACAATTAAATTTTAATTTAAGTTTTGACACATCATATATCAATACAATTTTTTATATATTAATAATTAAAAAACACGTAAACACGACACAAACCAATAATGTAGTTTATTTTTCAAATGTGAAGCCGACACCCCTTGTATATTAAAATGATCCCGTGTTTGTTGATTTTTCTTTGGACGGAATTCGGGGTACAATACAAATGTAACGTAGTAGTTGAAAATTTTCTTGCATCAAATGAAAGATATGGAGGTGGTGGGAGAGAAATGGATACAAATTGTGACGTGTGTGGTAATTTCAACAACATTAATGCGGAGTGTAAGTGGAAGTGAAAGCGAGTGCATTTTCCCAGCGATATTCAACTTGGGAGACTCGAATTCAGACACTGGCGGTCTCTCGGCAGCGTTCGGACAAGCTCCTCCCCCTAACGGAATCACTTATTTCCACTCTCCTAGCGGACGCTTCTCCGATGGTCGTCTCATCATCGATTTTATAGCCGAGAGCTTCGGCTTGGCTTATCTGAGGGCTTACTTGGACTCGGTAGCCTCCAACTTCACTCATGGAGTCAATTTCGCTACGGCCGGATCTACTGTCAGACCTCAGAACACAACCATGTCTCAGAGCGGATACAGTCCCATTTCCCTCGACGTTCAGTTCGTGCAGTTCTCTGATTTCAAAACCAGATCCAAACTCGTTCGCCAACAAGGTCCAGTGCACACACCACTCCTTTCCTACATTTTTCACTTGCAATTGCTAATTCAAATCCCAATTGTAAACCTTATTAACTTAAACTAATGTTAATTTTTAGTACTTTAAGCTCAACATATTACTTTCTTCTTATTATTATTATGGGGAGCAAACCCGGTGTGTGTGGTTCGATTCTAAGACAATTAGCATACTGACCGAGGATTCTTATTATTAGTTTAATATAAAGACAAGTGCTACTCTGACAGTCTGTCTCTGATTTTTTTTTAACACATTTCTTTTCTTGGTTAAAACTCATGTGAATTTATCTTAATAGTTTGGTCTAACAATGAACAATTTGTATAAATGTTTAATTTTCGTTGTCAATTATTTTATAGGTCTCACTAATTTAGATATTAAATCCATGTATTCAGTAAAATTCACCTAAATTTTACCTAATATGAAAATTAGATAGTGTGTTGCAAGAGTGTTAAATAGTGTGTTAGTAACATTTTTCTAATAAGAATCATGTCTCACTATGAAAGGCTTAGATTGGATTTCTACTGCTTGTATGGAGTAACCTCTCCTCAGCTTTATTCAACTAAAGAAAAAAAATGATTTATTAATTAGAATGGAACAAACTAAAAAAAGGTGCTAAATGATATATTATTTTAATTTTATAATGTGCTACAGGAGGGGTTTTTAAGGAATTGTTGCCAAAGGAGGAGTATTTTTCTCAGGCTTTATATACCTTTGATATTGGCCAAAATGATCTCACTGCTGGCATCAAACTCAACTTCACCACAGAACAAGTCAAGGCATATATACCAGATGTATTGGGCCAGTTCTCCAATGTCATAAAGGTCACTCATTTATTTAACCTCTCTTTTTTCTGGGTTATCTAACTTTGATAATATGATGTGGTGTATGGAATTTACTGAAGCATGGTGTTGTCATTAATCATATGAAGTAGGGTGTGTATGGGGAAGGTGGACGGTCGTTTTGGATACACAACACAGGACCATTGGGGTGCCTGCCATACATGCTGGATCGCTATCCCATGAAACCAACTCAAATGGATGAGTTTGGGTGTGCCAAACCATTCAACGAGGTTGCCCAATATTTTAACCGTAAATTAAAAGAAATTGTTGAGCAACTGAGGAAAGCATTGCCAGAAGCTGCAATCATCTATGTCGATGTGTATACGGTGAAGTACACCCTCATCAGCCATGCCCAAAAATATGGTAAGCAATAAAAAAACACCACATGCAGAGGGTTTCGGAATTTTCTTTTTTTGTTGTTGCACATTTATTCGTGGAAAATGTAATGAAATACTCAATATGCAATGTTTGGAATGGAAAGGTTTTGAGCAGGGGGTGATAGCATGCTGTGGACACGGTGGGAAATACAACTTCAATAATACAGAGAGATGTGGAGCAACCAAGAGGGTGAATGGAACAGAGATTGTGATAGCCAATTCCTGCAAAGATCCAAGTGTGAGGATTATTTGGGACGGAATCCATTACACCGAAGCTGCTAATAAATGGATCTTCGAACAAATAGTCAATGGTTCCTTTTCAGATCCACCTCACTCTTTAAAAAGGGCTTGTTATGGTAAATCATCCATCCACTGTGATTAATCCATTAGGAGACATAAATTCCAGCTATTGTAAGAGTGAATTTTGATCCATTTGCTTAAACTAGCAGGTCTTATTCAGTGTTTAATGAATTATGTTTGGCAAATTTTATTTATCATTGATGTGTATTTTATATGAGATATTAAGTAGAAAAAATTATGAGATTTTACCATGTTAATTATGATTATTACGTGTTAAACAGACGCTTATTAACTTGCTAAGTTAAGATTTGAATGTATACACCTTGCAAAGAAAATAATTCATAGACCTCATGAGAAAAAGAGATACAAACAAAAAGAAAATAAAATTAATACTATAAAAAATAGTTTTTTTGTTTCCTTTATTCATGTGAGATTTTGGTTTTGATTGCTCCTCATTTTTTTCAAAATTTATTCTGGTTTCTTATTCTTTAAAAATTAGTACTTTGGGCGACTCTTGATTGTTTCTTGATGATGTGATTAACGAGTCACTTCTTCAGTTCATCGCAACCATGTAATATTTTATAATTTTATTTAATTAAGTTTTTTGTCACTCTATTTATGATTGGTCTTTATGCAAACACCTAATTAATAACCAAAATAAAAAAATGTTAACACTCAGTTTGGTCTTTTTTTTTTCTCTTGATCCTTTCATTTTGTACTAAAAAGAGAAATTAAAGTTTTCCCCTTGATTGTATTTGCTTGTCCTTTTTCTTTTTATGTTAACTAGAGAAAAAGAATAAAAAAATAATTAGTTTTTTTTTATCTTTCCATTTAGAAAACAAGAATAAAATATATTTAAAATTAAAGTTAGGTATAAAAAAAGAAATTAAGAAAATAATGACAAAACAAAAACAAAAAACAAATTTTTTTAAACAAAGAGTGTGAAAAAAGAAAAGAAAAATAACAAAATACATAATTTATAATGGGCTGTTAAAAAATGGCGATAAATTTCTTTGGTCTTTATTTTTGATATTTTTACCCTTTAACCGCACATGATAATTGATTTTACTCTTCCTATGTAATAATTGAAGTTTTACTCCTCATAATATAATTGTCGCACGTTTAAGAATTAAAATCAATATGAGATAAATATATATAGTTTTGGAGATTAAAGAGTTTTTGCGCTGGGATAACGTACCCCGTAGTGTATAGAGGAATGATGATACAACCAGAATTCTCAGGTGTCACTAACACTCTTACTTTCTACCCCTTTAACTTCAACTCAAAATCCAAATCCCACCAGAGACTTTTCTCAAATTCGCTGAGCCTCCCTCTTCCACACACCCCTTCATGCTTCCTCCAAACCATCAGCGCCAACCCTACCTCCGATTCCGATGACGCCCTCTGCCTCACCGTGCCTTCCCAGCACCGACTTCCCCCGACTCTGCCTCCACCAACTCCACCTCTTTTGCAGAATCGTTCCCGAAGCCCTCCTCTCGGTTCCGATTCTCTTTTCCTTCCTTCTTCTTTTTAAATTATCTCATCTGCATGCATCCTTGTCTACCTTCAACTCCAGTCGCTTAATAAACCTTCAATTTCATCTCTACTAAATGGTCCCCCAAGTAAAATAAATAAGTATATAACTAATCCCCCAACTGTTAGATATTATGCTAAGTACTCTTTCAAATATTGAAAAACTCTTCAAATTTATCCCGGACTATTAGTAAAATATATCAATTTTCTAGATATCAAACTAATGGATATTCAATTCTTGAGGAGCGATTACTTTGGAGCGAGAATCATACTTGGGGGGGTTGGTCGAATTGATGATTCATTCGATATAAGTCAAACAAATTCTATTCTGCTTCTTTAAATTAGTATCACCCATCGATCAAGTTTTTAAGTTGCCATCCCCGTTGAGGTTTTGTTGTAATCCTTTTATATTGGAGGGAAAATGCGGCTGAATGTAACTGCAATTTTAGTCCCCAAAACCTTGACATGGTGATTCAAATCGCGGTTGCGGAGTGTTTTATAAAACCTTGTCATCAATTTAGTCTTGAAATTGTCCAATTTTGTTGGTTCTTCGTGTAAGTGCACATTAGCCAGTCAATTGGGTCCCTCAACGTCTGTAAACAAATTAACTAGCAGATGTTAGGGACTAGATTGGCTAATTTGGTAATGTTAGGGACCAAATTGGCTAGTGATACAATTTCATGGATTAAATTGATCGACAGATTGTTACTAGAGATAGGGACTAAATTTACTATTTTTGTAATATTTATGACCAAGTTGGATGTTAACATATTTATAAAGTAAATTGATGTCTACTCATTTTAGGGATTGAATTGGCATTTCTTAAATTTGAACTGAGTGATGTGGTTAAGGAGCTATGTTGTTTGTGTTATTCAGGTGTATGTTAGACCCGCTGGTAGTTATGTGATGGATCGGTTGGAGCTGCGGTGGGTTGCACTGTACCCTGGAGATGCAGAGGCAGAGGGCATTTTCATTCTTGTGGGTCATTTTAATATTCCTGCAGGCTTGCGTGCTGCCAAGGCCACGCTTTCCAATTCACAAGTGTGTTGAATACCTTGAGCACATAATGTGCTTCTGCTTCTGTTCCACTGTACTTGATTATTCTTGTTGGGTAGGATGAATGTTAATATAGGCTTGAATGTTAATTGTAGGTTAATGTTGTCCCTGAATGTAAGGCTGTGGTTCTTCTGATGGTGAAACACCCATTTGATGTTGGTTTCTTGGTTGCTGAGCTTCCATTGGTGGAGGAAACGTGTCAGAATCTCAAAGTGATGGGCTAGAAAATCTCATGACTGTTGAGGAACCTTATTCATTTCCTCCCTTTTTGGATTTAGATAAGAAGTTAATTGTTGGTTAAGAACTTGCCTGCAGACTCAGATGCACTCACTCACACCTTATGGACGAGAACTGTTGTCTGATAATATGATTGAAGACAATATGACTGGGAACTTTGTTGCTGGGTTAACTGTTGCTCGTGAGATACTAGAGAGTTATAATTGTGTCGTCCGCATTGTTTCGCCTCGGATTAAAGATGCTCCTCTTGGAGCTGGGGGAACTCGTGTGGAACTTTGGCTTCCTTCATCAATTGTACGGTCTGATTTGAGTAGCCACGCCCAAGAGGTATAGCATGAGTTTGAAGTTCCATTGTAGATAAATAGATTCATTGCCATACAATTCTACATTGTAGCACTTGGCCAGTATATAAGATTGTGAAATTAAGGAGTTGTAAATATTACTAGTTTTTTTTTTCGTTGTTGCTAAAGATAAGTATCCGGTTCTGTATATAGCTCGAAAAGATTTCTTTGGTAGAGTTAATTCTATGACTTCGCTATGTCACCATGTAAACAATAACATAATAAACAGTGTATGCATATTACATGACAGGAAAAATTGGGTTTTTACAAGAGACCACGTATGTGAAGCTTCAGCATTGGTATCATGTGAATAAGTGGCGGACACAGCAAAATTTATTTATGTTCGTACATTTAGTGGTGGGGGTTCGGTGTTATCTCCGAAATTTTTTTTTTTTTTTTAAAATTTAAATCAACATTTATGTATATGGTAATGAACCCATTTAAAATATAGTTATTTTTGTAACAAAATGTAGATAATAGTTTAATTAATCATTTAGTTCCCAAATTTAACAATTTTTCAAAACAAATATGAGAATATATTCTAATATATCTATACATCATCATTCTATTTATAATGGTAAATAAAAAAGTCAACAAAACTCATTATAATTTACATTAAAAAAATAAAGAAAAAGTCTATAAATGAAAAAAGACGAAAAATATTTTTTCAATACATGCAAAAGTAACACATCTCTCCACAAATAAAGTGGAGGTGTAATTTATACATTAGGAGAAGTATTAAAGCAATATCTATATTACCTTTGCAAAAATAAAAATAAACCGGGTGAATAGTAAAGAGTGGCCAGCTTTTGAAAGGGTGTCCAGCTTTTTAGTCTTATCTTGCTAAATATTCCTACGTGTCCTAATTGATGGGAATAACAAGGAGTCAAAAAGATGCACAGGGATTATTTACTTTATGAACGGCGAGGGATGGAGCCCCCTGTGACCTCCACCAGTGCGAGGAATTTTTGTGTCCGCACTTGCGGAAACTTGCGGCAACGTAGGTCCGCCACTGATGTGAATCCCCTTAATCCAATATAAATAAACGAAAATATCAACAGTTTTCGGAAATGAGTCATAATTATTATTATCCTCACTGTATTGATTTGTCTAAGAAGCAGTACACGGAAGTGTACTTGTTAAAATATCAATAACTTTACTTTCGTCCTAATAATTTCTTAAGCTAAATCTCTTTTTGTGTATGGGCATCCCAATTTCAATTTGTCTCAATTAATCCTTAAGTTCACCCTCATTCCTGTGCGTAGACTTTTGTGGAGGTGGGTTTACCATGTGTAACGAGCTTGACAGAAGATAAATGCTTTGTGGTGTGGGGTAGCTGTCTTCATGCATCAATGGTTTATGTAATTTATGTAATGGGGTGGTCACTCCTAGTGACTGTCCTGTTTGTTATGATTAATTAACTGTTTTGCTTTTTCGAAAAGAAAAAAAATCCTCAAGTTCACCCCATTTGTAAATAGTCTCTTACATTGAATTGGGGTTAAATTATTAAAGAAGAAATCTCAACTACTTATTTATTTTAAATTTCAATCATTTATTCGTTTACTTTTTATAAATCACTTTTCAAAATATTAAAATATAAAAAAATTCTTCTAAAAACATAATAAAATTAATAATTAAAATAAATAAATAATTACTTTTTTATTGGTATTTATTTTGTTTTTTTATAAATTCATATTCTTTTATTTATGTTTTAATAGACAAAAAAAATGATTTGTAACAAAATATTAATAAATGATTTACGTTTAAGTTTGGTGGTCAGAATATTTATTTAGTGTGTATATTTGTAAAAAGGGATAAAGTTCAAAGTGGTTGAGCACTTTTTTTGTCTTAAAAAGTCTCTTATGGGACATAACAAACCAAATGGGACAATTTTTCATTTTTTGTATTTATATTTATTTTCTTTTAGAGACAAATTATTCGAGACAGTCCATGCATTGAGTGTGAATATTTTTTTCATCGAAAATTTTAACTTTGCTTAATCACATTATAAGATATTAGCCTTTTTGATTAAACTAAACTTCCGTTAGAAGGACAATTTTTCCTGTGTTAAAACAACAAAATTTAGGCAAAAGACTAAAAAGAATAATTCAACCACCTTAAAATACAGAATAATCGTCATTAAATAAAATTAATAGTAATATATATATATATATATATATATATATATATATTTATTTCGTTGTTTAAATTTCAACTTTTCATTTCAATCAAAATGACATGCATTCCCTGGACTTTAGAGTTTAGATGATAGAATGCATAATATATGTTAATCAGAAAACTAATAATTTAAAATATAATAAATTCATTCACATGTATAATATTAATTAAAATATTAAAATACGTCTTAAGAACTTAATAATTTATTATATGCGTAATTGTGACAATTTCAAGTAATTAATATCATTAATTTTAATTAATAATTAAAGTTTTATTGTCATACATTGTTAGTTTCCATATAAAAAAAAGTCCAAGAAAACTATTCCTTTAACCAATAAAAAATTATCATTAAAATATCTTTTAAAATAATTACTATAAAAATTAATATGTGATTGAATAATAGTATATAAAATCTTTGCATCTAACATAAATTATAATAATATTACAATTTTTTTCCTTTAAATCAATTTTACATTTTAAAAAATCAAATCAAATCTATATCCGACTATTGCTGCACATGATAGACTCTAAAAGACCATCCCATTCACATATTAATATCTTATTCAACGTTAATCTGTGTTCCAGTGAATAGTGATGGCTAACAACAGTTTCTTGACCTTTCGCTAACAAGCAAGCCTAGCTACCTATACAAGTTCCAATTCTTTACAAAGATTAGTTAACATATCACTTTCTCCGACAAAACATACATGCATCTAAATGTGGCTACATGCTAAAGTTTTGGTGAGGCTATAGTAAAATATGAAATAAAGAATTGAAGTTTCAGCCCACTATAAAAATAATTAATTCCTTCTGAAATGAAAAGAGTATCAAAGAAGATATAATCAGTAAAATCTTTTTCATAAGAATTGATCTGGATGCATCAACTTTGATGCGTTGGAAATACTGTGCTCAAATTTGACAGCAATTCTTGACCCTGAAACCTTATAAATCCAAATTTGGCCAACGCAGCAAGGGCCTGTGGCACATTAAATATAAATTTCATTCCACATTTTCATACTGCTTAGTTTTGGAATTTTTTTCACTACAACAGAAGCTCCAGAAGATTATGAATTATGACCTTATATAATTGTTAGTTACGTGAAAGTAATTAGAAACGCCTTTGCTAACTATTAACACCTTTTTTTTAAAAGCTAATGCAAGTGACAGAAGCTTAGGCCTCTATAATTTGAACCTGTGGCGGTGGAACTCGTACTTCATGTTGCTGAAAGAAACTTGATATTTTTTTAAGGGAAATAATATATATCAATGCTCCTATGTCCTAAACTTTATCTTCTTTGGCAGTTCCTTCAACCAAAAAAAATCTTCTTTGGCAGTTAAATTTACTTTAAAAAGAAATAAAATTAAATACCTTTTCTTACAATAAAATATATTTAATTATTAATTCTTAAGTTTAATGTCTTTTTAATATATAAATTTATTTGTTTTAAATTCCAATCATCTTTTTAACATAATTCCAATCATTTATTAGTTTTACTTTTATAAACAATAAAACATAATTAATTTGCAAATTAAAAAAATGAATGAAGACCTTTTAATTGTTTTTTATTTATCTAATTTCTAATTTTTAATTATATTTTAATATATGATAAAATGAATTGTAACAAAAGAAGAAAAAAAGAATTAATGAATGATTGACCTTATAGATAAGTAATTTAACTAACAACTTTTTTAGTATTAAGTTGATAGAAGAATTAAGCTATTTGTCAAAATGATAAGGTTTAAGGATGAATTCAAATGAAATTATAGTTTGAAGTGTATATTTGTAAAAAAAAGGGTCAGGTTTAATGAAGTTAAAGTTCATTGTATATATTTGTAAAAAAAGATAAAGGGTATAAGGACTGATAGAGATTATATTTAAAGGTTTAATTAATTATTTGATCTCTAAGCTTGCATCTTTTTTTTTTTTGTCTTAGTTTCTGTACTTAAAAATTTTCTCTGTTTTAATTTTTTTTACGCCAGTACCTGTTAGTTTTCTAGCAATCTAAAACTGATTAAAATAGAAGTATAACGACTAAAATATTAAAAAAAATTGTATAAAAAATAAAACATAGAGTTTTCATTCATATATAAGAACTAAAATGAAAGATTAGTGTAAGTATAAGAAATAATTGATAAATTAAGCCAAATTAAGGGTACATATTATTTTAAAAAAAAATTAGGGTATATATTTTAAAAAAGGAGTATACAGTATGTGACTATAGAAATAATAGGTATATAGATGTATGTTAAGTATTTTCTAATGTGTTTTTTTTTTTCTTTTTCTATCACACTTGTTATTTTCTCGATCTTCCTTTATTTTTCTCTTGTATCTCTCTTATTTTCACTCGTACACCTAAAATTGGAGTAATATGTTTATGACTAACACATTTTGACATCACTTAGGATTTTAGTATTACGTATATTGTGATAAAATAACTAAAGATTGATAACCTTGATAGAAAAACTCTCCATGTCCCCTCTCCCTATAAATAGTTTCCCATTGTTATCACTTTTCATCACCACAACATGACTTCTGTACTACACTACTCACTCCTGCTGCTCCTGCTTGGAGTGGTGATTCTCACCACTCCAGTGCTAGCTAATTTGAAGCCACGCTTCTTCTATGAGCCTCCTCCAATTGAGAAACCACCCACCTATGAACCTCCACCGTTTTATAAGCCCCCATTCTACTCGCCCCCAGTGCACCACCCTCCACCAGAGTACCAACCACCCCATGAAAAAACACCACCTGAGTATCAACCTCCTCATGAGAAGCCTCCACCAGAATGCCAACCACCTCATGAGAAACCACCACCAGAATACCAACCACCTCATGAGAAACCACCACCAGAATACCAACCTCCTCATGAGAAACCACCCCATGAGAATCCACCACCTCATGAGAAGCCACCACCAGAGCACCAACCACCTCATGAGAAGCCACCACCAGAGTATCAACCACCTCATGAGAATCCACCACCAGAATACCAACCTCCTCAAGAAAAGCCACCACATGAAAAACCACCGCCAGAATACCAACCTCCTCATGAAAAGCCACCACCAGAACACCAACCCCCCCATGAAAAGCCACCACCAGTGTATCAACCCCCTTATGAGAAACCACCACCAGTGTATGAACCCCCTTATGAGAAGCCACCCCCAGTTGTGTATCCACCTCCTCATGAGAAACCACCCATTTACAAACCTCCTTACGAGAAACCGCCAATTTATGAGCCACCACCATTGGAGAAGCCACCGGTCTACAATCCCCCACCTTATGGCCGCTATCCACCATCCAAGAAAAACTAATCACCACTTGCCAGCGTCACATGTTTTGGTCTACTCAAACTTAGACCTGTCCTTTGTCATATAAAGCTTTTTGTTTCTGTTTAAGATGTCAAGTACAATCTATCCCTTCTGCATGCACTTCTTCAAAATAAAGGCTTTATGCCTATGTATAATACTCTACTTTAATTTTCCTTTCACCATCGATATTGTAATGTCAACTACTAGTGTGGGTTTATCTATGGCTACAATAAGTTTTTCTTTGTGTTTACTTATAAGTCTTTGTTTTTAATAACATGCTAAAAATTGGCAAAACATATATAATTCTGTTCACACATGTTTTTTTTTTTACGAACTTCATAATTACCGGTAAAGTAATGACAATGTGTAAAGTTGCTTGGTCTATATGTTTAAATACACATATCTCTAACATGTCAATGAGAAATTCTCTCGTGCACCTTGTTTATTCAAATTGGAAGACTAAACCTATCATAATAGACCAATTATTAATTAAATAGTATAAAGAATTATATAACTATGCAATACGTAGTGATAATATGTTGCCGTTGAGGGGTTAATCGGTTTAAAATAAGCTCTATACAAATATTTACATATCTTTGTCAATAATATATGGGCGTTTCATGCAAGTCTATATTTGACATAGATGTAGAACTAACATATTTAGTTAATGATTTTGACCGATTATTAATAATATGTAATTAACTGTTATTAATTTTTTTCGTAAATAAATAAAATTTAAATATATCAGATAAAGATTGTTCAGAATTATATACAAGTGGCCGGATTCAAAGCCACCTAATAATTTTAGTCTGCACATTGCACATAATAACTATTTATTTTATACAATTAAGATTTATAATTTATAATAAATAAATTAATAATGTAAATATATAAATTGTTATAATAAAAGCTCAAAATAAATAAATTTTTAACATAAAAAATATGTTTTAGATTTTATGATAAATAATTTATATTATGATATATTATTATTTTTAATTATTGGTAATTTATTTTAAAAACATTCAAATTTAAATTAGAACTAAAGATGTTAAAAATGATGATTGAAAAAGATAAGAAATTATATATTATTAGAAATATATTTAAATTTTTAAGATGAAAAAATATATTTAAAATTAATTTTTAAAATTCAGTTATCGATTGTGATAAACTATTTAATTAATTTTAAAATTAAAAAACACTAGAGGATATACATATGCATGCGTTCATTGTTTCATGAAAAGATGGGTATTTAAATAAGAATGGATGAATACGAGAGAGTGGAGTGAAGAGGGTGAAAACATAAAGAAAGAGAATAAGGATATATTTGAATTTGATCAAGCGAAGGAACTTTAAACAATATTAGTTTTCAAAGTGCAGTAAATTGATAAGTTAGTTGTGATTATATTATATACTCCGCATGCATTTTGTGTTTACGATCTAAACCGTTGAATACGGCAAAAAGAAACTCAACTTTGACATCTATACTTCAAATTCTAGCAGCAACAAAACGAACTCATTCGAGACAGGTGTACGCTAAAACAGCGCATGAATCAGGAAACGCGCCGTCAAAGGAAAATATCCTTAAAAAACACGTTCTTTTCAAATTATCCTAATTAACTGCCGCGTGCTTCAAAGTTCAAATATTCATTGTTTTACCCCCAATTTCATTCCCGCCAATTAAAATTAAAAGTAAATAATTTACAACTTAAAAAAAATACTCCCACAACTTTAAAATCGTATTAAAAAGTAAAAAATTATAACCATAAAGTATTTTAATATTTTAATAATTTTTTTTACAATTTTAAAATTGTGTTGAAAATATAAAAAAATCGTAACATAATTTAATTCAAAAATAGTAGGATAATTTACCATTTATCTCTTTCTAAATATTATTTTAAATTTTGCTCTGAAAATAAATTACCCCTTTTTCTCGTTTTGCACAAAAAAGTTGTTTTAAGAAAGTATACATACATGTGTTTGTCCCCCAACAAGACAGATTCTAAGAAAGTTCATAATGGGAAAGAAATTTAGGACCGTTAGATTTTGAATCGATGTTCAACAATTTTTCTTCTTTTCTCTTTCTCCCATTCTTTTACCAATTTGTTCCGGTCTATTTTCCTTTTTCCTTTTTTCTTCCCTTATTTTGCTCAAACCCTTCTTCTACTGTAGACAATCCACTTCCTATCAGAATGAAAAATGTGAAGATTCAACAATTCAATTGTTTTTTTTTTCTCATTGTTAATTAAAAGTAAAATGAGAGTATATAAGTCAACAAGCATCTAAATGGACACTCCATTCTCAAAAATCATCCATGCCGCGATGAGAAACAAAAAAAGTCGGAAAAAGAGTGAACAAATGAACGAGAGAAACAAATGGAATGAAGGTTTTTTGGCTTGTGTTGAATGCGTTTTTTTTGCAGATCTGATAAAGGGGTGTTTTTTTCTATTATTTGAGAAATGAGGGTGGTTTGGGATTTCTAGATCCGTGAAAGGGAGGGTGGTGTTGTCGTCGTCGTCGGCTTGGAAAGGAGAGTCATCACGGTGGACGTGTTGTCGTTGCCGTTTTCCATCGCCGCCGTGGTGGTTGTGGATGTATTGTCGTCGTTGGCTTGGAAGGGAGAGTTGTTGTGATGGTGTCGCTGCCGTTGACTCATGGTGGTGATGATTGGAGTGGGTAGTTGGAGTAGGGACAAAGTGAGAAAGGGGAGAAAATAAGAAAAAAGAAAGGATAAAAAAATCTTGACCTTGATTAAACAAATAGTATATCCAATGGTTGGAAATAAGTTTCTCACCGTGGGAAAGTTGGCTAGCTTTTCCACGTTAGAGTTCGTCTCTGAACAAAACGTTTAAATGGATATTGTAAAATAGGTTACACATTTTATAACCACTAAACCTGAAGCAATTGAGAAAAGCAGGAGTGACCTGTACTTCTTATGTCCTAACACGTCTCTCGTTTCAAATACATGAAAAATAATATTAATTTAATAGTTATTACTGGATAAATCTTTACGATTTTTATGTGGGATTCTTTTCCACCTAAGTAGAAACTTTATGGATTTTGTGTAAATTTCGCAATATACATTTATTATTTTAAAAATAAGTATCAAATAACATTTTATATTTTTTTTCTTAATCCTTGTGTTCATTAAAAAAAAATCTTTGACTAATAATCTAAAATTCGATAAAAAATAAGTATAACCTAGTTAAGAATTATTTTTTCTAAAAATCAAATTCATTATAATTTTTTATATAACAAACTTTTATCCATACTAAACATCTTATTTTTTATTATCATTCCTAAGAGAACCCGTTAACATTTATTTTTCTTATATATTAGTCATATTAATTTTATAATAAAAAAGACACAAAAAATATTTAATGAAATTGTTATAAAATTTCATCTAACAATAATATATTATTAACAATTTTCAGGTATATCTGTTATGTTAACCCTTCGACAGCACAATGAACATCAATCATGAAACAAATGTCACCCTTATCAGTCCAAAATTTTTCTTTTGGTGGTGGTTTAAAGGTGGTAAAGATTCTCAATAATAAGTGTCTTACCACTCAATCATTGCCACCACCATTCAGAGCATCCCTCACCATTTGTTATTACTCATTATTTGTTTTGGTGGTGGCATAAAGATGGTAAAGATTCTCATAATAATTTACGAATATCCATTGATTACCACTCTAAAGTATCCGCTTCTATCGTTACCACCACCATGGATAGCACTATGCACTATCACTCCACACTGTTTCTTTTGGTGGTGGTGTAAAATATGTGGTAAGGATTCTGACAGTAAGTTACAAGTACCACCTCCCTAATTCATACGAGAAGCACAATCAGTCTCTTTTACATGCATGCACTCTTCAAAATAAAGGCCAGATGCCTGTCTATAATAACTGCATGTAATTT
Source organism: Glycine latifolia (assembly GCA_013407115.1). Taxonomy (NCBI): domain Eukaryota; kingdom Viridiplantae; phylum Streptophyta; class Magnoliopsida; order Fabales; family Fabaceae; genus Glycine; species Glycine latifolia. The sequence goes on from CM023942.1 coordinate 25,171,972, forward strand.
CCTTTCTTGTAATGACAAATATGTTAATTATTTCACTTTGATCTTCATTATGAAATACTACTATTTCTGCCTTTAAATTACAATTTTATAGTCTCTTTTAATTTCTAATTTGTGACGTTGATTCCTCTATATTTTTTATGCCTGATATTTAGTCTTCATATTTCATAAAATTTGTAATTTTAATCTAATTTGTTAATTACAAATTATTTACACACACACATATATATATATATATATATATATATATATATATGTTGGGATAATGTTGGCGCAATAGTCTTACCCTCAAATAAACTCAAAATTGGGTTATCGTCCATCATCAATCAAATGCGGAAACGTAATCAAATAACAAAGGGAGCGAGAGAAACAATCACACAACAATCTGTTTTACATGAAAAAACTTGGAAAGGAAAAACTCACGGAACACTGGTCCATATCAAATATCCACTATAACTGATATTAGTTACAATGAATCAAACACACCAAGTTGATGATACATTCAACCTCTCCAACAATGGTGATAATCAATTCTCAAAGTGTTTCACTCGAGATCTCTCAAATATGCAGGCACGTAGACTTGCTCAACAATGACACTCAAAAATGTCACTTGAGACTCTCAAAATAGACGGAGTTACTCTCACGCTCAAATCTTCCTTGACGTCTGTGTCTCTCATAATCTATCTTGATCTGACCTAATTTCACCCTTAACTAATATATTTATAATGAAAAATTAGGTATAGGATATTAAACCTCTCAAATATGTTTGACCAACATTAAAAGAGTAAAGTTCAACAATATATGCATTGTCTTTAAGACATGAGTAGCCGTAAACCGGTAAAAGACACACATTATTGAAGAAAAAAAGAGTCACCTAACATTATTCTGCTTCAATTCCCGCACTGACAATGATAGATGGGGATTCTCTGCAGTCACATTTTTGTGGCTGCATGAAATTCTGGCCACTAATGGCCATTAAAATTAAATTTATACATTAAATATCAAAACAAAAAATAAATTGAAAGTTTTTGGTCCGTTTGATGACGACTGCATACCCTGCACTGCAATATAAAAGGGTCCGACAATTATCCGAACAGATCTTATCGTGCAACAGAATCAGACGAAAACAAAAAATTACTGCAACAGTAGTAACAACAAATTCAAATTTTCGTGTCCGTTTTATATATATAATATATATTTTCCCAGAAGAAAGTTGCAGCAAAACCAACACACCGAAACCAAAGTACGAAAAGCAAAATAAATCTGAATTTTGGCTACAAACCGAAACCTAAGAGAGAAGATTCCATAGGACAATTTGTGTCCGCTGCTAAATCTCCTTTTCACCTTTGTTAATCTCCTCGAAGAACTCAGATCACTACCACCAGCAACTTCCCCGAGTGTTGTTTTTCACTTTTTCTTCTCAAAACCCACTCTCTTCGCCAGATCTTGCTTCCTGTTGTTCCAGGTGCTCTTCACATTCTCCCCTCTCGTTTGTCGTTTACGGTTTTTAGAATTCATTTTTATATATTATTCTGCCATTTGCATTAATTTATTTTTCATTTGGTGTTCTCCGTAATTCACGAAAATGACACATGTTTTCTTAATTGTGGAGCATTTTGGGGATATCCCCTCCCTGGTTGCTTATACGTCGCTTGCGGTGATTATTAGGGAAAAAACACGTGTTTTTATTAATTAATTGAGTTGTATTTTATTTTTCCAACAATTGGGGTGTGTGGATGAAATGCCTCTATAATAGGAGGGTTCAAGTTGACTAACTGTTGAAATTCTGGGGTTATATGGGAAAGGAAAAATTGAGCTGGATAATTGATGTGGCTGACGTGTTTAGATTGTGACAAAAAAGGATCCACATGATTTATAGCGAATTATGAAGTTTTTTGAATTTATTTTCTCATTAAGGGACATAACTCGTTACTTTTGGTTGTAAACTTAATTCGAGGAGTAAAATCCTTGCACAATTAATGTAGGTCAATGTAGTACGACTATTACAAGGTGATTGGTGAAGTCAAATGAGATTAGTAATATAAGTATGACTCCTAAAACAGTAATAGTTTTGACATTCTAACGCTTCCCTTCAAGTTAATGCCCACTAAGATCTTCGCCCGTTACAAATAAGCACACAGAAAGACAATCCTAAAAATTTAATGTTTTCTCCATCATGAATAGTGCTGAAGAGAGGCAGGAAAGACATCATAGCAAAATCAGGCATTGCAAACACTTAATAACTGCTAGAGAAACAACAAAACATGATGACTGGGGTGGTTGACAGTCTGAAGAGCTGGTCAGAATGTTGCATGGCCAAGGAGGAAGGGAAACTGATGGAAAGAGGTGCTGCATAAATTTCTTGACAAAACAATCATACACTTCAAGGCATACTCTCCAAATTAATTAGAAACAACATTTGGAAGCTTCAAACTTCAAGAAATTCCAGAGCTTAAAATTCAAAAGCCTCGAATACTAAATATGGCTTGAAAACAGCTTGTGGTTGGAAGAGAACATGCCCCAGTCGTAGGGAAGCATAGCCAACAGGGGTGAAATAAGTTTGCATGCCGCAACCAAGGCGGGCTAGAGATGACTGCAATTAAGGTAGTTTTTCAACACTCCTCCTCATGCTCAGGGCTACCAGCCTGGAGTGTGGCAAATGCAAGTGACCCAACAATAGATCTACGGTAGGCTCTGGCCCAACAATATTTTCATTTCTCTGATGTTTGAATAATACAGCGACTGATTTATTATAGACAAAGAGGAATCAAAATCTGCTGTAACGAGGAAACAAATCAGGAAGCAACGAATAGTCTATCATATCATAATTCAGATTTTATTCAAATCTGATAGACAAAAAGGAATCGAAATCTGCTGTTATGTGGAAACAAATCAGGAAGCAATGAATAGTCTATCATCTTATCATAATTCAGATTTTATTCAAATCTGATTCTAAACACATTTATTACAAAATCAAATCAAGGCATAAATTAGGATATTTGGGGGGTATTGTATCTGAAGTCTAATATTTTTATCTCGTACAATGGTGTATTTTCTTCCTCTCATTTCTTTTAACCCTTTTCTTGTTCCATTATTAACATGTTTAGTTGTTCTTCGTAGTACAGGGACTGTTTTCTTATAACAAGTATCTTTGCTTCTAATTAGGAGGGTTCATGTCACTGGCTGACTAATGAAGAAGAACAGCTCTTGTGTATAGTTTATGAGCATACAATTAGAAAAGCTTGGATATAATGGGGATCAGTTCTCGAAGGTCAAATCTTCAGAGATGACTAACTTTGTTTATGCTGTTTGTTTTATTAAGAAATTTTGTATCTGCTAGTTAACATCAGAAACTCTGATCGATTGACATTTGAATCTTGTTGGTTGCAGTTCTACCAATAGAAAACCAAGTGATAGTATGAGGCTTATTGTGACAACTTTTGTTGGAATAGTTTTTGGCTTCTTTATAGGAGTATCATTTCCAGCATTGACTACAAAGGTGCAGACTCTTAGCATCTTCTTGTTACACTTATCTTGTCCTTTGGCAATTGATGATAAAATGTTGTTGGTCTTAATAATGGAACTCTAATGGTGCTTTAACAATTTGCAGTTGAATCTCCCATCCAGCCTGCTTCCTGCCATTGATATTTCTTACATTCAGGAGAAATATGCTGGTGGCAATGCACTGTCTTTTGTGAAGAATAATAACAGCATCTCATCATCAAAGCATCAGTTAATAAATGATACATTGAAGGTACACATCTCATGTCAGCCTTGTGAACGATATTAAAGTTGCTGGATTCAAGTTAATATCTTTATAACTTCTTTCATTGAGAAGGAAAAAGATTTAATTGAATAATATACTATAGTTGGAAGAGGTTTCATAATCTCATCAAAGATTCATGCACATTATTTGTTGAATGAAGGATGGTAAAGAAGTGAGATGAGTAAGTGGGCCAGATGAATGAAGTAAATTTTATCAATTGATGTTTGTTTACAATTTTAAATCTTTTAAGGTTTTAAGAACCATGCTTTAATGGGTTGTAGTGGATGGGCTATTCAGATTAAGTAGATGGAAACTTGAGTTTCTGAGGAAATGAGTTGCTGGAGTTATTCATTTATGTTATTAGTCTTCTGCTTCCCTTTTATTTATTTATTTATTCCAAAGGAAATACTGCTTACCAACAAACTAGAGTCAAATTGGCTTGCTTTCTTTAATCTAGATCTTCCTTCAGTTTCAGTCATGCAACAGACTGCTAAGCGTAAATTTACCATCAAGCATTGAGTAAAAAAAAACCAAAAAACTACGTACTCCATTATCCAGAGGCTCCTCGCTAAGCGAAGGTAAGGGGGAGGGATATTGTACGCAGTCTTACCCTTGCATATGCAAAGAGGCTGTTTCTGGGTTCGAACCCATGGCTAATAAGTCACCAAGGTACAACTTTACCACTGTGTCAGGACTTGTCCTCGCCATCAAGCATTGAGTAATTTTATTAAATTCATAAATTGTAAATATCTCTCTCTCTCTCGCTTTCACAAACACAAATTATTTCACCATCAACAATCTAGAGAAGTTGAAATTGTAGAAAGCAAAATTCTTTATGAAAAGAAACAGGGTGCTTTTATTAATTGATAAAATATTGATTCAAATTTAAGGAAGAGAGTAAGAAATTACTGGTAGGGTGATGTTACAAAATTGGAAAAATAAAATAAGATCAAGCACATAGCAACAATGAGAATCAGATAGACTCATGCTTCTTTTGTTAACAGCTTTTGAGTATGATTTGTATTATTTAATATTGGGAAAATGGTTTGTTAAAGTCTGAGTAATGCATATTTTCATGATTCTCTGCAATGCAGATATGGGTTCCATCAAATCCAAGAGGTGCAGAAAGATTACCTCCTGAGATTATTGTAGCTGAGACAGACTTTTATTTGCGTAGATTGTGGGGTCAGCCCAGTGAGGTGAGTATCCTAAAACAATTTTCTTATTTCTTTTTTTTTTTTTGAATTCTATTTTTGGGAGCATCTGGGGGTTGACACATAGAAAACATGTTCTTTTTGCATGCATAGAAAAATACGTCTAAATACAAATTATGGTCCTGCTACTGTTGTTAATAAACTTGTTAAAGATTCTTTGTTTGTTTCGATGAAGGAAACTTCATATAACACCCCAAATCCAAGATTGAGACAATTTGGGAAAGAATAGTGACATAGAAAACTTGTGTTGCTTGCCACATGTGCATTTTTTCTTCTAGCTTGATTTTTTTTTCTTTCTGTTTCTGTTATTAGGCCAGTTTGTAAATTTTTGGACTGGAGAGGCCTCTAATGTTTTTATTGTGGTATATCATCTATATACAGAGTATTTGATTAAGTTGCTGCTTGCAGGATTTAACGTCAAAGCCAAAGTACCTTGTGACTTTCACTGTTGGTTATAATCAGAGATATAATATTGATGCAAATGTGAAAAAGGTCATCTGTTAGTTTCTTTTTCTTTCTGATGCATAAGCTTGTGTATGGGTCTTTAAACTAGCTCAATTACTTGGGACAGTTCTCAGAGAACTTTACAATTGTTCTATTTCATTATGATGGCCACACAACTGAATGGGATGAGTTTGAGTGGTCAAAGCGGGCAATTCATGTGAGTGTTTGCAAACAGACCAAATGGTAAGAATCCATTGTGCTCGATCATAAATATTGGAGGAGTTGTTTTCCTTGCAACTCTTACCATTATTATTGTTTGCCTAACTAAAGTCAAAAGTGTTCAACTAATTCAATTATGTTATGATATTAAGCATTTAATTTTTTCCCTCCTAGGTGGTATGCCAAGCGGTTTCTGCATCCTGACATTGTAGCACCATATGACTATATTTTTATATGGGATGAAGACCTGGGTGTTGAACATTTCAATGCAGAGGAGTGAGTATTTAATATGATACAATTCACAGTTTAATTTCAATATCTGTGTAAAGTTTTACACGATTATCCAATTATTTATTAATTCTTCATTAAAAGATTTTGACTTTTTAAGTTAGTTTGTCATCATCTAACTTGTCAAATGTGGTAATACTAGATGTGACTAGATGATAGTGCTAGAAACTTCTATAATTGATAGTGGATTAAAATAAAAATAAAAACATGTATATTTATATACCTAAGGATTTATTTTTTAATTTTACTCGTGAAGTTTGATTGGCTCTAATTTCAATCACAGATACTTAAAACTGGTGAAGAAGCACGGGTTGGAGATTTCACAGCCTGGTTTGGAACCTAATAAAGGATTGACGTGGCAAATGACAAAGAGAAGAGGTGATCGTGAAGTTCACAAGTAAGACAAAAATCCTGTTTTATTCTGGTACTTGTTTTGTAAAAGAATGTATACTAACTGTTTATTTTTGTAATTTCTAATAGAGAAACAGAGGAGAAACCAGGATGGTGCACTGACCCCCATCTGCCTCCTTGTGCAGCGTAAGTATCAGTTGAAGCATTATTTTTGTATTATCCACCCATACCAAACTGTATTCAATTATGTTATGCATGCAGATTTGTTGAGATTATGGCTCCAGTGTTTTCACGAGATGCATGGCGTTGTGTCTGGCATATGATTCAGGTTAAATGTTTTCTCTTTATTCTTTTTTAAATATCCATTGGTTAGTTGTTTAATGTCTGTTTAAGCGCACTCGTTAAAGTCTAACAATTATGATTGATCCATTCTGGGAATTTCAGAATGATTTGGTCCATGGCTGGGGCCTTGATTTTGCTCTTAGAAAATGTGTTGAGGTGAGTTTGTGGTCTCATTACTTAAATTCATCTAATTTCAATTTTTTTTTAATTGCAATTGCTTTGCTATAGAACATTAAAATTAAACTAATATCTCTCACTATCATGTAGCCTGCCCACGAGAAAATTGGAGTTGTTGATTCTCAGTGGATTATTCATCAAAGTGTTCCCTCACTAGGGAATCAGGTAATTTGTTTTCCATGATTATTACTGTTAGATTCAATAGTTTTACTCATATTGCCGATGTAAGATATGTATGTTTTTCTTTGCTTTTGTAGGGAGAATCAAAATCTGGGAAAGCGCCATGGCATGGGGTATGTTAATGTTATGCATGTTTAATACAGTTTTATTCGTCTCTGTGCTGAACCAAACCACCATGAATAGGCCTATATATTACATTTTGCTTGCATGCTTGTTTAACATTATAACTCTTAATTTAATTAATCAAGAAGCTGTATTACAATGGATGGAGCTGTTATTTTATGCAAATACTTTGACCACTAAATATGCATGCATGTTGATGAACCATGGTGTTGGTGTGGCAGGTGAGGGAGAGGTGTAAAAGGGAGTGGACAATGTTCCAGAGTCGGTTGGCAAATGCAGAAGACGCATATTACAAGGCCATGGGAGGGGATATGTTTAATTCGACTACTCCTTAGTGGGGACAACGACTGAAGTTGACTTGTACACAGCTATCACCATTATTGAGTTCGATTTTGCATGATATATAATTATTTATTTTTTTGTTTCAAAGTTTGTTGCACTAGTTACTTGCACTTATAATTGAGAGTCCTAGCCAAGGACCAAACGACAGTTCAATGGGGGATTCCAGTGCTGATAGAGAATTAGATAATATAAAGGTAAATAAAACTTGCTGTGTAAGTAGTGTATTTGATTATAATATTCTTTTAGGACCTTGCATGAAAACTTACTGAATGCAATGCCAGGTATACACATTTTGGATGTGAAAAGGAGTCCATTTACCAATTGGAACGGCTTCACATCTTCGTTAAACCTCTAACAAATCAAGTTGAAAATGTATATTATCGAATTGGAAGTAAAACAGAATGGAAAAAATAAAATGAAAAGAAATAGAAAAGATAAAAAGAATATAATAGAAAAGATGTGTTGTTTAAATGGATAGAACTAAAAAAATTAAGCGGAAATTTTTCTTTTTCTTATTTAGATTATTGAAAATAAATTAAATGTATAAAATTATATTAATTAAAAATTAAACCTTTTATTTTTATCATTCTTTTTAAAAATAAAATTATTATTTTTATGTTATAAAAAATCATTTATAAAAAGTCAAAATGAAAAAGGTAAACGTGAAAATTTGAGTCTAATTATTATGTATTGTTAGTATAATTTTTTTTTTACCGAGTATAAAAGTTTTTATATTGTTAATTAATAAAAAATGTATGATAAATATGACTTTTAAGGTAAATGTAAAAGTTAAAAAGCTTATCATGTGATAAAAATTTAATATTTATAAAATAATTTTACATAATTATTAAATCATAAATTATCATTTGAATTATTTTAAGATAATTATTATAAAAGTCAATAAACTTATCATACACAATGAATATGAATTGTATGAATTGTAATTAGATGTCAGTAAAAAACAACTTTTTACTTGATTAGTAGATAACCTTTCTTCTTGTGTAATAATTTATAATTATATAAAAGTGTAAAAAAATCTATTTCCAGTGCATTTAAGTTAAAAAATATATATTTTCCTATACTTTCATGACAATTTTGAAGTTTTCTCATATAAGAGAGTAAAAAAAAATCAATCTACTCAAATAAATAATTAAAAATTGATTTTTCTGTTCCATTTTTTTCTTTTCATTCTGGGGGTCATGAGTCGCCAAGTATTCTACCTTTTCTTGTGATGGTTGTGGCCATGTATTATTCTTTTGCCGTGTGGGTGTGATTTTCTGGTGTGTGCCTTTTTTGAATCATTAATTCATTATTATTACTCAATTCAAGTAACTTGTAACTTGTTACATTATGGTAGGTGACAGGTCAACGAGGTTCCTTGAATCGTACTTTTCTTTGCTTCAATGGTCCTCCAAGTTTGCCAATATTAGGAGGCAGATTTCTCAATCACGTGTTGGCACACATTTTGGCTGCCTTTGCAATGTAACTGCACCCTACTTTCCTAGTTGAAAGATTTTAAGTTGCATTGTTGCCAACGATTTGCAAAGGGACGGTTGTGTTTGTATAAACGTGCATCTCGTTCAACGGAAAAGTAACAATTTTTTCCAGTTAGGAAAGTGTGAGAAATTGTCTTAGAAACTGTGAAATAATGTTCCTAACATTCAAAAGTAGTTTGTTTCTACGTTTTAACATTGTTTTGTTTTAAGCACTTGGAAATGACGTAGATATACACGTTATAAGCAGGCATGAAAATCAGAAACTGCAGAGACCTTCAAATGTGGCTTTCCTGTAAGTACATGTTTTGTTTTGTTTATCTTCGAAAAATAAGCCCTTGGATTAGGAATATCGTAAATGGAACAAGCCATAAATTATGTTGTCTCATTTTAGTGGTAACGAAATATGATGGATGACTAGTTAAGTTTTATTAATTTACAATCTGGTAATGTTGATCTAATTTATTCAATTCGTTAACTTTTATTCTTATGATTATATGGATGGGTTGAATTTATACATTAATAAATTAGATTATCGGTAGATAAACAGATGCAATCGCCACCCAAAGTTGAACGAATACAATGTTACCTTTTGTAAAGTTGAAAAAGACTAGAAATCCGGTTGAAAAAATGCATGGACTTGATTAACCATTTGAATTTGTTCGTGGATTGTACTAAACAGTTTTATCCAATAAAATGTAATACAATCTCTCTCCTTCTATATCTTATTTATATGACTGTAATACAACCTTTTTAATACATTTTTTCATATTTTGGATGAAATTCATATAGAACTCGCAAATTTAGGAGTGAGACTCGCTAAATATGTATCCACGTTATTTAGGAAGACTATCGTAAATTTCACTTAATAATAAAGATCGTGTAGAAAAAATTGTAAATTGCTAGGTCAACAAAGGGAGAGGATCCATCAAGGTTTCAGTATATTTCTTGTATTAGAAAGAAAGTGCACATAGACATAGTTTTTTAATTGCTGAGCTCTAAGCAGGGGATATCACGTGGTTGTGCATCTCATTTTGTCAAAGAAACCGCATAAGTTACTTGCGGAGGTTATTTGGGGGAAAAGCACATGCGTTACTTAGTTATGGTTCATCTGTTACAACCCTGGTTGCTTTTTTTATTTGGTTCCTTGTGCTATTTCTTGGGTCACACTTATTTAGGTGTTCAGACTTTCGCAATTGTCACTTTATATGTTGGAAAATACTTTATAAAAATTTGGTGATGGTATGTTACTTTTCCACTTGGGTTATCGAAGTCGAACGAACACATAGTGGAAGTATAACTAATTTCATTTGTTAATCCCACTAGCTAAATATTTGGGGTGGTATTTTCCAAGGTATGATCTCTTTCTCTTATACCATGTATGTGTGTTTTCCTTTTGTTCTTTCTTCTGAATGTTTATCTGGTTTCATTAATTAAACCATTTAGTTGTCTTCTTTTCACTTAAACAGGGCTTCTATTCATTTAATTAGCATCTCAGTTTCTTAAATGGAGGAAAATCAGAAAAGCTTGGATAGGATGGTGAAAGCTACTCGCAGGTCTAATCTTTGGAGATAAATACTTTGTGTTAATTATTATGCTTGTTCTTAAGAAATTTTGTATATGCTATGATTAAAGTCGGCAACTCCCTTAAATAGTTTGCATTTTGTTGCCTTCAGTTTTACTATTACGAAACCAAATGAAAGTATGAGGCATATCCTGTTACTTTTTGTTGGAGGATTTTTCGGCTTAATTGTAGGAGTATCACTTCCACCACTGTCAATAACAAAGGTGCAGAAATCGAATATCTTATTCCTGGTGTACCTTATGCTTGAGAGGACATTTCATATTTATTCATATAGTTGATGTTAGTTAACTTGATAATGGAACTCTAATGGTGCTTAGCAATTTGCAGTTGAATCTACCATACGGCCTGCTTCATCTCTCTTGTGTACAGGGAAAATATATAGATAGTAGCACCTCATCCCAAGATCAGTTTCCAAGTGATGCAACAAAGGTAAAAGTATTTATCTTGTCATCCATGTGAAGGACTTGAAAATTGTAGGGTGGGCAGTGATTCAAGAAAGTTAGGGGAAAAATATATTTTATTCAATAATATAGTTGGAAGGAAATCCATAAAGTCAAGAAAGATTCAGCACCTTATTAATTGAGCATCATGCTTCAAAAGTGATTGGCTTTAATTTGGAAGGAATTAGAGATTAGAGATTAGAGATGTCTACTCCCATAGAGCTTAAGTATGATCATTAAACACTGTTATTGAAATCAGAATGCCTTGTGAACAGAAATAGTATTGGTTAATAATTGATCAAATGAAATGATTGTCAGAATATATCGAAGAAAATAAGATATTATTAGAATTATATACGGTTATCTGACAAAAAGGAAAATTAAATATAGCAATGTGAGATCCATAAAGCCTCTTATCTCTTCTTTTCCTCTCCATCCTCTTCTTATTTATTAATCAATTAAAATATAATTGTCCAAAGGATTTAACCATGATTTCACATTATGTAATATTTGAAAATATGACATTATGTTTTCATGATTGTCTGCAGATATGGGTTCCTACAAATCCAAGAGGTGCAGAAAGATTACCTCCTGGGATTGTCAATGCAAAATCAGACTTATTTTTGCGCAGATTGTGGGGTCTTCCCAGTGAGGTGAAGTCTACTACAACAGTTTATTTATGTGCTCAATGTAGCTACACCCTTCAAATGTAATAAGAAAAATGCAGCTAAACACAGATTAATGTGCTGTTAAACATTATGCTAAGGTTATTAAAAGTGACAAAAAAACTTAGCTTGCCACATGTGATATTTTTCTTTCTAGCATTATTCTGTTTTTTCTTTATTCTGTTCTTTATTATTTATTAACTTGGACTAGAGGTGCCTCTGATATTTTTGTTGAGTGAGGTTCTCCATATACAGAGAGTTTGATTAAATTTCCACTTGCAGGATTTAACCTTTAAGCCAAAGTACCTTGTGACTTTTACTGTTGGGTATGAGCAGAAAAAGAACATTGATGCAGCTGTGAAAAAGGTTTCCTCTCTTTTCCTTCCTCTCTCTCTGCGTAGGCTTGTGTACGCGTGTCTAAACTAGATATGTCACTTGAACAGTTTTCAAAGGACTTCACAATCCTTCTGTTTCATTATGATGGCCGAACAACAGAATGGGATGAATTTGAGTGGTCAAAACAGGCCATTCATGTCAGTGTTCACAAACAAACCAAATGGTAAAAAGTTCTCTGCTTAAATTCTAATTGTGGCTTTTCCGGTTAATATTGTTCGCCAAACTTAAAATGGTTCGTTATTTCTTTCTCCTCTCAGGTGGTATGCCAAGAGGTTTCTACATCCAGACATTGTGGCACCATATGACTATATTTTCATGTGGGATGAAGACCTGGGGGTTCAGAATTTCAATGCAGAAGAGTAAGTATTAGATATGATGTGTATTTTGTTTTAATTTTGGCTTTTTTAATTAAGGAAGTTTCACTTCCTCTCTAATTTCAATTGCAGATACCTAAAACTGGTGAGGAAGCATGGCTTGGAGATATCACAGCCTGCCTTGGAACCTAGTAAAAGTACCAAGGCGGTGTGTTGGAATATGACAAGGCGAAGAGAGCATAGTGAAGTTCACAAGTAAGAGAACCACTTTTCTTGTGCTGTGTTTTAATGAGTGTGTTGACTATGTATTTCTTTGATTTCTACTAGAGAAGCAGTGGAACCAGGAAAGTGTAAGTACCCTCTTCTGCCTCCTTGTGCAGCGTAAGTAACTGTTACAGAATTATTAATTTTCTTTTGGGGGGGCGGGGGTTACAATATTTTCCCATCTTTAATTAGCTGATTCCACCATTCTGTAACATGCAGGTTTGTTGAGATTATGGCTCCAGTGTTTTCACGAAATGCATGGCGCTGTGTGTGGAATATGATTCAGGTTCTTTATTTTAGTTGTTTCAAATATATCTGTTAGTTATTGAGAACAATTCCTGCATACATGAGCACTTCATACCCCATAAAAATATCAACATGACATTGAAATAATTTAGATTTTTATTTAACGTGTTTTGAGATTTTGATTTGGTTGTGTCTATTAACCAATTGCGTGCTCATACTTAATTGTTGATGTTTCCAATAAGTTATGATAATAACACACTGCTCATTGCAGAATGAATTTGTCCATGGATGGGGTCTCGATTTTGCTTTCAGAAAATGTGTTGAGGTAAGCCAATATATTACCTGATTACTTCCTATGAAACTGATATGCTATATGTAATATTAAACCCATATACTTGCTATGATATATAGCCTGCCCATGAGAAGATTGGAGTTGTTGATGCTCAGTGGATTGTGCACCAAGGTATTCCCTCACTAGGGAATCAGGTAATTATTTTCCCATGATTTTTCCTATTATGTTTAATGTTAATTATTTCATTCAAATGAAAATGTATATATAATTCTTATTTGTTTCCCGTACACAGGGAGAAACACAAACACCTGGAAAACCTGCATGGCGAGCGGTACATTTTAACACATTTTTTTAACACATTCTGGTTAAAGTTTAATAAATCAATAGATTCATTAAATGAAGGATGAAACCTAAAAAAATTTATAATTTCCAATAAATTTGAGTCATATGTTTAAAAGATTAGGTTGATAACATTTTCCGTATAATTAGTAGTTGTTTAGAATCCTCTTTCTTGACCACAGCTTTTTCTCACATTAGAACTGTTACTTAAATTGATCAAGAAGCAGTGTTATAATAATGTTCTCCTTTTTTTAAAAAAAAAAAGAACTTTGATTCTGAAATAATGTGATTGATTTCATGTGGTATTGGTGACAGGTTAAGGAGAGGTGTGGCATGGAGTGGAGGATGTTCCAGGGTAGGTTGACTAACGCGGAAAAGGGTTATTACAAGTCCAAGGGAATTGATTTTTCTAATTTGCTAGTTCATAATTAGGGGACATCACCAAATTCTTACACATACATCGATCGCCACCGTTGTTTTTGTTTTTGAGATTATTGTTTTGATATACGATTGTTTTAATCTTGTAAGATAAAGTTTGGATAAATTATTCAATGAACAAAAAGAAAAAAAATAATAACTTTAACTTATCTATTACAAAATCTTATGCCTAGGCTATCTGAACTTTTCTATTTTATTCGTGTAGCTACATTTAAACCATCAACACATGATGTAAATTTCTAGATTCATCTCCCAATTCCCATGGGTGCTGTGGGCTGTGACAACTGATTTATTTATTATCATTTCTACCGTTATTAACAATAAGTTCAAATACTATAACTTTATCTTTGATAACAAGTCAACCATATTCCTTGAATCAAAAAAATTTATTTCCCTCAATGATACTCCATCTTTGAACTTATTAAGAAGATGGATTTTTAAATAGAATGGTAACGCAGAAAGTTCACAACACTTTGCTTTTGAACGTTTTTATTTATTTATTTATTAAGTGATTTGAACGATTTTAAGTAATATGTAAAAGAGAATACAATATAGTCTACAAGGAAAAATATTAAATACACGACTTAGATTTGCGTCAAAACTAATCTTCTATATATATTTCTAATTTTTCAATCAAAATTTATTTAAACAATGCTACCATTAATTCTGCATGAATTTTCGCACAATTCATGGATTAATTTAGTGTCATTTAAAGTATATTTTTTAATATATTTTATGGAAAAGATTATTAAAACAATTTTTTCACGATCTTTATACTTTATATATCAATTTGTTTTTAAGAATTTTAAAGTAACCAGTAAAAGTACGGGACTCCCATACATTAATTTGGGCCTTGTGGGGCTTTTATGCTTGATGTAATGCGATAATATGCCTTGCATAAAATAAAACATCTTTAACTTAAAAAACAGTTCACTTTTCCAAAACTCCTTTTCTCCTTCCTTTCTTTGTTCTTGGGTTGAAAAATTACTCTTGCCAGCAAATTCAGATTTTAACATATATTGTGCAATATATAATTACTATAATTAATGCAGATGGCATCATAACATATTGCAAGATGACGGATCTACGAGGAAATTAACATATTATAAAGCAACGCATGAATGTTAGAGAGAAGATTGTTTCCTTGAAATATATTTCTAGCAATTCAAATCTTAAGATTGGTAACCTAAAAAAACCTGAAGATTGGTGTATTCGAATGATACGAAACATGATAAACTAATTTCTAAACACTGAACATGTATACATTGCTGAGCTGAAATTATCAAACAGGTCCTAATTATTTAGAACAAATTGTACTCTCTTTTTTTATATAAAATAACAAATTTTACTTGCTATTTATTTAGAACACACGATTTTATATACGTATCATTGCTTCTTGTTTGCATTCTACATAACATACTGCAATTCGGGGAATTATCTATAGCAACAAGCCAACAACCAATTATAACTTTAAGAAAATTGAAAGGAGAGGACTGAAACAATTACAACACGCCATATGAGTGAGGCCTTGGTGCATTTATTTAGGTGAAATAAAGATAGAGGAAAGGGAAGAAGAAAAAAGGAAAGTCCCTAAGTAGTACTTCAGTTGTAGGTTATTTATGATATGAGATGTGGGCGTAATAGTGCTACGAGTCAATTTGATACCATCTTAAAAGGAGAACTAAAAAAAATTGAGGGATGGATTATTCGTAAAACTTTATTATAAAAGTCTCATCCCAAAATCTTTTAACGATTCTAAGGGTATACCAAATTAACCATACACAATAATATGTAACAATGCACATGAAGCCCCTATGATATAATATATATATACACACAAGAGCCATATCATATATATATATATACACACACACAAGAGAGGCTCAGACAGGCCTTGTTGACATGAGCCTGGCTAATTCCATCCTCTTATGCTCATACTGAATAAACGCCTCAGCCTCTTGGTCCACGCTTTTGTAAGCACTGTGATTCCATAACCTGTTACTTTCGTAACCTTGTTCACGAGCCTCAACGTTGGATTCTACTTCAGCTATAGAGTCCTCATAGTTGGTTCCGAATGCCACATGACCCTTCTTGTGATGATGATGCCTAGGCTGTGTTGCCTCTTCTGGGGGGTCGTACACTTGGTACTCGTCAGAGGGGCATCGCCACCTATAGTTGTTGTAGTTTTGGTATGCCATTTCTTACTTTGTGAGGATAATGTGTAGAAATGGTGGTTGAGGTTGTGGTGCAACTTCATCTTAATTTCAGCTACTATTTATTGGTTTTTATTATTCCATGATAAGAGAGAATTTAATTCTTCTCTCTCTTACGGCATGCAAATTAAAAGGATATTCGGAGAAGGAGGAGATATTTCATAATTGTGCATGGAGCATCCAATTCGGTATTTTTTATTGTTCAAAGATTCCAACGCCACCATGATCATTTAACCAACTTTAATTTGTTCGAAGATAGCAAATCTCGGATGAAATTCGATTCGCTTCACTTCTCACGAATTGACAAGTTGGTGTCACTGGTGATCATGTACAAAAGTTTTTTTAAAAAAATATCTCGTTTTCTTGTGCAATTTGGAATTTTGTTTTAGTGGCATGGGCCAACAACACTTCAGAAACTAGGTTATAAATTGTAACAAAATAAGGTTATTCAATGTCCATAGTCATGTATCTCTCTCGCTATATTCCTTACTTTTTTTTGTTGAAAAGATAGAATGGGAGAAAGAAAGAAGAAAAAGAGTTTTAATCTCAATATTTTACTTAAAAAAAAACTGTAAAGAAAAGAAAAATGTATATATAAAATATAATAAAAACGTCTAAGAATATCTTTAGTGATAGATCCTAAATTAAAATTTTATGTCATTTTTTTGTGGATCCCAAGTTATCACATAAGATTAAAAATCTCTCAACATCTCTTCCATTTTTGTAGTGGTAGATATTATCTTTATATTTTAAATAAATTTTAATGGGTTCCACATTAATCTCATTTTTAAATATTTAAATATTTATTAAATTAAATATAATTAATAAAATTTAAAGGATGTTTATCTCCCTAACCAATTATTTTTCAATGTACTGACTCATTTTATTTTAGTTATTATTAATGTGTACACATTAATCGCACTTTTTTCATACATTTTTTTCTTCTTTTTTTTCCTCTTTTCCCATAATCCCATTTTTTCTCTTTTCTTATTTTTTCTCTCCTCTCTCTCTCCTCTCTTCACTCCACTTCTTATACTTCCTTCTTCTACTTTTTTTTTTCTTTTTTCGAATGCCTCTCTCCCCTCTTCACGACCCCTAACCTCCCTTTTCCTTCTCTGTCGTGCCCCTTCACCTTCCCTTTCTTCCTTCGTCGCGGTCCTCCACCTCCGTCGCGGCCAACCCCTTTCCCTCCATGCGCAACCCCCACCTCCTTTTCCTCTCCTAGCGTGTGACCCCCCTTGTCCCCGGTATGCTTTTTTTTCACTTTTTTTCCATTGATTTGTTTGTTTTGCTTCTTCTTCATTTTTGTTTGTTGTATTCTTACTTTATTGCAATGGATCTATTGCCTCCCGCACTTTATAGTTATTGATCAATAATTATTTTTTAATTTGTGCAAATCTACACACTTCTTGTGGAAAAACTAGATCTCTAGCATGGAGATCTTGATGAGTGCTTTATTTATGGATCTAGGGATGGTTAGATCTTCAATTTAAGATCTATCCCAAGATCCAGCATTAAAATCACTAAAATGATTGGTATGCTTCTAATCTATAAAGGAAGATTTAGGTTATATTCGGTAAGACATTTCATTTAACTGTTTGGTAAATAAATTTTTTTAATAATTTTTTAGTAGCTTCTAACCTTTTTAGATATTTTAAAACATTACATTCTAACTTATAGGTTTTTTTATATTTTTTCTTTTTATTCTTAATATATTTATCGAATTTTTTGTTTACATTTTTTCAATAAAACATGATTTTATTATTTTTTTAATCATTTTATATTTTTCATATACTTTAATAGTTGATTTTATCAAACACATAATTTAATTAATTAGCTTCCAAGCTTTCAATTAAATTTTTAACTAGTTTTTTCAATCATAACCTTAATAACATTAAAAAGAAAGTATATGAGTTAATTTAAAAAAACTAATGAAAGGATTAAATAATTTTTTACTCGGTGTAAACTATATAAATGCATACTTTATTTTAGTTTCTAAAAGAAAATGTTTAGTATTTAGTCTTTTCACTTTTTTGAAAATGTGGAACTTTGATCACTTTGATCTATTTCATTGATTAGTAAGTTTTTCTTAAATGATCATGTAGTCTAGAAAATCCAAGTCATCATTATTATGTACACAAGAAATTGAGGACATGTAATTTTCTTTTCAAGCGATGTTAGAACGTGACTATTAATCTCCATTTCTATATTCACCAGAAATGGGCACTAATACATACATGATGTTTAGTAATATTTTCTTAAGAAACAAAAAAATGTTATTAACTTTTTTGACAATATTTAAAAAATTATCACTAAATATGAATAAATGTTATTAATATATTCTCATAATATTTAATTAAATGTAATGTATAGTTAATATTGCTAAAACCTTTAGTGATATAAGCTATACACAACATTTGATAAAATGTCACAAAAAATATTAATAATATTTTTTAAATGTTGCCAAAAATATTTAAAAACATCTTTAAAATGTTAAGCCAAAAAATATTATTAAAGATCATATGTGTGGTAATGAAAAAAAGTTAATTAAATTTGGTTCGTAATTTGAAGAGAAAAGGTTAAAATAGTATTTTTTTTCATTCTTTCATCTATATTTTAGATTCAAATTGTGCTTTTAATTTTTTTATTTAATTTGATTCTTTTATTTTTTGAAATCTATTTAATTTGATCATATGTAACGGTTTAAAATCGTAACTAAATTTTTAAAAAATCGTCACAAAATATATATTTTTTAACATTATTAGTTTAATTTAGATGATAATATCAAATTGAATTAATTTTAAAAATTTGATGATCAAATTAAATCAGAAAAATTAGAAGAATAAAAACGTGTTCCTTCTCTCACTACAAAGCATTTGAGTTGGACCCGTAATTGGTTAATCTTTCTTGCCGTGTTAGTTTTTGTCTTCTTCGGCCTTAAACCCTCCTTCGTTCTAATATTTAAGCTTTGTACCTAAATGGACTAGTAAAAGCCAGATTAAACTAGTTGGTTTCACCAGTTGCATTAATAACTGGTCTCTCATCTGGAAAGAATGACCCTTGGAACTAGTCCTCATGAAAACTAGCCAAAAAATCAGTGAACTAGTCGATAACTGTGAAAATTGACCAGAACTGGTGGTTCGTCGATTTTATTCTTCTATCCAAAGTAAAACCTTTTCCTAAACTCTGATAGAAGCAATGCTTTTAGGTTCCTTTAGAGGACAATGGAGGATAAATGCCAGTTGAAGTTGGTCCAGTGACATGAGTCATTATGTTGACCAAAGAAATCAATGAAGGAGACTTCAGTAACTGAGTCATGTTGTGTGTGAATGTTGTAGAGCTTATGGTCCCCAAGATCTAAGAGTGATTGAATTTCCTAGATCCAACGGTGGCAAGATTACATTGATTTAGGTGGTAAGATTCGCCTATATTTTTATGGCTCTAAGAGTGCCTATATGGGCTTGATAATAAGGAGCCCGGGAAAAGAGGCAATGGTTGGATCGTTATTGAATCCTTCACTAATTGTCTAATTCAATAGCTAGTCTAGTTTTAAGAACATGGCTTAAATCAATAGTCCGGTTAACTTTAAATTTTTTTACTTTGAATACATAAAGTGTCTATATTAAATCAAATTGGTTCTTCTGTTAATTTGTTTCCATTAATGATGTTCATTTTGGCTCACTTGACATTTTTCATTGTTTGACACATGTCACTAAGTTAAAAACTAAAACACTAATAATACTAATATTCAATAAATGAAAAGCAAAGTGACATGCGTTGTCAAATTGTGTGAGATTACCGTGAATGGAACACGAATGATTCCATAATCTCTATTCCTAATTTTCTCCTTAAAATTAGTCTATTTGTAACATAAATAGATATCATACAGTATAAAATATAAATAGATATCATTTTTTTACTGCAAAAGAGTTAAAGAGCTCTCATATCATTTTACTAATAAGAACATTAATACTCTTTTTCAGAAAGTCAGGTGGACTAAAACTCTTTTTCTTCTTCAAAACTCGTTTTTGATAGTCCGCAAACTTTTGATATCTATCATTAGTGAGCTTTGTCTAGCATGTATAAATTGATATCATACACACAATAAAACCCACTAATGATATTTAGGATAAAGATTATCTCGCACAATAAAATTCACTCTGTCTCTCATCACTCTTACAAATCTTGGAAAGAAAATTCTAATAGAAAACCTACCACCTTTTGCATTGACCCTATATAAAAGGAAAAGAATCCAAAGGGAAGCTGAACAAATATCAGCTCCGGCACGTTTTGGTTTTCAACAAAAGCACTTCGTTGATGGTACATGCGCATGTCTTATTGTTAACCGGCTAAAATTAATCTACTAGAAGACTTTAGAAGATAAGAGGAACGAAAGACCTCAGTAAATAGCCCATTACCACGCTTTATTGCATAATATGTCTAATTCAGACAAATAACTTTTTTAGAGCAAAATCAATGTGTAGATTCCAACAGATTCCAAATAGGAAATTACCATTCCACAGAAGGAAAAGGAAACAACATAAAATAAAGCAACATAAGTCGCGCCCGAGTAATATCACATATTGGAACGGTATCTAATTGAAAGCAACCAAACCATATTTATATAATGCAAAGAACTGAGTCAGCATTGTTATGAATATAGACCAACTAATCGGATTAGATATTTAGCATAAATAAAGAATAATAAGAAAATAAATTGGTCAGCAGAACAAAACTTCCCAAACAGGAAAAAGTGGGGAATTTTAAACTACTCTCGTATATCCGGGGATCAATCACACTAATACCAAATAAACACAATTCATGAAGGCAAGCCAGTTCTCAAAACAGCACTTTAATTCCAGTCCTCATCAATAGAGATGCTGCTCCCCTTGAATGAAAGTCCAGCTCTAAATTATATACAGAATTCCCCCCTTGATCAAAGAATTTATCTGAAATTAATGAATTCCCAAAGAATATCTCACTGGACAATCATACAGCTATACGAGTGAACACAATCATCACAACCTCAGTTAAAAACCTCCAAGAGGAGAGTCACTTGAGCTGTACAAGCTACAAAGCTTAGAAACAAGCCAGTATCTCAAATGACTTCCCAAGGATCATCTCTCTCTCTTGCAATTTCCCGGCAAAAGAAATTTATACTTCTCAAAATTCTCCAGAAGAAAAGCAGGAAGATGAACTGCAGAATAAGAATGGGGTATTGGTCCCATTTTACCAATGATATCCCTAAAAGTGTACTCCTCTGGCAGCATATCAAATAAATCGGTCCCTTTGCATATTACCTTCTGAATTCTTTCGGGATTTAAATAGTGAGAGAACCTGACTCTATCATAATGGCTGTAGGCTTTCATCTTGAAAATGAAATCGCTGATCCGACGGAAGCAAAAGCTACAATGCCAGCCAGCATCTGCCAATATGTCATCAGACTGGCGATAATGTGCATACCTCGTCTTACCAGACTGATACCTGTGAATTGAAGCCCTCCAGCTCTTATCATCCACGCGAAATTCAAATGAATAGAGATAATTTTTCAGCTGCAGATGAAGGATTGAGGGTACTTCATCACACCACCTCAGGAGGTTAATAGTGTGAGCACTTGGTATCTCATCCACATCAGACATAATCAACAAGTCATCATCAGTAATACCAGCTATCTTGAGCAGCTGGTCCAATGCTACACGCTGATATGCCTCCTCAACAAATGGGTTTTCTCCTTTCTTAAATCTCCCACCAATGGTCCCATAAGTTAACCGCGGCTCAACAAATTTGAACTGCTCCCTATTGCTATTGAAAACCAGAGGCTTAGGCAATCCGGTGAAGGTAGAATTTGACTCAAGGACGACAAATTCAGTTATGTAAGGGTACAATTCTCTCCAGCGCAAAGTTAGTATTTCCAACTCATTGCTAAACAACACAGCATCATAAACACGTCGAGGGTACTCCCGGACTCCCCAGCCATGAAGTCTGCAGAGATTCTCCATGGTGACGTTTTCGTTGTAGTAATGAGGGATGACATTGAAAGGTTTCGGTGCTTTTTCCCATAGCGGTCGCAGAAAGTAGGATATCTTCTGCCCATGTATATAGAATCCAAAGACGCACATTGGAATAACAGCAAACATGAATATATAGGTTTTCACATCCAAACCACGCAGAATACAGCGAATTCGTGACATGCCCAATACTTGACTTGATTCCTGCATAATTAAGGAACAAACATGTAAGTAAACAGTAAAAATCCAGCTTCAAGAATGAAAAATCATAAAATAAATATGTGATGCAGCTTCATTAAATCAAACACAATCTTATCAAAAACCCAATGCCCCTCTCTCTCTATTGGTGAAAATTTTCAGGCATCATATAACTTAAATCCCCAATTGTAATCATAAAGCCAAAAGTTGTATCATGAAGAGAAAAGAAACATGCCCCGAAAAAAACCCCAAATTGCAAGCTGTTCATGCGGGAAACCTTGCACCCGTTCAAATCCAATTATGGCTACAACAGAACCGAAATCCCTTTCCCTCCCAATGAATCCCCCAAAAAATAGGAACAAGAAGGAAAAAAAGGGGGGTCTTCGTTTGTGTTCACTTACAAGCCACAAAAAATAGCTCACCAGATTTTCTAAAATTAGAAAAAATAAAAAAAAATAACCGCTAAAACATAAAAAACGCAACCTTATCGCATACCTAAATTCAGATCACAAAAGTCTTGCGCACACACCAAAACAAAAAAAAAAAAAAATAGTACACAACAAACACCATCTAAAAAGAGAAAATCTAGGACAAAATTTTCATCAAATTCCAGTCATAGATTACATGACAATCCGCATCCACAGCCTTCTAAGGAAAAACCATTCAAAATGACTTTTTGTTTGGTTTTCTCTCCAAAATCACGAAATCCGTAAATTAAATAGGCGAATCGAAGCCACAGCTGAAAGATCAACTTACATCGATACCACATAAACGGAAAATTAACATTTAATAAAAATAAAAATAATACTAAAGTATTTATGGATGATATGTACCTGATCACAAACATTGCTGCACAAATCATCGCTCTTCTTAGAACAGTAATTGCCTCCAGTCTCGTTCATCATCCACCACATTTTGGCGTGCGTTTCACAGTCCAACGTACGAATCAATCAGAACAAAACCAGATGACGACCACACCGTCGAAAAACGAATTGTCGTTTGACGGCGGGGCGTTTGAAATCTTAGTTATTGTATAAGCAAAGAAACGCGTGATGGGCGTTAAAAAGCAGCAGAGGAAGCAAAATCCGAGGTGGTTTATATGTTTGTTCGCACGAAGACACTAGAGAGTATAAGACGGAACAAACAAGGAAAAGTAATTGGTAATAGCCTCTGTATGTTGGAATGGGTGGCAGTTGTCGTCTCCACACAGCTAGCTATGGAACTGATAAAAAAAAAAAAAGTTCCGTTACAAGATTGGTGATTCCACTTCTCTATGCCAATTTCTTTATATTCTCTGTGCGGCTTTTGCTTAGTAATAATAAATATCGAACAAACTTAGTATTGACCTCTACTTTTACCGAGTCTCTCTTCTCCACGCGTTGTTGTGTGTGTAATTTACTCGCTCGCGACAACTGCTTCGCTTCTCTCTGCTAATACGTATTATTATTTCATCTAATCTACTAATACGGAAACAAGAGCGTATTTATTCGCTTGGCATTTTCAGAATTTTCACAGGCACACATTACACGTGGCAGCCAGCGTATGTTTGCCCGGTTTTGCTTTTTTATATTCAACACAAAATATTCGTTACCCCTTATACATTGTTTTTGTTGTGTTACTACAATTTTTACTATCATTTATTGTTGGTTAAAATTTAAATAATAAAAAAAACACAACTCATAACATAAAGTGAAACTCGCCAATACAATCTCATTACGGACTGACCTTCTTGGTGGTCGTTTCTTAATGAATTCACAGGACTCAATATACTTAAATTTTTATGTTATAAAAAAATAAATCTATATATTATGTAAGTTTTAATACCATCAACATTATATATAGGAATTTTCTTATTATTTTTTATAAAAATATTTTCAAATTATTTTAATCAAAATAATTTTAATTACTTTATAATTTTCATAATCAATAAAAAATAAATCTACAAATTATTAATACAGATTAATTAATTAGATAGAAAATAAATAATAAAAATGTGAGATAAGGAGCCCTAATAATATTAATTGTTAAAATATTTAATACAATTAACTAAAATAATGAATACGTATTTTTAATATATGTGAAATAATTTAAAAGTGTTAATTGGGCATTTGGGCGTTCGTTTCCGAGTAATGGAAGGAAGCGGGGAAGCGGGGACAACGCCGTCCTCGTTTAGAGGAGAGGAGGTTGTAAAAGAAGTCGGCAAAGGTCGACTTTAGCTTAATGTTAATGTTATGTCTTATGTGTGCGCTGGAAGGAACAGTCCAATCCAACGGGAGCATTAACTTAAGCTAATTATAATAAAATATGGCAAATGCTAATTTATGAGGGAATTGAAGAGGAACACGTTAGGAGTGGGGCCCGTTTAGCAATGAGGTAGAAACTGGTTGTGATGTGGGTCCTCACCACGAGCTTGTCGCTTACCCTTTGGTTCTTCGTTCGGATGTGGGCCTGCCCTCGAACCGCCAACCAAGTCACACGCTTTAACCAACGCTTCTTGCACAAGGCCCAATACTTTATTATTATTATTATTATCGAGAATTACCAATGTGCTTGACAAAAATATAAAAGAATGATTGATGCGGAATATCTTAATCAACTGAAACATTTTACTTTCTATCTAGACTAGAATAGCTTTGCCTAAATTGTACTTTTTGTTTCTTTTTCATTGTCGTTTTTTTAATTTGGTCTTTTTTTATATAAAAAAAAGGAAGTGGTCTTCTCCTTGTTTTTGTTGCATAATTTTTAGGTATCCATTGAATTCACATAGGATATTTATGTAAATATTCACATAGTTTTTTTTTTAAAACAAAAAATATTCTGTTAATTATTGAATGTCTAGTTAATAAATAAAATAAAATTTTTCAATAAAAGTTCAACAACAACAAAATATTGTCAATAAAAATATTTAATTTAGAAAATGGAGATTACAAGCTATTTGTAAACTAAGGCTCAAAACTTAATAGTTTTGTAATTGTCACATATTAGAAATCACCTTATATTTTTATCAAAAAGAAATCACCTTAATAGTTTTAAATTATTTTTTACAATAATTGATAATTTTTAACCTTGTGAAAATTTATAATTAAATAAAAATATAAAATATTTACAAAATAATATATTTTAATTAAATTATTTTTAAAATTACACCCTATGTTTTACTTTTTATTCTTCCAAAGTGGGTAAGGATGAAACAACTTACAAAATTAAATGGGTTTGTTTGGCAAACTTGTATACAAAAAACTTATTCTTGAACTTATAACACATAGGCACGTTATTGTTTGTCTAATCCTTGATCCATGGTGTAGATATAGGAAATTAACATGATGAGCCACTTGCATGCGAGGCTAAAGGAAGCAAAAGATATTAATGAGTTAGAAATATAAGTTTTGTAGACGACAATATGACATCATTGGGATGCACTCTTCTCTTTTTTCTTACTGATTAATTATAACCCAACTATTTATTAATAGCATATAGCTTACCCAGTGGATTAACAACTTTCCTATGGCATAACAGTTATACACTATACATGTGGGAAACTGTGGAACGATTTCACCTTGTAAATTGACAGTTAACGAGTCTACCACGATCAAGACCATAACAACTTACTAATTTTAAAAGATCCATTTATAATATTTAAATGATCGTTGAGTTAGTTCAAAATTGATTTACGAGCTAGTGAGGATAATGTTAATCAAAATCATAGGTAAAAGTTCACTATTAAATTGTGTCGATATAAACTTCCTTATCTAGGTTAAAAGCTGTCTATCCAAAACATCTGAGTGTCTTTTTTTTAAATTAGCGTTAGGATTTTATTTCATTTTCTGTCTCAAAATATTTTTTATTTTTAAGAATAGTTTTTATATGATGACTTTATTGTTCTCCACAATTTTTAGGGGTACGATTAAAGATGAAATTGGATTGAACTAGATCAGTTCCTATCTAAATTTAGTGTAACCTATTTTACATTTCTACACTTAAAGCTTGAGTATGGAATTTGTTAAGAGTCTATTTTTTAAGATATGGGGATTGGCCATGTAAGTTTAGTCTGATCCATTATCCTATTTAAATGCATGTTTCATTGTAAAAAATATTAGATTTCTATAGTAAAATTATTATATGTTGAAATATTAGTGTGTGAATCAATGACATACATGTTATTTCTATTTTTTTATTGTTTTATTTAATAAAGTTAAAGATTTTCATTAAAATAGTAAGATGATTTTAAATTGTAAGATGGAACTAAAACTTGTCTAATGCATACCATTGTTACATATGATAGACTATCAAAACTTTTTAAGTCCCACCAATAGAAAATAGTCCTTATTTTTATTACTCATCCTTGCACATAAAAAATATTTTTGTTATCAAAACTTTTTAGATAACATTTTGAATAATAAAAAAAAAATGTTTTGAACAATAAATAAAGTGTTTTCTAAAATACTTTAAAAACAAAAAACAAAATAAATATATTTTGCCATTACTAAAATGAAAAAAAATTGTAAGAACAAAAATGAAAAGAATGTTAAATTGAGAGACGAAAAATATCTATTCCAAAAATTAAAAAGATTTAAAGCATCAAAACCCTAAAATAATTTTATTTCATTAAAATAATTATAAAATTATATATTATATTAAGAATAATATTTTAATTTAAAATGATATTATTATTAATCAGCTCAATCCATTAGACTTAATAGACTTTATGGGCTAACCTATTTAATTAAAAAGACTTTTTTAAAAAGCTTGAGACATGAAAAAAATATAAGGGGATATATTAATAGTGAAGGAGGATATAGTTATCAGTACCCATTAAACAAAACCTTTTCTTTATGGAACATTAAAATCTGTATTGAACCCGTCATGACTTATATATACCTATTAGACCAAAAAAAAAAAAAACTTGCAGCAGGAGGACATTTTCGTCAATCGTCACCGGATACTAACTAAATTTATATTATATAAAATGGGTCAAAACCTATAGAAAAGGGGGAAATAAAATTAAATCAGATTTAACTGAAATTAATCATTTTGACTTACCATTTTTATGTAAATTATAAATAAAAAAGTAGGAACCAGAATAAATGATACAGTAATAATAAATGCGAGAATATTTGCTTTCATAATCTTTATTTTTTATTTACAGTATCATTATAGGAAATTCATGCATTAATTTATATATCAAATTCCAATCAAGTTTAATCTATATATATATATATATATAAGAGGACAACGTATTATTATTATATTGTAAACGGATGTATCTTTAGTTACGACAAATCACGTACAAGAGGCACGGTGGAGCTAGATGGGCTCCATTGATATGCTTTTGATGGTTTGCAGATAGCTCCATTTCACTGTATAGAATGGGCCTATAGTTGCATGAACAACTGGAGAATTATTTAACGCACCCTATTATTTACTTGGTGTATCCCAGGTGCATTGATAATCCATAATACAAAGTTGTATGACGGATTGCCCCATCCATAATACACTTGGAAAGTACTAAGCAAACAATGGAGTGTGTTAAATAATTACCGAGCAACTATGAGTCTATGATATATAAATGAACTGGCTAATTAGTAAGTCACATTCCTAACTCCCAAGGACGGACTCAGGATTCAATGAGTGGGGGCCAAAATCAAATAAATATGTAAGCATTAAAATTTATACAAAATATTTGTATATTTTCTAAAATGATTTAAAAACATATAAGGGAATAAATTTATATAAAATATATTTTTAAAACTCTAAATTACAAATGACAATAATCAATTTCATAATTTATAATAAAAATTGGAATTTATGTTAGTTATATCTTTCTTACAAAAACCCCTTTTAATCATATTTCAAAAATTTACTAAATTTGAATTAATTATGTTACTCATTAAATTATCTTTTAGGACAATAGTAGTAACCAACAAACATTGAAGAATAATTTACTGTTTCAAAAAGATGGAAAATTGAAGAAAAAATATGTTTGTTATCAGAAATGCTACAACTTTAAAAGCAAGTTATGACAAACATTTAATTTAACTTGATATTTAATTTGCTTTCTTATGATTTACGTAGAACACGAGTTTGGATGTGTGCACTAAGATCAAAGGTATAGTAAAACCTCGCAAACGGTAAAAGTTAAGAAACAAAAAAGAGACAATAAAATATAAAGACATTATAGGATTATAGTAATAAAAAGATAGAATGTTTGTAGACGTGTTTCAAAATTTAAGTTGTCAATTATCTATGATGTTTGTAAAGTTTGAGCCCATTCACAGAGGTTAATAAAATCATTTGATTGCAAACTACATTTATTTATAACTTTCAAAAATGTTACTCAAATATTTTATCTAAAAAAAGAAAAAAAATATAATTATTTTTGCAATAAATATTATAAAAAGAATATAATATTTTTTAAAAATAAAATGATAAATAATACTTAAAGTATATTATTTACATATGTAAATTTGCTAAGCAAAATAGTTACCTAATATTATATTTTTGGTAATAATTTCCTAAATAATAAAATTGATTTGAAAAACATACGGGGGACCAAGGCCCCCCCTCCCCCTAAGCTTGCCGTAGGTCCGCCCCCGTTAACTCTGGACGCTTTCTAATAAACAACTGAGAATCGAACTTACATAGATGGAAATTGAATTCTAACTAATGTCCTAATAAATAAAAGGTTAAAATACTTCTTCTGTCCTAACAATTTAGTATTTTTTTTATTTTTGTTTCTGTAATTTTTATTTTTTTAATAAATTCTGTTTTTTTATTCTTAAATAACTTTAAATAATAAAAAAATATTATTTAAAGAACTTTAAGTAAAAAAATTACATTTTGCAAAAACTAAATAAAACAGAGAAAAATTATAGGGATAAAAATAGAAAAAAAATGACAAATAAAAAACATTTTGAAAGGACTAAAATAAGCCAAAATACTCTTTCAGCTGTGCTTTTTAAACAGATGTTCAAACCTCTTCGTCGCCCTAGCTTCTTTTAGGCCTCAATAGTGTTCAATGGCCAAATTCTGGTATACTTTAACATATCCAGTCGGACCAATCCTATATCTTGAACACTTCCACCATGCCAATGGTCCATGGAATTATGGTAGGTGGCACTTTATAATGCCCATTTATTTCATAACCATTTGAATGTGGTGCTATTGTCTTTATTTTTTTAGCTGGGGTAGCGTATTTATTTATGAAAAAATGTATATACAAGTATACAACCTGTAACTCATTTTGTTACAACTGATAAACAAGTTGGTAGTCCCAACTCATGTTATGCCCCTTCTAATCAATTAAAAACAAGTTGATATCTTTGTGTGTGTGTTTGAAAAAAAGAGAGAGCTGGTATCTAGAGTCACCTGCACCCAATGAAAGATTCCTCTCGAATACTTATCATCTCTCTATATATTCTTTTGATTCAACACATGGCCACAATTTTGTTCCTTCTCACAAACCTTGCAATAATTCAAATCACACGCAATCGTAATCACCATCCCCATAATCATATAGTATATCATAAAAATTGAGTTTTTGATAGTATTTACATGAACATAAAAATGTTACAACAAGAACCTTCCGGAGGAAAAGCGGAGAAAATCACGAGAATTGAGAACCGGAGGAGAAAAGCGATCCGATTCACTAAGCCTTAATTTTCTACTTTCCCTTCGCAACTTACCCTCTTCTCTATAAACCTCAATCCCTGCTTTATCCTTAACCTCTCTAACTAAATCCCACAATCCAAGTTCTCTTGCTCCATCCATCATCTCTTGGCACTGCTCCAACCTCTTCAAACAACAAACCAACTCCACCACTTCTCCGAACTTAAACCCTCCCAACCTCTCCTTAAACTCACTCACCCTCACGCGCACCTCAACTTGCACGACACCCCAATCCTCACGCGCCAGGTTCACAATCTCCTCCACTAACCTGTTGTTCCCGTTGTGGGGCTCGGGCCTCTTGCAAATCCCTTCTACCAGAGCCACCAAGGAGTCAAACTCGGTCAACAAGTCCGCGTTGACGAGACCCGACACCCTGTCTTCTCTGTCGGTCGAGGTTCCCAGGAAGAATCCCAGGATCCTGGAAGTGCATAGGAGCTGCTCGATGTGCTGCGCGAACCATCGGACCCAGGACGAGAGTTCCCACGATGTGGGGTCGGTGTTGTGTCGGAAGTTGGAGAGGTTGAGGTAGTTTCTGCCGCCTGAGGAGGGGTACACGGAGAGCTGGTCCTGGAGGATGAAGCTGCCGTGGTGGATGATGTGGTGGACGGCGATCAGGCACTTCAGGGCCACGGCGGCGTTGTTGGTCCCCTGAAGGCGGTCCATCAGGACCTCCACAGCGGCCGAGGCTGTGGCGCGTGAGCCGTCGCCAGATGAGAGGAGCGTGGCTAGGTGCTTGCGCGTGGGGGGCGTGGAGGAATCGTGGCTCGTGGCGCGTAGAAGGAAGAGCGTGGTGCGTTTGGAGAGTAGCGCCGCCTTGCTCTGCGATGCTTTGTCCTTGATTATCCCAATTAGATGCGTGAGTTTTGTCATGTTTGATTTTGTCGCGAGTTCAAAGATAAACATAGTCACACTAGTCACTAGTCGCGCATGGTGTCTGAAAAATTTGATGCTGGAAAAGGGAGCGATTGGCGTTTGGCGTTGGGCCTGTTAAATGGAATTAAAGGCAATGTAGTTTAGCTGTCTTTGGCCTAGTCCCAAGTGGGATATATGATTGCGAAATGTTGCCTTCTCTGCTATAATGGTGACCCAGATTTTTATATTATTCTTATGCGTAGTTCACATTTGCACATTTTCAATGGTTGATGACTTGATGGCTCTAGAACGGTGTGCACTGTATTGATTTTTATTTTTTTGTTATAATTAAATTTATTATATTTTTTTAATATCCCTAGTCGTCTTTTTTTTTTTATAGGGATACTTAATTGTTTGTATTTTCTAGGAAGGAGATACCTATAATCTAATTTTGTCATATGTGAGTGAAATAGTAGATAATATATATATATAAGAATAAAAATAATGTGTAGATAAGAAACCAATGCAAAAAGAATACTTCAAATTAATATGTGCAGAAATAATGAAAATCTAAAAAGTGAAAAATTAATTATTATTTCACTAATGTTAATTTATTTTTATGTTTGTAATGGGTTAACTAAGTATACGTGTTTAGTTACGTTCATCTACACACCTAACATGTCAATTCAACCATTTTTTTACGTTGTTAGATGACACTAGTTAATAACAATCAAATTAAAAATTTAAAAAACAATTAATTAATATTTACAATTATTAAAATTGTAAATGTTCCTTTAACGAATTATAATTGTGAATGTTAATTTTGTAAGTATTTGACAAATTGTTATAATTTTAGGAATTAAATTAGTTAGTATTTAAAATTTTAGATGTTAACTTCTCGTTTTATAATTTTTAGGAAACAATTTAATGAACATTAACATCTCTGAAACTAAATTGATAATTACTCTACAATAATAGTCCTTTCTAAATTAACATCCCAAATTAAATAACTTGCTTTACAAGTCCATAACGGCTATATTTGCTTTTTTATTTTATTTTCTCTTTTTCCATAACTTGTCACGAGTTTCTGTGCAAAAAAAAAAAACTTGCCACGAGTCTAATATTATTTTTTTAACAACATTTATTATGAAGCTTTGACAGTTCACACAGTACGTAATTGTATTGCTTTGGTATTGACATTTATGACCTATTGACATTGAAAATTGTATATTATATTGGATGGTAGATTAAAAAATGTAACGAGGAAAGAGAAACACTTGACCAGAAGTTTCTTCACTTTGATAATTATTATTTATAAGTAGATTATGTATTTAAATTATATAGTAATTATTTTTTTAATATTTCTTTTATGATTGAAAAATAGAAATTTAATTTTTTATGAGTTTTTATCCAATAAATATTAAAATTAGTTGATTTATAATATTGGTTATATTTTTTTAGGATTATATATTAAAAAGTTGGAAGACCAATTTATTGGATAAAAGTTCATAAAAAAATTAAATTTATATATTTCAATCATTTCAATCATAAAAGAAATATTAAAAGAGGAAAAAAAAATAATTACTATATAATTATTTAAATTTAAATGTATAATTTACAAATTATCAACTTTCTTCTAAAACTAATATAATAATCGTAGACTTTTAAACGGATTAGAAGGACAACGATTGATTGTCCATGAGCTACTGAATGTATACAATCAGTGCCAATTAAAAGGTTCTTTTATTCAATTGGATTACGTCGAAAGAGTGAAGTAATTTAATTCAATTTATTGGTATTGTTTTATTTTATCATTGAATCAATTTGATTTTAAATTTTAGTAATTTTATTCAATTGAAGTTAAAAATCACGAAAATTAGTGGGTATCGCATCTCATTAATCATGATTTTTGTATTTTCTAATAATTTTAGACTAATTCCTTAAGAAAAAAAAGAGACTAAAAGCAAGAGAGTGTTATCTTGAGATTTTAAAAGTATTTCAAAAGATTTATATCTTATATTATTTCGAACTTGTTTGGATATATGATTAGAAATGTTTTTAAAAAAAAATTTATTGAAAAAATGTTATCTTTCTAGAAAAAATGTTTTAAAAAACATTTATTACTTATATCCAAATATATCTTTAGTTTAATACATTTTTATGTTTTATATATCAATTTGTTTTAAGGACTTTTAGATTAGAAAGTAAGAAACAAGGATTTGCACATATATAACAGACTATGTATTAAAAAGAATGTGTTATTAGTATTTTTTTCTTACTACCGTTATCACAAACATTTATTTTATTTTATTGACATAAGATAGACGGGGAAAAAGCATATGCTTACCTTCAACCGAAAAGAAAGCATATGCTTATCAACGCCCTTGATCCTACCCAAAGCAAGCATATACGGTTGTGGAAAGTAGAAATGTAATTGATAGCAAGTATGGTTGTACAAGAGCATACAATGACTAAGGTTTTTATCAACGTTTTTCTCCTTCTTTGGATACATATTACAATGCACAGGGCACCTGGATTCTTATATCATTTGTGTATCTAGGCAATTGTTTCCTGCACCTCTCTCTGGCTTTGCTTCCAGCACCCCATTCTGAAATGTAATTTACATTCCAGATTAGCCATTCTAGAATGTAAAGATTTGTATTCTGAATTACATTTTAGAAAGGATAATCTGGAAGTAAAATTACATTTCAAATTAGACTTTCCAAAATTACATTCCAAATTAGACTTTCCAGAAGGTTAAAAGGTACAGGAAACAATATGAAGGTGCGAGAAGCAATTTCTGTGTATCTACTGTATATACAAGCTGTTGAAGCCCATGCACAAATCTAGTAATGTCACTAATGTGAAGGGCCGTGGGATTGATTTGAAAGATAGATCGTAGCAGCCTAAAATTTATTTATATTGTCCAGAACACAGGGATTTTTATTTATTTATATTGTCCAGAACAGATTGTTGGGGTAACATACCTAAAATTTATGAAATTAAGCTAGAGTTTGATTGGGGCGATACATCTAAAAGAAAGATTTGCATTGAGAACAAGAAGTTGAAGGTATTTTCGAATGTATGTCAATATGAAAATATCAAATTATAAGGTGACAAACCATTGCTTGAGTTATGAATATTACGAAGTTGAGAGAATTGTTTCGAAATTATGATCCTGGTGGTGTGACTAGTGTGTCTAATTGAGTAATTTGAAATCAAACGATACAATGAATCAGAAACAACTCATACAATTAGATACACATTTTGAAGAAGGAAATTGCCCCACATCGGCTTCTAGTAAATGTTGCACTCTTCAACGTCCTTACTCTCAATATATATCTCCATCCAAAATAGATGGTGGCCTTCTAAAATTAATGATCACACAAGAAATACTAGTATTATATAATTAATATACTTATCTCAAACTCATGGATTCTACTCTTGTTTCAAAATCAGTAACTCATGGATTCTACTTACTCCATGCATGTCTTTTGGATCCTGTTATGAAGTGCTAAAGCTGTAAACATGGATACAATTTTTCACTACTAAAAAAGCTGTTTGTTATGACACCTAATCAATGTGGATTGTCTCAAAAACGAGGCCAATTTAAAATTGGTGGCAATTTTGTAAATATAGTCAACATTCTAAGGATGGTTTTGGCGAAAATGTCATTGAAATGTCAAAACAATGATGATTTCTATAAAAATCATTGTGGTTTTCGATAATTCAAATACGATTTCATGAAAATCATCACCATTTTGGATAATTCAAATACATTTTTGTGAAAATTGTCTTTGAATTATTCTAATTTTTATTCAACTCTTGCCCTAGCTTACTTCTCTCACTCCGACACAATCAACCTCTTTGTGTTCCTCTCACTACGTTTGTGTACTCTGCCTGTGGCAATGCCACCATCTTTGCTCTGTCATCGTTGAAGTCACCATCATCGTCGTGGGGGTTGTGAGGCCATTTTGTTATGTTGCATCGAGTATGCGTCTAGTTCTATTTTGTTGGTTTGTTTATATACTATGATTCTGATTTTGTATGCAGAGAAGCTTTTTTATATTGTCATTGAATGAAGCTAAAAATAACTAGAAATTTATGTGTTTTCATCATAAATAATGAGAAAGCTTGATGAGCAGCCAATTACACATAAAAATGGGTTTTGGATCCTTAATTATATGGATTACATACATGTGTTTCTCAGATTGGGCTAAAAGCCTAAAACAATGTCAAAGGTTGACACAATATTTACAATTTTTTTACCAAATATTCTACATTATACATATATTAAATGAAATATTAAATATGAATTAAAAATTATAAAATATTAAACTCAATTGGCGAAAGATTTTTCTTAATAAAAACATAAATTATTAAAATATAGAGATACAAGCTTGAGAAACTTTGTTGTTTCCCTTAACCAAGTCAAATTACCAATAAGTACTTGGCCAGAGTTGCCATAATTAATTAAAGATTTCAAATTTAAATCTCTAAGAATTTATTATATAATTTAGAAGGCAAGTTTTCTTTTTCCACCTATATAATATCTATATTTTAATAGTCATTAAAATAAAAAAGAAATTAAAAAAGTAAAATATTCTTTTATTAATCATGGAATCTTGATGGGATAGATGGATTCCACGAAGAACCAAGTTCTTGATCAATTTCTTTGTGCATACAAAAGCAAGTTAATCTCATTTTTTTATCTATTATATTGTATTTTAGTATTTTTTATTTTGATATGTTAAGTTTTTTTTACAAGGACGATGCATTAAATTTTATTTTTATTTTATTTTAATATTTATATTTTTTACAATTTTAATTTGTATACATTAAATTTTAAAAGATTTATTTTATCCATTTATGCTTTTAAAAGTTTTATTTCAATCATTTTTTGTATTTTTCTTTAAGTTAATGCTTCATTAATATTTTAAATTTGACTGATCACTAAATATAAATAAAATAATGAATTTAAAATAATGAGTGATTAAATTAATAGATTAATTATTTTAATATATATTCAGAAGGGTAATAATTATATGGCTAATTAAAATGGTAAAAATCACATATTGTTCAGATTCGAGACAAAACATAGCAGTCATTCATTTTGATTCTGCAAAAAGGAATCAAGAAAGTAAAACCAAGTAGTTTAACAATTTCAGGGAAAGGCAAAAAAAAAAAAAAAAAACGGTATCAGCATGCGGTTCTCCTCCGAAACCATCAGAATGTGGCAACGATGTCCTACACAACTAGGAGGGAGAATAAAATGAAAGAGTCGGAAGAAAGACAATTAAAGCCATGCTAGCTCTGGTCTGGTTGACCATACAGTAATGATTAAGCACAGCTCAAAAAGCTAAGGAAAAATAAAAGCTGGACCTAAAAAAGAAAACACTAAGCTCCTGATCGATGTCTCCCTCTGGATCAATCAAGTGGAAAGATTCACAGTTGTCTGAGCCACGAACCCTTTGAAAGCTCGCTCTAAGGTACATTAGTTGATCATCATCTTCTAATTTGTTCGAACTCACCAACTCCTTGCACTTCATAACTTCGGTTCCGACAACTACCGAACGCATCAACCTTAGCGCTTCGAAATCAGTGTTGGAGGGCCTCCGCTTAACGGCATTCCCCACTTTCCTCCCATTGCAGTACATGGTCCACAAAGGCGTCGACAAAAGTGTCTCTGCTTTGCCGTCGTCGTCACCGTCACCACCACCGCTCTCTAGGGCGATTCTGAGGGTTCCTCCTCTCATTTCCTTGGCTAAGATAGTTGTTGGAACTGCCAACTCCAGGAGGAGAATTGGGTTGGTGGAGTTGGCGTTTGCCTGAATGCAGAAGCTCAACTTTCCTCTGCGGTATCCGAAGATCGTGCCTATGATATTGCTGGTGGAGCTTATCAGTGATGACGACGATGGTGAATAATTATAATATTTGCTTCTTGTGTTTCGGAGGGTCTCGGTTGTTGTTGTTAGATCTTGGTCGTCTTCTATAATGGTGGCGCAGTTGCATGTGGGGATTAGTAGTTGCATGAGAGAACGTAGCAGCCTCCATGATCTCACTTGTTTCTCGCAGTCCACTGTAGTCACGCCACTGGCCATGTAGATCTAACTTCTTGTTGCTATTATTGTTTCAGTCTATCTCTTCAGCATGCTTTAGCTAGGGTTTGTTTATATAATACATGGATGATATGATGTAACATATGCTAAAACAATATACTATTTTTTTAAAATCTAAAACAATATACTATTAGTTAACTTTAAGTTAATATAGTTTTTTTATTAAAAAGAAGTAAATTTATTATAAACATAATAACATTTGTTGGTATATATTAGTATATATTGATATAATATTTTATTTTTAATACAAATTTATTTCACTTAAATAAATCAATTAATACGAGGTTTTTTTAAAACTTAATTATTATTTTTTAATTCAATTTTTTATATGTAATTATGTTAAAATAAATATTTTATGAGTAATTAATGTGATTGATTCTCTCTAAATTGAGCAAAGTTATTTTTTAGTAAAAATAATACATGTAAAATCTCGTACTAAAAATATTAAACTCTTTTCATTAGATCAAATAAATGCAGTATCTTTTGTTCCCAATTAATGAATAAATATTTAATTTTTTAGATGATATATAAAAAAAAATTGTCCTTTTTGTTTTTTGATTTTAATATTTAACGGTTGACCTCATGCACACTTGTTCAAAAGAGATCCACAAATTCACGGATCACAGTGACATGTGTCGTCGAATAGTGTGGAATTGGCCAATCGGGTTCGACATTTTTGGGCTGCCAACTAAAAGGGTTATCTAATGCAACCCCGTTGCTTGATTCTGAAACGACTCATGCACACACTTTCAGTGGATAGTTTTGTGCCCAGCGTTTCTCATTTAATTTTAATTTCTCTTGTTTATTATTTGATGTTTCTTTTCGTTGTTTCTGGACAAAAATACCTGTAGCACGCTGGAGCAGCTATATCTGAAAATAATCAATATGCAAATTAGGTGTCTTCTTTCTTTTCTCTTTATTTTTGTGTGATTAAACTTTGATTTCAGCCATTGGAAAATGCAGAAAATTTTGGAGAGATTTCCATACAGTCATAACCCACCAATTCACTATCATTCAATCATTGGGCCACTGGATTTCGGACCATAAAACTCCAAATTCATACACACTGTTCAACTCTTATTTAATTTGCTCTATACACACACGGGCATCTTTTTATGCTTTTCATCAATGATAAAACCAGCCTCACCAAAATAAAAAGAGAAGAAAACAATGTATCGGACTTATTATAGCAGACCCACAAAACTAGCACAAAATCCTATTTTCATGTATTATTTTTCATATAGCATGTGAAATGAACTTTGGAGGCTTGTTATGTGGAGGCTAAAAAACTTTTGGATGTTTTTAGCTTTCTAGCTTGGTTGCTCCAGTCTTGTCCTCCCATTTCCTTTCGCTTATTTGTCGGGTACCGAAGAGAAAAAAACTTGATCTTCCATATTTTGCTTTTCAGCTTTACTATTCGGTACGAATTTTGATGCTACGAGCAGACAATTTTGGAATTTATCGCACTCAATCTGAATACATGTATGGGAAAGAGATAATATATGAATATAATTTACTGAAATATCTTGATGCATAAGTTAATTTTTAGAATTAGCTTTTTCCAAGAACTGATCGAGTTTTAACTTATACACATGTAAATTTTAGTTTCTCTTCAAGAAAAGAGTAAAAGTTATCTTATTGTCTATTATCTCTCTATAAAAAAAAAACTGTTCAGCCGTTATTATAATAATTTTACACTCTTTAATTTTCTCCCTCTCCCTTCGTTTATTTAAAAAATCATACATTTGCACAAGATCCACTTCTATTTTTTTTGAAGAGCTAATTTAAGCCCAATACTCGAGACAACTCTTAAACCACAATAATTTTTTTCCTCCAAGTTTTTATTTAGGCTTAATTTAGTTCTCTATTTTTTATTTATTTAACTTTAATTTGGACCTCTAATTTTTAAAATTGATCCATTTTTTTAATAGAAATATTCATTTTATAACAATGTAAAATCACTCAGTAATTATTTTGAACTGTCACAAAATGTAATTCCTTATAATTTAGACTGAATAATCAAATTGAATCAATTTAAAAAACTAAAGAACTAAATTGAACAAAAAACTAAAATGTCAAATTAAATGTAAAAAAAATTAAAAGACTAAAACCTAAAATTAAATGAATATGTTCAAGGCCCGATTACATTAGTTATTACCGTGAAATTAACTTCTCACACCTCCAAATTTTGCTACATCCCCCACCACATTCTGGAATGTAAAGTCACACTTGCGCTCTCAAGTACCAATTTCAACTCGGTTAGGCATGTAGAACATGACACTAATTAAGCTTGAGGTAATCATGCTTAATTGTGAGTTAGTCTGCCTTGCTTAAGTGCCAAATGTGTGCTTAAGTGTGAAGTT
Source organism: Glycine latifolia (assembly GCA_013407115.1). Taxonomy (NCBI): domain Eukaryota; kingdom Viridiplantae; phylum Streptophyta; class Magnoliopsida; order Fabales; family Fabaceae; genus Glycine; species Glycine latifolia. Next base: position 25,211,305 of record CM023942.1, read on the forward strand.
TAATCTTTATATTTGTATATGAAAAAATTATTTACTAAAAATGACCAATCTCCTAAATAAATATTCATACTTTAAAAAAAAATAATCTTTGACTCATGACTAGAATATATCCTAAGCATCCAAAAAAAATGTCACTTTTTAATTAAAAACAAAAAACAAAAAATATAGGGTGAAATTCTTGTATGTGATATTGCAGAGAAGTAAACCATGTAAATAGAGATTAACAATGAAGTAAACCATGTAAATAATTTCTTATAATGATGCGTGCATAGTGCATAGTACATAGTACATTGTGAGATTCATCAGTCAAGCAAACACTGACGGTACTGACTCACCTAACTGTCGTCTCTGGTTCGTTAGTTAGAAGCATGAGCGGTAAGTAACCTTGGATTGACAAAAGAAATGCATGCTATTTTCACCTTCTATTCAAATCTCCAACCATCGATCGAACAACATGTACAATGTACATGCTCCTCTCTTTTTTCTCAACTATTGCCCTTCTCTTCCTCTTTCATTATTATTTCAATGCTCCTATGGGAAGAACCAAAGTCTCCACCCTCTTTGCGAATAACCATAACAACAATTACATGCTTCCTTATTCCAACACCATTAGACAAACTCTTGTAAACAGGCCAAATACCCACAAAGACCGGTTCTCCTTTTCACTCTTTGCATTATTGCGGCGCCTTATCCATTCAAGTATTCCTTACCATATCTTGTTCCCATTTTCTCTCCCTTTTATTCGCACTTTTCTTTAGCTAGTTAGTAGTTACTGTTATATTATATACTAAGTACTAAGGTTTTCTTTTTTTGGTTTTCTACTTATCTGGGTTGAGTTCAATTGTAGGAAAAGTTGATGGGGACTCAAAACCTGAGGAAGAGGAGAAAGTCTACTCTTGGTTATACACCTAGGCTCAGTCGTCTCACAAAAACTTGATCTTCGAGTACGTTAGATCCACTGAGAGAGGCAAGTATCTGCACAGTAATTAATTTGTGAATTCTGCATTGATACTGAAAGAAAATGTCTACTTTCTCACCCCATAAGACAATCATATCCATGCGTTATGCTCATGTAGACGATTACATTATTTGTGTATCGCCGTAAAGTTTGAACTAATAACTTTGTAGTTCGTACAAACTATCCAAACTCCATTAAGTTGATGCTAGCTGGTAGGTTTTGATTGCATGTAAACTAGACTACAGGATCCAGTGTTTTCAGCTTTTCATTTCTGTGAATTGTGATCACTGAATTAAAACACCACCCTCTAGTTTTGTGTCATATGAAAGGTAGCATTTTTCAATTCTGTGCAGGCTTAAGTTTCACAGAAGCCGATAGGAGACTGAGGGAAAATGGGCCAAATGTTCCACTTGAGTATTCCTTTCCAAGATGGTGGCATCTTCTATGGAACGCTCTTTTCCATCCTTTCATTATCATTCTGATTGTTTTGTCAGTTCTGTCATTCATTACCTGTGACAGTCCAAATGGGTTTATCATGCTCATATTGATTTTTATCAGTGTCACCCTTCGTTTCTATCAGGTTTTTCGACATTTGCTGGTTGAATTGAAACAGTGGAATTAGTATTTCTCTTCCTTTCACTCTAATCAGGACCTTTGTTTGTGTCTATTAGGAATACAGCAGCTCAAACGCAGCAAAGAAGCTTACAGAATTTGTAAAATGTCCAATAAAAGTTCAAAGATGCGCCGGTAGAGTTGTTCAGAAAGAACTAGTAGTTCAAGTTGATCAGCGAGATGTAGTTCCAGGTGACATAGTGATTTTTGAACCTGGTGACCTCTTTCCTGGAGATATCAGGTTGTTATCTTCTAAACAACTTGTTGTAAGGTGTGTTATGTCAACTGTTTAGTCATGGGAAATTAGTGGACACTTGTATTATTCTTCCCTTTGCCTTTTCAGCTAACTAAATTATCACACGGTGATTTCATACCTTGTTAACAGCCAGGCATCACTAACTGGGGAATCTTGGACAACTGACAAAACTGCTGAAATCAGAGAAGATCACAGCACTCCTTTATTGGATTTAAAGAACATCTGCTTTATGGTAAGTTAGTACTTAGTAACATAACTCGCTGTTTGTATTTTGTTTCAGTTGAAGCTATAGCTTCAATTTACAGAAAATTTGGTGCAACTTGGATGCTATATAAAATTGGAAAGGACCTAAACCACCCAATTATATTTTTGGTCAAGTAGTCCAATCCAAGAAACAAACCCAAATGCAACTCCAAAGCCCAATACTCCTCCATTGACAAGTCAAAGCCCAAATAATTTTCTTTTATTAGACAAATTATTTCTGCTGGACCTTAAACAGCCACAAATAGTCTATCTTATTATGCTGATATGTAAAGTAATTTATATCTCGTCTTTTGCATTAAAAATCCCAGTACTATACATGAGGATCCAAATCTGTGTCTCAACTCATTGATTACCTATTTTAGAATTTTGTAATTTCCTATATTTTAAAGATGTTGTAGCCATCAAAAATATTAAATTTCCTATTAGAGATAGTCTGATTGAATGGAGAATTTTGCTGAGAAATGATTAGCTATTAACATCACAGGGCACAAACGTGGTATCTGGTACTGGAACAGGCCTAGTGATTTCCACTGGATCCAATACTTACATGAGCACCATGTTTTCAAAAGTTGGGAAGAAGCCACCAGATGAATTTGAAAAGGGTCTCAGACGGATATTTTACTTGCTTATTTCTGTCATTCTAGTAGTTGTTACCATCATGTTTGTGATAAATTACACTACATCTCTTAATTTGAGCCAGAGTGTTCATTTTGCCATCTCAGTTGCATCTGCCCTCAATCTTCAGATGCTTCCCCTCATCATTAACACATGTCTTGCAAAAGGAGCACTTGCTATGGCTAAAGACAGATGTATAGTAAAAAGTTTAACATCTATACGCGACATGGGATCAATGTAAGTATAAATTTACATTGAAAATCAACTGATTGATGGCTTGGACACTTAATTCATATGCAGTTGCACACATGTGAACTAACTTATCATAAAATATGAATTCAAGTTTCCATTCTGACCCAGTTTTAGCTACCCTTTCTACCTTAGTGATTTTAGCATGATATACTTATTTCATCATTCCCTAAAAGAACATAAAAATGCACATGCACATCAAAGTTAAAAGAAAAGGATGCAACAACATCATTAACAATGAATGTAAACATCATCATCAACAGCACCTTTAGCCCAATTTAATTGGGGTCAGTAGTAGATGAACCTAATGATAGATCGGAAAAAAGAAGAAGAAAGAGAAAGGAGGAGGGGAAGAAAAAAGTGGAAATAAGACAAAAGAGATGAATAATAAGTTAAAATAAAAGAGAGGTGAAATGAAGAGGGGGAAAATAAAGAAATGAATAATAAGCTAAAATAAAATAGGGTTGAAAGGAAGAGGAGGAAAATAAATTCTTTTTTAATGTTGCAAGGAATATAACACTGTCTTGTTTAAATCCAAATATGCATCTTTCTAGCAAATTCTTTTTCTGTGTATTTTTAATGTTGCAGGGACATTCTTTGTATTGATAAGACAGGCACCCTTACAATGAATCACGCAATCATGGTTAATCATCTTGACTGCAGGGGTTTACCCCAAGAAAAAGTCTTACGCTATGCCTTTCTCAACTCTTACTTTAAGAGTGATCAGAAGTATCCTCTGGATGATGCAATTCTGGCGTTTGTATATTCAAATCGATTCAGGTTTCAGCCATCTAAGTGGAGGAAGATAGATGAGATTCCTTTTGACTTCATAAGAAGAAGAGTATCTGTCATCTTAGAAACAGAAGACGGACACTCACAATTCTTTGGCAGGTTCCTGGTAACAAAAGGAGCACTGTTAGAAGTATTGAGTGTTTGTTCTTTCATTGAGAATTTCGATAAAGATGAAATTTCTCCCTTCTCTTCAGATGATTATCAGCGAATTTTAAATCTCTCAGAAGATTTGAGCAATGAGGGGTTAAGGGTTATAGCAGTAGCTATAAGGAAGCTGGAAATGGTGTGTCTTTTCTTTTTGCATTCTTTCTTTTCATGCCAATGACATTGATTTTTCATCTAGATAGTTTACCAGGATTAGAAGTAGAAGCACTTCTTGTGTCTTCTTTAAATTTCTCTTCCCGTATTGGATAGGACACATTCACTAAAAAGACCACATTATCAAAACTATTCTTAGGTGAAATTATTATATAGGCCAGGACCACCACATATTTATGGTCTGGTCAATTTCTACATAATAAAATTCAGCTACATGTCATGTGGAAATTGGCTGAGAGCCTGAGACGATGGATACGTAGCAGTGAATCATACAATAATTTCTTATTCTTGTAGGAAAAGGTCCTCTCATAATGAATTCTTACATGAAATTTTTTGTCTATCTCTCTCATCATAAGCATTAAATAGGTGGAACCTTATTAGTATTTGTGAATATTTATGGAGAGAGATAGAAACAAAGTTTCCACGCAAGTTTATGTAAAAATTCAATGAGAGGATAAGAGAAGAAGGAGCATCTCATTGGCTGTGGCTAACTCACTTTCAATTTCAATTATACATGTGACATTGCAGCCGCAAAGATGCGAAACAAGTAATGGAAGCAAAAGAGAAGAGGAGGATATTGAAAGAGACATGATGTTCCTTGGCCTCATAACGTTTTTCGACCCACCAAAGGACTCAGCAAAGCAAGCACTGTGGCGTTTGTCCGAGAAGGGAGTGAAGGCAAAGGTTTTAACTGGTGACTCCCTCTCCTTGACAACAAGGGTATGCAGGGAAGTTGGCATAAGCACCACTCATGTAATAACAGGTCCTGAACTAGAGCAATTTGACCAAGACACTTTCCATGAAACAGTTCAAAGAGCCACAGTGCTAGCCCGTCTCAACCCAATTCAGAAACAACGAGTGGTACAATCCTTGCAAACAATTGAAAACCACGTTGTTGGGTTCTTAGGAGATGGAGTGAATGATTCACTAGCCTTAGATGCTGCCAATGTAAGCATTTCTGTGGACTCAGGTGTAGCCATTGCCAAAGACATGGCTGATATTATCTTACTTGAGAAAGACCTCAACGTGCTTGTTGCAGGAGTGGAGCATGATAGAATCTCTTTTGGCAACACAATGAAGTATTTTAAGATGTCAGTGATAGCTAACTTGGGAAGTGCCATTTCACTCCTCATTGCAACATTTTTATTCAAGTATGAGCCCTTAACTTCTAGACAGCTTCTTACTCAGAATTTCATCTACAGTGTGGGCAGATTGCCATTGCTTGGGACAAAATGGATGAAGAGTATGTTAAGACACCTCACAAGTCCTCAGGGAGAGGCTTGTCCATGTTCATATTGTGGAATGCACCAGTGTGCACCCTTTGTGATGTGGCAACACTTTTGCTTCTTTGGTTTTATTACAAGGCTTACACTGGTGTGACTCAGAAGTTTTTTCATTCTGCTTGGTTCGTTGAAGGTCTCCTATTCCAGACCTTCATCATCCATTTGATAAGGACAGAGAAAATTCCTTTCATACAGGATGTTACATCTTGGCCTGTGATTTTCTCCACTGTTGTGACATCTGCAATTGGAATTGCACTTCCATTCACACTCATTGGGAAGATCATGGGATTCTCCCTTATACCTCTCTCATATTTAGGATTTTTGGTGCTTCTTTTTCTGGGGTATTTTGCAGTTGGCCAAGTGGTTAAGAGACTTTACATATTGGTTTATAAGAGATGGCTTTGAATATCAAAACATTCATCAGTTTAGTTGCATCAAATGCTGCTGTTATGTAGTCAATATCAAGTAGAAACTTTTCGTTTTGCGAAACACATCCAACATTTCTGTAATTGTACCCTACAAATTTCAAAACAATATATAGGAATAACATTCATGGATGAATAAGACGTGCATTAAAATTTTGTATGCTATATTTAGCTAATTTAAGATAGTTATTAATGTTCTGTCCGAAATTCCAGTGCTTCCTGTCCTTTTTATATTTGGGCTATCAGTTCTCGATCCCTTATCATCAACTTCAGACCATAAGCATCTATAAAAATATGTGGAACATTTGAAGTATTCTACTTATTGCCTGCATTTGTATGAGTTGCATATTTTCCCAGGCCTTGTATTAATTAACAAAATCGGTTTAATGTTTATTTGATAAGACAATTCAGTTTGTTAGTCACTAAAATTATTTACTACAGATTATTCAGACAGAATTTTTTTTAAAAAAGGCTAAATTAATTGGAACGTTGAACCTGAAAAAAGACAGACCTTCATTAAAAGAAGAAAAAGGTCCTACCGGGAGTCGAACCCAGGTCGCTGGATTCAAAGTCCAGAGTGCTAACCACTACACCATAGAACCGTTTGTTATGTGTATTTTCCCATGATGATATATAACTAAAGGTAGTGTGTTAAAAAAATAATTTGTGATCTTGCAAAAAGCACACGAACATTGTCACCCTAACTACGTTTATTTAACCACTTTCTTCCTTATGATGTGCTGATTTCTCTATTTAAAAGAAGAAAACTTTTTGAAAGAGTAAAAATGTAAAATTTAGCAAAATGTTGATAGCCACTAACATTTTATCAATAGCAAATCTACTTTAGATTTTGTGGGAACAAAAAGCAAAGTAAGAAGACGGAAAGTTAAGTATAATATTGCAAGCAAGTAAAACAATGAAGTAAATGATAAAATATGTTTCACCAAAAATAAATAAAAAGATAAAAGAGGATTTGTAAAAAAACACTAGTAATATATTTGATTAGCACTACAAGAAAACTACAAAAAAGTAGAAACAGTTTACCTTAGTGCATTTAATTTTTTAGTGAGAAGTCGAGTTATAATCTTTAGAGTAAATTGTTCAAGCCTTCCTTTTTATAATTTTGTAGTTTTACACAAACCTCTATTATTTTATAAAAATATGCTATACTTAAATCCTGAACCTTTATTATTTTATAGCATGCTACATTTCTAAAATCATTTTTTTTTATAAATTTGACAAAATTATTTTTATTACATATATTGAGTTACTATACAAAAATAAAGGTTTTACTTTGAAGTGTAGAATATAAGTCCGTTAAAAAGTTCTTTTTGCCACTTCTTTAATGCTTGAAAAGATTGTGATCGTATGAATATATCCTTTGAAGATTTAGTTAGTCGCTCAAAGATTTTATTCAGCACTTTAGTCATTCACAAGGATCAATTTGGTGAAATTTAACATCTTTTCTCTCAAAGACTAATATGATTGTGTTTTAAAACTTTGAGGAACAACTAATTTAATGATAAATTAAAGGCTGATTTTAAAATTAAATACAAATTAATTATTTAATTAGCAAAAATGTGCAAAATTGAAACTATTTAGCAAAATGGGGTAGCCAAACACGCCCAAATGGGGCGTGTCTTTGTCCGTCTCTAATTCCGTCTCTAATTCCGTCTCTATTTCGGTCTCTAACACTTTTTTACACAATATTGGGGTTTTTTAAAAATCCGTCTCTAATTCGGTCTCTAATTCAGTCACTAACACTTAGAATATTGTTTTTTTTATAAATTCCGTCTCTAATTGGTCTCTAAATCAGTTGCTATTTTTACAGAATATTATATTTTTTTTTAAATGTTGCAACCACAATATTGTGATTTTTTAATTTTTTAGAACTGAAAACGTTTAAAAATTTACAGTATAATTTTGGTAAATAAATATTGGTTTTTGGGAAATTTGAATAGCCAAAAAAGCAGCAGTGACAGATGAATCCTAACTCACTGGATTTCTTTGTTTCACTTGTCCATTTAATTATCAAATACTGTAATACTGAATAAATGTTATTAAGAGAAGTAATTAAAAAAAATAAAAAACCTAACATTTGCTAAATGCACCCCCATTTTTGATAAGCTTAATCTTAATATTTAAAGTCATAACTTGATAGAAATATTCGATGGGGGCGTATTTTATGTCAAAACGCTCGAAATTAAGAGAAGTAACTAAAAAAGCATACAATTCAGTAATTAAATAAATAAAAAATTAGAAAAGAAGAAGTTTTTTGGAGGTTTAAATCTTAAATCACAATTTTGAGGCACTTAGAGGCCTCTTTTGGGAAAAAATTTTGGGCAATTCCTTTTGGAGTTGCCAAGGGCTTCTCCTCTCAATTACGATCGTTTTGACATATCATACACCTCAATCGGACATCCCAGTCAAAAGTTATGGTCTTCCGTAATTTACGAAAACACCGCGAAAACCCCACACCCCCTTTTTTTGCTGCCACGTGTCATCCTGTGCACAAACACGCCCCATTTGGGCGTGTTTAAATACGCCCCAAATGGGCGTGATTGACTGCCCCATTTTTCTAAATATTTTTCCATTTGCACCATTTTGCTAATTAAATATTTAATTTGTATTATTTTTATTAATGAGCCTAAATTAAATCTTTACAAAACTAATTTGGAGATAAATTTTTTAGAAGACTAAAATGATAGTGTTTTATTTAGTTTAGTCAGAAAAATTAAAATATTAATATAGTGATCCATGTAAGTCTATGGATGAAATTTTAAGTTTTATCAAGTTCAAATCCTTGTTAAGAAACCCTAAAAAATGTATGTAGTACTTTAATGAAAGGACAAATATTTGGGATCCACTAGAAATTCTAAGAAAGAAACACATAAAATATATGTATTTAGAGTTTAATAAGCATATATTGGAAAGAAAAAAAAATAGCCATCATCCTTAAATAACGACACCGGTCAGCGTGCGATACCCAGGGGTATGCACAGTGCCACAGTTTATCTATTAAATGTGAATCTGTCATAATCAATGGTTAAAATAATTGAGAGACAAAACTAGGACATACCGCACTGAAATATATATATTTTTTCTTTTATTTTTTTTTTTACTTTTTTCTTCTTTTTTGATTTTACTCTTTCTGCTTCATCTACACCGTCAATCTCTCATCGGATCTACCCTTCCTTGGCCACTGCTCTGGTATTCCTGCACATGATTTGAACGATCAAATCTCTCGAGAGAGCACCATAGGGCCTCGGAGGAGAGAGAAAAGGTCGTAAAGATACCGATGGTTGGCGGCGCCGGATCTGTTGCGCTGACGATGGATCTGCTAGCAGAAACTTCTCTTCAAGTGTGTTTCTGGTGCGCGGATTTTCCACGGGTGTTATGGTGGACGAGGGAGGAAGAAAAGAGAGTGGTGGCGCGATGATGACCAAGGAAGGTCTTGTGTTGCCCCAGACCACGACTTTGGAGTTTTTCCAGTGCGACTTTGGCGACAGATCTAAAGCTTTTTTCTTTTAATTTTTGGTTTTTGATTCCGATTTGTATGAAAGACTTGTTTTGTGTATTTTTGTTGATTTTTTATCTTGATTTCTTATATCTTAATGTTATACGTTGTATTCATAAAGAAAATGCATGTTATTATAAATCTGATTCTGAAGTTTTGAGTTTAATTTTTGTTTAAGGATGGTGTTTTTTAATTTGGGTGTCCAGCGGAATTACGATGGAGTCATGGAGGAAGAAGAGTATTTCAGGAGAGAGAATAAATCTAGTGTATGTAGTTCTATGGTAACCCCGTATTTATCTCAAAATCTAACGGTATAATTGATACATGTACCGTTCGGCCCCATTAGGGATATCCCACCCAAGAAGCCGTTCCCTCAATCATCTTCCTCTATGAACATTCATTGCACAACAACCCTTGACCTTTCCATTAGTACTTTACAATGGAAGAGTTGAACTCTGACTCCTACTGTGTCTGGAGAACAAAAATTTCGTGTTATGTGAAAAAGATCCTCTCATAGAGAAGGAGACCGGCCTGTTTTGCAACGCACGTCCAATTGAAGCCAACTTGTTATTAATACTGGTTGTTGAAGTTGAACTCCCACTACCGTGCTTCTCATTAACAACACTGATCATATCCTTGTTAGTTGATGAATTCGCTTTTTCACCATAATGATGGGTATCTAAATCCACCACCTCATCCATTGAATAAGCAGAAGTAGAATCCATCGAAACCAATCTTCTCAGAGGCTGTGTTTCCTCTTCCACTTCCCCTGCCGAAGAAGACACACCAGAACCATCATCAATATCTCCAACCCTCTCATGGTCAGAATTCTCCACCTCCACCTGAGCCTCTATGTTCTGCAGACTCTGATGTTCGGAAACATTTGAAGTCGTCGGATTATTATTATTCTGATCAACGGCTCTGATGACATGCGCGCCGCCAGTACCTTTCATCGCGTACCACAGGAGCACGACACAAGGGGCAATTTTTGTGAGAGCCGAGCCACGTGTCAATGCAAGGGATGTGGAAGGCGTGGCTGCACTTGGGCAACAACCTCAGACTCTCGTCGTGTTCGAACTCTCCGAGGCAAACCGAGCACTCGGTGCCGTCTATGATGCCTTCGTCTTTCTTGTATTTGAATACCGTGATGGAGTCTATGAGGGACTGTTGGAGACCCACCGTACGGATGTACCCTATCCGGTGGACAACCGCTAACTCCTCTTCCTCCACGTCATCATCGTTATCCGAATTCGGAGGAGAACCATCTCCGTTCAAATCCAACAATATGGGCGCGTCGCCGTCGACTCTTCTGTTTTGGTTGCGGCTATATCTTGTTGAGTAGAAGTACCTTATGAGTACGGAGACGGTGCAGAGAAGCATGATGACGCCAACCATGCATGCCATGACAATCATCGCGAGTTGAAGAACATTTCTGTGATGTTCTGTTAGGGAAGGTATCGGGAACACAGGATGTGGTTTTGTAATATTTCCAGCTGAAACTGGGGAAGGTGTTGGGGTACCATGGTTTTGTTGGGTTCCATTCTTAGGAAGAGAAGCCATTAATTAACGGAACAGAGGTAGAAGCAGGGTTGAAGTATTCTAATATTCTAAGGAGATGAGAGTGGGTGTGGATAATGTTGCATAGAGTGTGGCATGATTAAATGGTAAAATGAGAATTTCGGGCTTATTTGATGGGATGGGACCATTTCGATCGTTTTCTATTGGAGACTCAGACTTGCTTGCGAATTTACTTAGTGGTTTCTTTTTGTTCCAAGTCAATGAATTTTGTGATGGTTTCCGCGTTAACTTTAATGGTGGTGGGGAGTTATCAGATTCTTATAATCTACTGTGTTTTCATCAAGGAAACTTTCTCTTTTTTGTTTTTACATTAAAAAAAAGGACAATTTTTATTCTCGCTTAACTTTAAAATAATATTCTTATAAAGAATTTACTCAATTAATCCCAAATAAATTTGGTCACAGTAAACCATTGGGCTTTTAACCCTCCTATTGACATTCAGTTTGCTTTACTGCACGATGTTACTACTTACTAAGTTAAATCCCCCCCCTTCAAGACCCCGCAACCCTACCCGCCTAATCCCCGTTTTCTCTTCTCAAGATCAAATAAAGACGAAACCAAAAACATATAGTCAACATAAAAACAAATCTGCACGTCATAACAGTAGTCAAATACTAACAGCATCACTTTATGGCTGTTGATAGATCAAGATAAGATATGTTACACAAGTAAAAATTTGCCCAAAATTGACCTACTTATACGAGATATATATACCATCATCTTAGAGGAGCAGTTTGACCATTATTTCAAGCATCTCATGATCTCTCTTGGCGGTGTCCAGTTATTGTGGTGTCAAAAGAGGAACTTCTCCTGCAACTGTTAAGCCATAACCTTTGAGCCCGTCGTACTCAGCAGGATATTTGGTCATTAACCTTATTGTGTGAACCCCGAGATCTCGTAGTATCTGTCATACATGTATCATTCAATTAGTTGAAAAATAATGCTTATTCTGCCAAAATTAAAACAATAATTTACGATGAAACAAGTGAAAATAAATCGTTTCATACATAATAGTTAACAGGGATAAAGAGACAGAGCCCGCATTACATTTCAGTTGGTTTTAAGATGTAATCTAAATATATTGTATTACACACTTCCATTATTACTAGTAAATTTATCATTTGCTTTTGTATTCGTTTGATTTCTTATTTAAATAGTAGAATTGTTGCACTACAAGTGTGAGGTAAAGTTTTATTGGGTTAAGGTGTAATATCTATTTCACTTATATAGTTACTCATGATCCATTAGTATAAATTTCTCTAATATTTATCCTCATCGAGTTCGCAACAATTGGTATCAAAGCCGATGGTTCAACTTGGTGATCGACTCCAACAAGTAAAGATGGCAACGATGGATCCATGCACATGGAAATCCTTTGTATAGAAAGTCTTCTTGGTGGGTGACGTCCGTGCATGGAGGCCAAGCAGTGGGTGCTACAAGTGTTGCGACGGTACAAGGTACTAGAGCATGTCAACTCTAATGACCACCATAGAATACTCGTGGATGAAAATGACTTCCGCTCGAGGGGGAGGCTACCTGTGGGAGAGACTCGAGGAGATTGTTGGAGTACAAGTGTAAGGTAAAGTCTCACATCTAATAAAAATAAAAAAGCTGAGCACCATATAAGTGAGGAAAAGACCCATAAACTTGAGCTTTAAGGTTTTAGGTTAAAGTGTGGTGTCTAGTTCACTTATATGGTTACTCATGATCCATTGGTGTGAATCTTTCCAGTACTTCTTCTTATCTTTATCTAGACTAATTTAACAACTTGTTTCAATCTTGAACAAAGATGATTAATTGTGAAGGAAAATTTTTTAATTTGTTAATTGCAAACCAAACAGTACCTGTGCTCCAATAACGTACTCCCTACAATCAACAGGTAACTGCAATTCCTCATACTTGTCATCTTCCAATGGGCAAGCTCGGACCATGTGGCTAAAGCCAATACCTCTACCTTCATTTCCTCGGAGATACACCAAGACACCCCTACCTGCTGCTTCAATTTGCTTCAATGCAAGTTCTAATTGATTTCCACATTGACATGTTGCCCCAAAAATGTCACCAATGAGACATTCTGAATGTACTCTCACAAGTACGTCCAGCCCATCACCTATCTCACCCTGTTAATATCAAAAGCATGTTATTATAGTCACCAACACAAAAACACTAATTAAATCTCTCAAAATTTCACCCTTGCCACAGAAAACTAAGTGTCGCTAAGGATAAAACAATGCAAACGTATAACATATTCAAGATATCAAAAGCATGTTATTATAGTCACCAACACTAATTAAATCTCTCAAAATTTCACCCTTGCCACAGAAAACTAAGTGTCGCTAAGGATAAAACAATGCAAACGTATAACATATTCAAGAAATCTGACTATTTATTATTTGAGTCGTCAAATGTAGTGCATTTGTATCAGGATTCCTTAATTGGATTAAAAAAAGGTCCGAATTCTCGTGAGGCAGAGTACAGCCTCGGGCAATAAAGATGTAAACATTATTTTCTCTAGAAACATGATTGAAGATCAATCCGAGTGCTTAGAACCTGATTTCGTTGTATCTTTAATTCAACAAAAAAAAGTACTAACCAAGGATTATATGTCACGCCAACTACGAGCCAAGAAATCAAATTATGACATGTGCACATTTATTTAAAGAAAATTGTAATTTGACAGTTGCAGTTCAAGATGCTGATAAGTGTTAAGCATGCAAACATTGGTGAGCTGCTTACTTTAACCATCGCAATATGCTCAATCCCATCCAGAAATGACCGATAGCAATAAGCTTTGAAAGGTCCCCACATGGTCGGTATGAGTGCAGCTGAAGCACACTCTACCAACTTCTCCCTCTTTCTCCTGTATCTGCTAGTTCAGACCATGCAAACATTAGATACACCCTTAAAGTTCTCAAGTCTATCTTCCTTATGATAATTTGAAATGGTATACTTTAAAAATCTTAATATGGGCCAATCCAAATAGCAATTTGATCAGTGGTGAGTCTAAACATTGGTACAATTTTGTGTTTAAGGAAATGTGTTTAAGATATTCATCACTTTTTACATTATTATTACAAGACTTCCTTTAAATAGAAACCTGTATGTGACACGAGTTTGATGCGCGGTATGCAGGGTCATTTAGAAAATTATGTAACTACACTGGTGATTTCTTAGAAATTACCTTATTAAATCAACAATGGATATGATTTTCAAGTTTTCTTGCTTTGCCATTTGTCGAAGCTTTGGTAATCTAGACATTGAACCATCATCATCTACTATCTCACATAAAACTGCAGCAGGTTCCAAGCCAGCCAACACAGCAAGATCAACTGAAGCTTCTGTGTGTCCTGGTCTTTTAAGAACCCCTCCATCTCTGTACTTCAGGGGAAATATATGACCTGGCCTATTGAAATCATCAGGCCTCGAATTTCTTGATGCAAGTTTCAGGATTGTTGTTGCTCTATCTTGAGCGGACACTCCTGTTGTAGTGCCTTGCTTTGCATCCTATTCAATTGTTTTGTTATCAGATAAGAAATCAAATCCACATTAATACATTTTACTTGAAAACACATATCCTCCTACTCTTTACAAAGAAAACTGTGCTTAAAAATCATTATCCTATTTTTTCTTACTAGAGGATTATCAATCAAGAATGAAAAGCCTATATATGTACCACTGTCAATGTGAATGCGGTGCCAAGTTTTTCTCCATTATCCTTCTGTGTCACCATCAGTGGGAGTTGCAGCCTCTCTAAGTCTTCTTCTTTCATGCTTACACACACTATCCCAGTTCCACACTCCACAATAAATGCAATTGCCGTTGGTGTCACCATTGATGCTGCCATTATCAGATCGCCCTCGTTTTCTCTATCTTCATCATCGACAACAATAACTAACTGCAAATTTGTCCCAAGTAAGCGAATTTCTTAACATGGTGCCCTTGGAGGATAAAGAATTGATCAACAAAACAACATATTAATTAACCTTTCCCTGACGAATATCTTCAATGGCCTCAGGGATAGAAGAAAAACCCTGTGTAGGACAATCCAGATCATATTCATTTCTATCAGCAAAGAAGCCATTCATTGTAGGACTTATCTCATCAGAGACTGTTCCAAAAGAAAATGTATCAAGTTGCTGCCTAATTCTAATTGGTTCTTCTGCCAATTTGTCTATTAAGACATCTTGTCTTGGACTGGTATAGTTGTTAGGATGAGATAGTATATCTCCTTCTCCAGATATCACAGCCCTCACTTTATCAAACTCGAAACTGAATTTCATTTTTCTAATGGGACTAGCCAACATGAAATCAGATTTGTATCTGCTTGCATTGAGTGGAGGAGCGCCACTTACAATACACCGCCTTCTAAACAGAAGAAGCAGCCATCCAATTACACAAGTGGAAGAAGAAGAAGAAGAAAGTGACAACAATTCTTAGAGGACATTAGATTGAATAAATTTGCACCAAGTAATAAGCTCAATACATGCATGCAAATATTGACATTACTCATGTTTCAATAAAATGCAAGGGATATCCGTTTTGTTACATTATTACCATAAAAACCACAGGCAAACAATCCCAAAATTCAAATATTGGCGAGATGGATTTCGAAATCTGCAGGTCTTACTCACTAATTATAGTGTACTGTGTACATATTCATTAATATTTCGTACAGATTAATGTAGGACTTGTAATCCATTTGATTCATTTTCATATCAATCCCAATTAATGTTTCATATATATGAACGACACTAGATAAAGTAATGTAGGGAACGTATTACATTACATGTGCCAAAAGCGGAAGGTATGTGGTCATGGAAAAAGAAAAAGGGCATATAAACACAAAAAGAAAAAGAAATGGTAATTAATGCAAGGCTGAAAGCTCACTTGGAACATGTGTGCAGGGACATGGAAGAGCAATGAAAATTGACGAAAGCCATTCAGTGTCTGAAAGATACGGACAAAGGTAAGTAAGATAAGAAGAGCGAACACCAGAGATTCATTCATCTGTAACATATGGTTACGCGATTGGTTGTGTGTATATATTGGTAGCTCCGCTGAGGTGGCACTTGTCTCTTCATGACCAGTTACACTTACAAAACCAATTGCCTTGTTTATTTATACCTTTTACGTTCTTTCCTGGAGAAATTTTTACGTGACCTTTGGTAAGAAGGAATATGAAAATGTACAAAATTTTTCTTTGGTTTACAAAGAAAATCATTTTCATGATAGGGATTAGCGGGTCTACTAATTTTTTTCGTTCACTACTCGATGTTTTTTTTGTCCAACCACAGGTATTGGAAGGCCATCCGGTTTAAGCAGAAAAAATCCCACGACATTTAATTCACGCACTCGGTGCTTCACAATACTCATGTTTGACATCTTATTCAAAGAAAATCAATCATTAATTATTTCACTCAAATATACAAGTACCCATTAGCTAGTATGTAATTTTCATATTATCAGATTCATCAAAGACAAATTCAGGTGTTTATATTAGTCTTCAATATCATATTTTCTTATAATATTCTTTTACTGATCCGTTGTAATATTTAATAAAAAAAATTATCATTTTTTATATAAAAATCAATAAAAATATACGCACTTAATATTTGTTCCAATATTATAACTTGGATGGTGAGGTTTTCACTAGAGCTTAATGGGGAGGCAAAAAAAATAAAGAAGTGCTTTTCAATGGATGTGGTGATCTCATTGTCATCTCCTGACTCCTACCCCTAACTACCTGGAAAGGCAAGAGAAGTTAGTACAAAATATAAATGTCATTTTCGCCTTTGAAAAGGGCAACATCAATGGTTATGGAATGGTCACCCTGGTTAGATTCCATACCATTGCCATTTGTAAATATATTAAATTTTCCTTGATTTCAAATAATGTCAATTAACCTGCACCAGAGTATTGTTTGTAACTTCTTCTTGATTTCAAATAACTTTCATATCAGGCTCCACCTATGTTTCGGGTCTTGGCAATCACAGTACTAACATGTTGCCTGCAACAGATTCAAACTTTGTGTGACAATCTTATCGTTCTCTTTTATAGACATACATATTTATCCATTTTGGGATGCATATTACTTCATTTTCATATATGAGGATATTTTGGTTTTTTTCTCAACCTTAGGTAAATCTTATAAACTGAAATTTCTGACTCTGGTAATTTAATATTTGATTCTTTTCTCCCTCTGTGTGCTCAAGCCCAATTAGATGCTGATTTGCATTAGGAACTGCATAAGCTCAAGCCCACATGGACAATCGTTGTAAAAGATCGTGGACTTTTTAAACTAAACTAGGTGATTTCTTAACACTATATACCAAACCGTTGCTTGAAAAAGACTAGGTTTGGCTTCTGACATCGGTTATAATTACAATCGATCAAGAAAATCAACCTTTAGTATCAGTTGGAATCATAATCGATCCAGAAAATTAACTTTTTACATAAGTTGTAATTATAATCGATGTTAAAGGTTAAAATACCCTTTCCTACCGGAAAACTACACTAGTTTGGTGAAAAAAGTTAAAGATCGGACCTTGTATCAAGAGCAAAACATCCTTCCATGCTCTTGAGTTCGGCATATGGGCCATTGTATTAAAGTACTTCAATTGTAGTGTTCAGGGTATGACAACTGAGAACTATCAAAAGTTGTGATTAATATGTAGCTATGTAAATTATGAACCCTGTCTTGGCGTTATTGTAAAATTTTGTCACAATCACTGAACATTTCATGTGACTTGGATCCAAAGTAGAAATATGTTATGAGAAAATATACTACCTTTTTTTTTCTATATATTGAAATCAAGTCTATTTCAGCTTTGCTGTCACTCTTGTTTGTTCAAGTTCATTTTCTTATCATAGATTCGGTTAAAGGCGTGTCTTTTGCCAATGAGAAAAGCAGAGTAGGGAAAGAAGAATAATTGGCTATACAACAGACGCTGAAACATTCTGCGAAAGTAGTTTTCTGTCTTTTTTGGCTTATTGACCTAGGTGCATATGTGCCCTGTGCGATTTTTATGAAACAAAGCATGCTGTCTAGCATCATAGACCTGGCATGAGGATCAAAGTATGTGATTTTATTTATTTCCCTACATGTTTTATAATGTGAATATCTCCTGAATCAGCAATATAAAAAACGACAGTTCAAGTGTGGAGGATCAAATGCATGCAGGGAAAAATCATGAGTAGAGAAGAACTCGTAATCATGAGATCACAAGGCTGAAACCTTATTGTTGCACCTAGGCTCATCTTCTTCCTAAATATGGAATGTCTTGTTTGTATTCCCCCTACATATAGGCTGCTACCCTACTTGTTCAAAATTTCAAATGAATGGTTACCACACCTAATCATGTGCTAGTTTGTTTAAATTTTATAAAAAAAAAAGTATTTCAAGTATGCTTACCTTTCTATCCACACTTGGTTTATTAAAATAAACAGTTATTTCAACAAATAAGTTTCAATAAATTGGTTCCATATAGTCAGTAATTTTGGTAAGAGGATAAAGCAATAAACACGTCAAGGGTACCTCAAGTATGCTTATCTTTCTAGCTACACTTGGTTTCGGGACTAACTGAAGTAATCTCAAGACCCTGGTCAGAACAGTATGGTATTGTAAACAATTTAACGTTGTCCTATAAATTTTTTTACAATATTACAAGTACACTACTATACAACTGAGTCATCTAAGTTTTCCTCTAGATCTATCACTAATGTCTAATATTTGTCAATAATTCATGGAAATATAATAATCTAAGAAACGTGTGAAGTTTGCTTTTGTCTTGTGTTTATGTATATGATAATCTCTTGTGATGTAATTGATTGTGGAAAAGAGAAGGGACTAATTGTATAGGTGGTAGTTTTGAGTGGGGTGCTGTAGTATAGAATGGTCCACAAAGGCGTAGAAAGGGAATGGAATGAAGCAAATTTCTATTTGCTTGAATGCTTGGTGGGGGATACAAAGGAATGATCATTGGTGGAATGAGCTTGAAATGTAAATATAACATCCAAATAAGGAAAAGACTATGGATGAAGGGGGGAAAATGGGTGTCCTGGTACTCTGCCTCATTGTGTACGGATTTCATTAATTAAACCTTTTTCATTTCATACATGGATCATAATGGCTATAGGTATCGGATTCATTTCGTTTATTTATGTTCATTGTTTTGCTTTGCAGAAAGGAATGACAAATGGTTGGTAGGAGATTCATCATGTTATTCTTTAAAACCCTTAATTAGTGCAATACAAACTTTCTTCCTTTTAGTTCAATGAATTAGTAAAGGGATAACTGCTCTGATTCTTGAACTCTTGAATCTCAATATTGTTTTAATCTAGTTGCTATGGCTTCTGCATTTTATTTTAAGTTATTGACTCTTTCCATTTCGTTAATAATGTTATGTGGTGATGTTATTTTGTTTATAGTATTGAGAAATGAATCATGTATGGACTCAATTATGAGGCAAGTTCATTCATATTTTTAAGTGTTACTTTTTTCTCTCATCATATTTGTTCCATTTGTTTGTGTTCTGCCATGAATTTTTTGTCTTATGATGACAGAGTTAAGGCTCAATGAGTTGACTGTTACTGATGTGATCAGGAATTAGTTTTATAGATCTTGATTTTTCTTAAAACTGAAATTGAAATGAATTTATTTATGTTAGAAAAATCGTATTCCAAAAGGAAGTGTAGAGTAAAACTTGGTAAGAATCTCTCAACTCAATCCAAAAGCTACAGAGGACGATATTTCTGGTATCAGAAAGCTGTTAAATGTTTTGGGGTGATCATTTGGGTTGTCTTTGGAAAATTGACGGTCCACACCTTTTCAATTTTCTTAGAAGTAAGAAAGAGAAAAAATAATAATTATTAAATTTAATATTAATATATTGATAATGTAAAATAATTTTATATTATCATTTGATTATAAATCATTATTTGAATTATTTTAATATAATTATTTTAAAAGTCAATAAATTATAAAATAATGAATTATAATTAGAAGATTATGTAAAAAATAATATACTCTCAATACATAATAATTTTTGTGATAATAATAACACTCTCAAGGAAAAGGAGGGCCTCCTCGTCAAGATTCTGTCTTCTTTCCCGTAACTTTTGGTTATTCTTTCTTTGATTTGGATTGCACTCACAAGTAAGAAAATAGAACATAGTTGCCTACCACTAGGTGTTATGCGCTGTCCGACAAAGCCTCTCACCTAATCAAAATCAAGCCTTCTTTTTCTTTGGTGGTGGGGGGATTCATCTGCTATTAATTTTCTCTTCCTTGTGTATCTTTGTTGTATTCCATGCACAGTAACCGGTAGTACGTCCTTACCAAACCAAAAAGGCCTCTCTCTTTCTTACTTTCTAAAGCATTGGAACTAATCAAAATCACTTTTGCGAAAGCCATGCGATTGGCTGATTGATCATTTATTTGTAGGATCGGTGTAATTCACAAGTTAGCTAAGGCCTAAGGTGGTGTTACCTTTGCTTTTCCCCCAAATTTTCATATTCATGAATCCATGCATTTGCAAGTTGCAAATTCAAAGTTTCCCTCTTCCCCCATGCAACCTCAAATTTTGTCTCTCCACATCTTAAACTTACCTTGTCTTATGTGTTCTTGTTTGTGTACGATCGGACAAGGGAGGGGAGCAACGTTTTTACGCATTAGCAAAGGTTGTGTGGGTCCTAAGTTTACTGTCTTATAGAAAAGTTTCACTAATTTGGCGGCCAAAGATTTTGCTAGGAGTCTAGATTTTTGACATCATTACTATGTTTGAATTTGGCCAGGTGTGAATACAGCCCATGCAGTGTTGAAAAATGAAAATCATGCAACCTAGACTAGAACCAGCTTTTGCTTCCTAAACAAATCTTAAATCACAGATTCCAACTTTATAGCTAGAAAGCACTCAAGTTGCAAGTGTGTTCCGCTTTTGGTAGTTCTACCCACGATGGCGTTTTTTCTACCTAATTGAGCACACTTGTGTTTTCCACTTATGCTCAAATGTCAAATCTGATCTTGTTTGATAGCAGAATTTCAATCTTGGTTAAATTTGGCTAGGTAACGTGATAAACGTTTGCTTTAGCTTCTTGGACAAGGGTCAAAGGAATGCATTGGATAGATTTTACATTGAATTATACAAATATATATTAGGAGGGAGTTTGTTACTGTTGTGTTTAAAAAAAAAATTGACAGCAAAAGGGTTTGTTTTTTTTTTTTTAAGCTAAAACCATAAATACTCGTTGCCCACTAACTAGCTGATATCTTGATCCACAAAATCAGCAACAAATTAACATAACAGTAAAAATAAAGATGCAGTTAAACACTCCTAAAAATAAGGCTGACCAAGTAAAATAAAAAATAACTAATTAATTTCTAGAAAATAGGACATCAATAACAGCCTTGATACATCAACACTCTCCTCCTGGATCAAGTGCTGCATACACCTAGCTTTGCCCTGAGAAGTTCAAATCGACCAAAATGAAATGACTTGGTGAATATGTCAGCAATTTGGTTTTCTGAACTGCAATACATTAGCTTCACCTCTCCAGCCTTCTGCACTTCTCTCAAAAAATAATACTTGATCTTAAAATGCTTTGTTCTTCCATGAAATACTGGATTATGTGAAATGGCAAAAGCAGCTTGATTATCCACAAATATTTCTATGCCTTCTTCTTGCTCCAAATGTAGATCTTCCATCAGTTTCTTCAACCATAATGCTTGATTCACGGCTGCAGTAGCTGCAATGAATTCAACTTCTGCAGTTGATTGAGCCACTATTTCCTGCTTCTTTGAACACCAAGAAAAACATGTCGACCCAAATGTAAAACAATAACCTGAAGTACTCTTCATATCATCCACTGATCCGGCCCAGTCACTGTCAGAATACCCCTGCAACTTAAACTCTTGAATTCTGCAGAATTTAATTCCATATGAAAGAGTACCCTTCAAGTACCTTAACACCCTCTTTGCAGCTACCATATGCAGCTCACTTGCACAATTAAGAAACCTAGACAAGACACTTACAATAAACATAATGTCTGGCCTAGTTGCAGTGAGATACATTAGGCAGCCAATTAAACTCATATATACTCTTTCATCTGCAGGTTCTGATTCATCTTTCTTTTGAAGTTTTTCCTTCTGACCCATTGGAGTACTTACACTCTTGCACTCCTCCATGTTGAATCTTTTCAGGATCTCCTTCAAGTACTTCTTCTGACAGATAAAAATTTCATTCTGAATTTGCCTAACCTCCATCCCCAGAAAATAAGACATCTCACCAAGATCAGTCATTTCAAACGTTTTCATCATCTCCTTTTTAAATGCATTAATTTGAGAACTATTACTCCCTGTTACCAACATATCATCCACGTAAAGAGACATCACCACTAAGTCAGATATTAACTTCTTGACATATAAAGTGGATTCACTAAGACTTTTCTTGAAACCCAAACCCAACAAGTGCTCATCCATCTTGCTATACCATGCTCTGGGAGCTTGCCTTAGGCCATAGAGAGCTTTTCTCAACAAATAAACCTTCTCCTCTTGACTTGGTGTGACAAAGCCTTCTGGCTGCTCAACATAGATCTCCTCCTGCAACTCTCCATTCAAGAATGCAGATTTTACATCTAACTGATACACTTTCCATCCTTGTTGAGCTGCCAAAGCAAGAATCATTCTAATTGTATCTAGTCTTGCCACCGGAGCAAAAGTTTCTGAGAAATCAACTCCCTAAACCTGTGCATATCCCTTCACCACTAACCTGGCTTTATGCTTATTCACTGAGCCATCAGGATTAAGTTTGGTCCTGAACACCCATTTTACTCCAATCACCTTCCTGTCATCAGGCCTTTCAACTAACTCCCATGTCTGATTTTTTTCTATCATAGCCAACTCTTCTTTCATAGCATTCATCCATCTCTGATCACTTTTAGCTTCCTCATAACCTGAAGGTTCCAAAACAGCCATACTACCTCTGATATATATCAGTTAGAGATCTGGTACCTCTAATTGGATCATCATTTACCAGCTCATCTGATTCTAGTGAGACCTGCTTATGCTTGGCTTGTGGCTCAACTGTCCAGTCCCATTGCTCATCTTCTAGGAACTGAACATCCCTGCTAATGATCACCTTCTTTGTCTGTGGTTGATAGATCTTGTAGGCTTTTGACACTAGACTATAGCCAACGAAGATCCCAGGTTCAGCTTTCTCTCCCAGCTTGTCTCTCTTGACCTGTGGAATGTGAGAGAAACACAAACAACCAAACACCTTCAAATTTTTTAAAATTGGCTTAAAACCAAACCAAGCTTCGAAAGGTGTCTTATTTTCCAATACCCTTGTAGGCAGTCTATTCAATAGAAAAACAATTGTGTTTGCTGCCTCCGCCCAAAATTCTTTTGGTAGATTATTCTCATGCAGCAGACACCTAGTCATCTCCACAATGGTTCTATTCTTTCTCTCACTAACTCCATTTTGCTGTGGAGAATAAGGAGCAGTAAGTTGATGCTCAATTCCAGCTTCTTCACAGAAGGAGTTAAACCTTTGTGAAGTATATTCTGTTCCATTATCAGATCTGATGACCTGAATTTTGCAGCCACTTTGGGTCTCAACCCATCTCTTAAACTTCGAAAATACCTCAGCAGCTTCTGACTTTTGCTTCATGAAATAAATCCAGCACATTCTAGTATAATCATCAATGAAAATAAGAAAATACCTGCTACCATTTAGTGAAGGAGTTACGTGCGAACCACAAAGATCTGTATGAATCTGCCGCAACTTCTTTGTAGCTCTCCAAGTGGATTCTTTGAAAGGAAGTCTTGTTTGTTTGCCCAAAAAACAAGCCTTGCACCTTGTGATCTGCTCCTCCAGTATTGGTAACCCAGTTGCCATTTCATTTCTCTGCATGAATAGCAAGCCTTTGTAATGAAAATGCCTCAGCCTTTTGTGCCATATCTCTGAATCACTAGCTTGACACTTGAATGCCACCTGCTCCTTCTCAAGAGGATTTAGAGAAAAACTCTTCTGTTGCATCTTTATCCTGAACAGCTCCTGACCACTGGAGTCAAAGATCAAACACTTCCCCTCTTCAAATATCACCTTAAATCCATTTTCTACTAACTCCCCCACACTCAACAAATTCTGATCAATATCAGGCACATACATCACACCAGAAACCAGCTTAGTTCCAGCATAACTCTCTATCGCTACAGTCACTTTTCCTTTCACTTCTAGGTACTCCCCATTTCCAATTCTCACTATTGACTTCAATGACTTGTCAAGGTCTGTAAATAGCTTTTCATCACTTGTCATGTGGTTTGTGCAACCACTATCAACAAGCCAACTGTCACATGGAGTACCAAAAGAGAAACAAGAGGCAACAAACAATTGATCTGTTTCATACTGGTCTGCAACATGTGCCTCACCTTGCTGTCGATCCCCCTTTTCTTTGCAGAACCTTTCAATGTGTCCAAGCCTATGACACTTTCTGCACTTTACATCTGGCCTCTTCCAACACCTAAAGTGTGGATGATTCTGCTTTCCACAGTGCTTACATGAGGAATATCCACCCCAATTGTTCTTAGAGCTGACTGCACCGTTCTCTCCTGCAACAGCTTCTAAACCACTACTGTCATCTCCTTTCTTCCCTTTTCCTCCTACATTATGTTGTTCTTTGGCCTGTAATGCTCCTTCTGTACTTCCTTCAAGCCTCATTAACCTTCTCTGCTCTTGTGCTTGCAGAGCACTTAAAAATTCTGACAACTTGATCTGAGACAAATCCTTGGTATTCTCCAAAGATGCAATGGTTGCCTCAAACCTTTCGGGCAAGGAAACAAGAATCTTTTGGACTAGCCTGTTATCAGAGAGGTCAGTGCCTAGAGTTCTTGCTTGATTTGCAATATTTATCAACTTATCAGAATACTCCTTAATTTTCTCAGACTCCTTCATCTGCAGTCTTTCAAATTCTCTGATCAGATTCAGTCCTTTCATGCTTCTAATCCTCTCATCCCCTTGATACTCAGCTTTGAGGAAGTCCCAAATAGCTTTGGCTGATTCATAAGACATGATTCTGCTGAAAATGGCAGGTGAGACAGCAGCATATAAATAAGACTTTGCCTTTGCTTTCCTTGTTTTCGTCTCCTTGTGAAACTTGATCTGATTGATGGTTGGATTTTCAGGAAGGGGAGAAACTTCATAATCTTCTTCTATAGCTTCCCAAAAATCACAACCCTCTAGATAGGCTTGCATTCTCACTGCCCAGGCTTGATAATTTTCTCCATCAAATGCTGGTGGAGCCATTACTAAAAAACCACTTGATCCTCCCTCCATCTTGCCTTTGGCTTCTTTGGATGGAGACTTTCCTCTCAATCTATTTCACAATTCACTCATGGTCCCTTAAGATCATGAAGGCTCTTGATACCAATGTTGTGTTTTAAAAAAAATTGACAGCAAAAAGGTTTGTTTTTTTTTTTAAGCTAAAACCATAAATACTCATTACCCACTAACTAGCTGATATCTTGGTCCACAAAATCAGCAACAAATCAACATATCAGTAAAAATAAAGATGCAGTTAAACACTCCTAAAAATAAGGCTGACCAAGTAAAATAAAAAACAACTAATTAACTCCTAGAAAATAGGATATCAATAACAGCCTTGATACATCAACAGTTATCCATATTGATTTTATAAAATTCGAGCATCATTTTTTTTCACAGAAGAAGCCTGTAGTTTAGACAAAGGAAAAAATATTTTCATAATCTGTGGAAGACTTTTTTTTCTTGTGAAGAAAAGGTTTAGATCAAGAGAAAACACATCTTCTTGCAAAGTTAGAAAAGACCACCAACTTCAATGAAAATTTATATAGTGAAATTTACCTATCGGTTACCAACAGAAAAGTTTGAAAATGGAACCCAAATCGTCGATAGGGGTTCTAGATGTGTTAACTCCTACAAACTAGTATGAGAAAAATGTATTAAAAATTTAATCTATGCATGACTCATTTAATGAAAAAAAAAAACTCCTGCTTATAGTATATTATATTTCTTTTAAAAAAAACATTTATTCACATTCTTGTATCTAAATGTTGTAAAGTCTAGCATTTGTCCCTTAAAGTCCTATGCTCGACCAATGAACTTTGAATTACTTAACCTAATGTATTATAAACATGTTAAATATGATTCATCATTCATCCAATAAAATATAGTGATCTAGTCTTGCTAATTTATTAATTTTTTATTTTTATAATTGGACGGACTGGTTCAATTTATATATGGATGAATTGAATGGTTAGTGAAAAAATGGAGTAAATTGTCACCCGACGCAACTACTAGTTTGCTGATAGTGAGAGTTCGGACTTCCATTTCTATATCCTCTACTTTATGGATTTTGTTGACAACAGCAGAGTATATGATAAGAACAATTTTATTTTTTTGAAAATGATAGAATCGAGGTTTTTATTTTTTATTTTTTCAGCTTGTATGAGGGGAGTGTTTAAGAATCAAATCGGGAAGTTAAACCCAGCTGGAGAAGTTGGATTCGTCAGATATTCATTCAAAAATGATTCGTGTTTGAAAACAAACAGAGCCTTACCCAGATGCTTTTGTACAAGTCAGCGACACGAATAATTATGTCCTAGAGTGACCATGCAGGTTTATTCTCATGCAATCTTAGGATAGGGTTCACGTTCTATCTGCGCACATCGGCACATGGATTCAAGACAGATTGACATGTCATTGAATTCACAAAAATGGCCCCTTGTCGGAAATGCTCTGTTTCTCTGTTCTTATATACTGTGTTTGCCTAAATCTTAGGTTTACGAAACATATATTGTTTCTGAAGCGAAGTTCTCCCTGTAGTTGTCTACAAATTGGACATGTCTGTTCCCCCCATCCAAAGTTTTCAGCTCCCTGCAATCTCTTCTTGTGGCTATGTTTGGTTTTGCATTAGGAACACTACACCCAAACTCGTGTTTGAGCTTGTGTAACATGATTTTGTTAGAAAAAAAAATATTTGGATGGTTTTAACTAATGTTCGAAAGATTAAAAAGAGAGTGTTAGACATAATGTTGTTAGTATTTTTCAAAATAATTTATATTAAAAGAGCTTTTACAAGTTTTTTTGCCCTATAAAAATTTATTTATAACTCTTGTAGTATTTTTCAAACTTATTTTAATAAATTTATCGTTGAAACTTATTAAAATAATCATGTAGGTTGTTTCAGTAAGTTTCATGAATTCTGTAAAAAAAAGTTTCATGAATTAAATTTATAACTCGGGTGATAGAAGCTTATAAAGTTTAATTAAGTTGTTTACTTGGATACATTTTAAATTTTACTAACGTTCCTTTCCAATCCAAGATAGATGATAATGTAGCTCCCACAAAAGCCTAGTCGGGACCCGTTTGTGTATAAGTTTTTCTTCAAGCATTTTTATAAAAATAAAATAAATAAATAAATATTTTTTTTATAAATTAAAATTAAATTTTTATTAACTAATTTGTAAAAATTTTCTTATATAATTTCTAAACTAATAAAAAATTAATTTTAATTTATGAAAAAATTTATTTTATTTTATTTTATTCTTTTAAACATGTTCTGAATCTTCGTGTGTCTCTAGGATGGGACGGGTTGTAGCGTGCAAGAGTTGCACAGGTCTTGCACGGTGCTAGAGAAACGAGAACTGTCGATATATCTGTAAATTATTGGATGACTTAGATTAAAGATATCCCTCCGGTTAAAGATTGGCACTGTAATGGTTTTTTTAAAAGATGAATGCCACGTGGTATAACAAAATGTCAGGATAACGATTTTCTCTCTCCCAAACCCTGGTCCTTTACTTTCTTCTTTTTTTTTTCTTATCGTATTTTAACGAGAGTAAAATCTAGAAGATTATACGGATATTAAATTTATTTTTGATAAAATATTTCAGTAGTTTTTATTTTTTTATTAATTAAAAAATTAGTTTATTTGTTTATAAGAAAAAAATTTCTTATTTTATAATTAATTCTTTTAAATAAATCATAATTTTATAATTTAATAAGTTAATTTTTAGTTTTCAATTAACTTTTAAATTAGTTTAATAAAAAATAACCTAAGTTAAAAGTTCATAATGTGTAAATTTTAAATTATAATAATTTTCTATCATTTTTTATATTTAATTTAAAATAATAATTTTAAATTATTAAACTTATGATAATTTATTCCTTAAAAAAAGTTTCTATAATTTACATGTGACTGTTTATTATTATAAATATATTATTTTTTTTATAAAGTGTATAAAAATAAAGTAATAAATTATTATTAACAAAAAAAATAATTTTCATGTTGTGGCAAATTGATAATATTTTTAAAATTTTAAGTAATTATTATTAATAAAGAAATCATGTATTTTAAATTGTACATTTATATGTATTTTTTTAGCTTTTCAAGAGCAATGATACATGGCTTGAAGACTAATTGACACAAATCATAATGGTCAAGGATGGATGTAGGTTGAAGATTATGGGGACAAATGCCCCTACTAACTTCTTAAGGTGCTTTATATATAATATTAATGTATATATTAAAAAAAACCTTTAGTAATGATTACAAAACAAAGACAACTAAATGTATATGACATGTTAAAATAGACCTATTATTTTATTTTCTAAATAAAGTCAATAATCAGTAACTTTTGCAGTTTTCAATATTATATATATTAGGCATTCAAAAAATATTATATATATTAGGAGAAAACAAGTACTTCATGCCAAATTGCTTTTTCTTATTTTTTTAAATAAAAAGAAAGATAATGAAAATTAATGAATGATTTGAAAAGATAGTTATATGGATAAAATAATAATTTACGAATGTAATTATAGGAGTAAATGTGTATAAAATATTGCACCAAAATATCATATTTCTTTTATATATATAATTATATGTATATTATACTAAATTTAGTAAATGGACTGTTTTGTATTAATACCATGATTAGAAAAAAAATACATGACTTAGAGGATAAAAATTAAAAGAAAAATACATTTTCAAATTGAGAGCGTTGACTAAATTATCTTAAATCGATTTTAATTGTATTTTTACTTAATATATATTTATACAATGTAAACAAAGAAACTATGAAAGTTTTTGATAATTTTGATTCACAATTCCATAGTTTTGTCTCTTTTTGTATAAGTTTTCTATATATTTTTATTATCTTCATTTAATAAAATTGGGGTTTAATATTAAATTAATAGATTAAATATGATGCCTCGAAGGAAGGACATAGGGGGAGTTGCATATACGAGATCTGAAACCAGAGTTAGACAACAAAGAAGATGGAGGCTACCATACGAAAGCAAAATAACTTTCGTATCATGCGAAACAAATCATAGCCGTGGATTGAAAATGCGGAATGGGTTAAAAGGTTCAGAACCGGTTGCGCCAGTTTTTACTTTTCATTTTAAATCATAATTAATACTTTTAAAAATGTATGACATTTAAATTATTATATAGTATTTATTTTAAATTTATAATTATGTGGACTTTGAAAATTATATTTATAAATTGTTATATTTTATAAAATAGAAGAACTTGGTATGAATAAAAATTAAACAAAAAGTATTGAAAATGGAAAAATAAATAAAACAAAATGTTGTTGTTTTTTAAAAATTCATCATATGTTATAATAAATTGATTATGAAAAAAAAAACAAAAAATAAAAGTATATTTGTAAAGCACAAAATATTGAAGTTAAAAAATAATTACAATAATGATATTTTTTTTTATTTTTTTAAGCATGAAGACATAATAAATAACATAAAATAAAAGTATATTTGTAAAGTATAAAATATTGAAGTTTAAAAATAAAAATAATAATGGTATTTTTATTATTTTAAGCATGAAGATTAGATAACATAATACAAAATATATATTTTTTAAATGATGGTAATGTAAATGATTATAACTTAAAAACTTAATTGCATATGAATAAATAAATTGTTGTTTGAGTAAAAGAAAAATAAATTGAAAATCAAAACTGATTATGCAATAAAATTTAGACAAAATTGCATATGATTGAATATCGATTATTTGAAATGTTGTTAATTGTTGATAACATAAATAATTTTGTGTAAATTAACAATATCAAAGAAAAATAGAATTGATTGATGATCTAAGTTTTTTAAGCTCTGAGTACTGTGGTGTGGTTCCTAACAACATAATAGTAATTTCATCATTAATGGAAATGGTAACATAGCACAAATTATTGATGTCATTGTACGAAAATAAACAGAGTGATTAAAAAATTAATTTGTTGTTATTATTAAAAATATGTATGGATGAATATTCCTGGACTACCCTTTGTTGGTCCCGAGGGACGGAGGAGGCTAGGTTAGCCGAAAGATGGTTATCGATTCAAGGACGCAAGGTGTCCCTGTTTTTTCAGGGTAATAAGGGGTAGAGAAAATGTCTCGAGCCAAAGTTCGAGTACTAGGCGATACAGCGTTTAAGTAATCCATGTCATTGTCGCAACCTGTCTGACCATGATGGGACAACAATGAAAAAAAGAAAGAAAAATGATAAATTGTCTTCCTAAAAAAGGAAAAACTTGAGAGGAGTCCCCACCAACGTTTATTTAAGGAAAACGACGAAAAAACAAAAAAAAAAGAGAATGGTCTACAATTTTAGAGAAAAAGAGTTCGGGAGTCATTTACACACAGGGAAGGTGTTAGCACCCCACACGCCCGTCATGAAGACAACAGTCTTTAATCGAGTGTGCTGAAAATAAAGTGACTTTTTAATTATTTGTCTTCCCTTAAAAACATGACTTATGTTTGTTTTATTTTTGTTTATTTAGAAAAGAAATCAAATTTTTATTTTTTTAGAAAAAAGCCGATTATACATTTTTTTTAGTTTTTTAAGTCGACAAGGGGTTTACCCTCGCTCATATGCATCCCCAAGTGCAATGAGGAATCAGATTTACGTAGTTCTTTGGTAGAAAATAGCTTGTGCGTTGGATTGATTTTATATTTTTTGAAAGATTTATTTTAATTGTGTGAAAAATAGTCGTTAAGGCATTGGACCTTGAAACGACTTTGAATTTGGAGAAAGAAACAGAGAGAATTGCTTAAAGCATTGGACCTTGAAACAATCTCGAGTGATATGTAATTTTTGCGAAAAAGAGAATTGAGTGATCCTGTATTTGAGTAGTTTTAGCCTTTTAGAAAAAGATTTTGGGTTTTGCGGTAAACTCTATGAAATCAAACAAGTCGGAGACCCAGCATGATATTTACAAAATCAATCCGCGTGTTATTGAAACACCACCGAGCGAGTCGGAGACCCAGTATGGAGTGCACGAACGGTTCTTATTTCTCTGGCACCGTGCAAGACCTGCGTAACTCATGCTGTCATGCACGCTAGAACCCGTCCTAAGATGGATCTCTAAGCTTGATGTTGAGAATTATATTTATAAAGATTTGGACGCCTAAATCAGTGAGGGCTAGAAGTTTAATTTTTGGTTAGCTTGGAAGATTTGGACACGTGATCTTTCTCTTTTAACATTTTTTTTTCACTATTAGATCAACTTTATATCTTTGATATTATATTTATTGCTTGTTTATCAGGTCATCTTTGTAGGTCTTTCTAATGATGTCGATAAGGAAAAACAGAACTTTTATGTTATCTTTTATCGTTTCTTCACCTTTACCTTGTCCCAATTCTAGTTTTAGATTTGGGATTATTAAACTGAATTGGACCTAGACTAGGTTGTGTTTGAAACAATTATAACTTATTTTTAAAATTATGACTTGGAGTTTAATTATATAAAACTGAGGTCTTTTTAAATTAATTTTGTACATTCTCACCCAAACAAATACTTACATTTATACAAATACCTAATGATTCATAATCTCATTTGTTTATTTTTCTCTTTTAATCTCACATATCATGAACCCATGGTTCAACTTCGAAGTCTATATGTCTGCGAGGTTGAAGTATGCAGTAGTAATTATTTCTCAAACAGTTTTTTGTTGAATATTTCTCCGAATTTTAATGTGAGAGACAATGCTGGAAAGTTGAAAATGTTGTATGGGCCGGATCAGATTGTAAAACGGTCATCTTATTTGTTATGTTTTCTACTTGGTTATTAAATTTACTGTTATGCTGGGTTGGGTCACCACCGGCCTGGTTGCTCCATATTTATTTTAACATTTGGTAAAAGAAATTCCAATTGTGAATATCTTTTAAATATATGTTGAATGTGTAAAAATATCAACCCGATGAGATGAACTCATGAATGATAACACTTTCCCTTCCCGTGGGGTTATCTACCCATTCCCATCCCATGGCCCACCACACACGTGTTGCTACCAATTTACAAAACTGGGTCCCATTTTGGACATAAAGTATGCATATTTTCTTTTTAATTTTTTTTTTTCATGGGAGTGGGGTCCAAGAAGTGATGGGCATACCTTAGTGCCGAAACTCGGTTTCTCCCATTCTATTCTATTCATGCTTGCCTGCACTGGTCGGTAACTGCTTTGAAAGGGCCTGAAATTACGTAGAATGGAGCTCATTAGTGCAATTGTCCACATCACACAATTTATCACATGTGCCATATGTTTAGGGGAAGAAAAGTGTGGGGATATCTCATGCACTTTGCTTTCGCAATATTTATCACCATATATGCCTAACTAGCTTTCCTTTTGTCATGTAAATAAATTCTTATTCGAAAGGATTTCCCTATGCAATACTGATCCTCACCCATCTTCATGATACTCTAGATTCTTGAATTGAAGAAAGTGTTGTCTGGTGTCAAATTATGATAATTTTTGTGAGGAATTGCCAATGTGTATACATAGAGTTCAAAATATAACGATTTTTATAATTAAATTAATTGAATTTTTATAAATAACAATACTCTTTTTCAAAGGGAATAAATGTGCCATGTACGATTAAAATGATGTGTCTGTAGGCGGCACAAAACGTCAAATTAATACCTTATGATTGGTGAGTTGATTATTTATTTAGATACGATGAACATGAACCTTTAGCTGAAAGGAGGGAAAAATAGTGATGAGGCCAGTGAGGGTCGGTTCAACTGGTAAACTTAAGCTTCGTGACAAAATGAGTTAAGTAAATTATGTTATTTGACTGTTTTTTTATGTGAAATAGTGAATTATGGAGTGTTTGATTTTTGAGATAATGAAGTGGTTTACCAAGCTTGAGATCTAAGAGAGAAGATAAATCTTTGTTTATTTAATCTATGTCGCACACTGCTGATACTTCAGTGAAATCTAAGGGGGTTGTTTCTTGTATGAATAAATCTTTGAATATTGTGACAGGCAGGGGCGGAGCTATTTGGGGACAGGGGGAGCCATGCCCCCCAAACTTTTGAAAATTTATTTATATATAGGTATATTTTGCTGGATTAGGAGAAATGTTAGTCTTGATTTTAGGAAAGATACAGTGGAAGATTTTATGTTGTGGTACAAGACGAATGTGTGTGTAATTTATTCATTAGTGCTTGTGAGTGATGAGTTTAGTATGTCTATCAGTGATAAGTATAGATATATTTAATGAAAGAGACATTTTATGAGCATAGAAAATTTATACTTATATATAGTGTGTGAATATATAAGTATAGATATATTTAATGAAAGAGACATTTTATGTGTGAAAAATAAAAATTAAATGAGCCATATAATCAATGATGATAGAGATTCATTAATTTAGTTCCCATGTCAATATATTTTATTATCGTTTACAAGTTACAATGAAGAATATTTCATGACTAATTAGTATGATTTCTAATATTAGGGGTTTAGTTTAGGAATTATTTAGGAGAGAGAGTAATACTCTAGATATAAAATTGATGATTTTTTCTCTCTTTATTTTTCCTTCGTGGTTCTTAGCTTCTATAGAATGACTCATTAGTATGATTTTGAATGTTGATATTAGTTGTAATTATAATTTATATTTTAACTTTTAACATTGGTTATAACTAGAAAGTCACTTTTCTATGTCAATTTAAGCATTTTACAATCATATTGATTATTTTATCTTTATTTTGTTATCAACTTAATGGTAAAATATACAAAAATATAAAATTTGAATGGTAAAATTTGTAAAATGTTGAAAGGTTGATAATAAAATTCATGGAAAAAACTTGTGTGATAAAATTTACAAAATAATAAAAGTTGAATGATAAAATTTACATTTAAACCTTTTTTTTAGGAAAAGTTAGAAAGTCTTAAAGTAGTTAAATATAAGTATTTTCTTCCTCATAAAATAAATGTCATCATAAGTTATTTTTTATAAATAAAAGATAGTAGCAATTTTATCAAACTAACCTTAGTATTAATAATACATTAAAAAAATAAAATGACATTTATTAGAAATATTAGTGAAAAAAGTAATTAAAATTACATTAAAAAAACTAAATGTGACACTTATTTTCGAATAATTTTTTTTCTCATATGACACTTTTTTTGGATTGAAAAGATTATTAATTTAAAAAAAATAATTATAGTTATTTACCCTAATAAAATAATTAATATGTTTTTTAAAGTTCATAATAATGTTAACAAAATTTCAAATTCAACAATTTTTTATAATTTCAACTTCATAATGAAAAGAATTAAATTAATTGTTTTTTGGATTCTGATTTTTCAATTAATTTTTTTTAAAGACACTCTTAAAAGTTTTGATGGAAAATAAAAATTTAGTTCATGTGTCTCACACTAATTTTTTTATATATTTAAAGACTAAATTTAAAAAGATTTATCTTTCAAGAATTAATTTATGAGTATTTCACACTTTTAAGGATAAATTTAACTTGTTTAAAAAAAACTTGAAAAACACACTCTTAAAAGTTTTGATAGTGATTAAAAAAATGAACAAACAGGCTAATAAAGTCATATGTTTCTCATTTTATTCTCATCTACTTATAAGTTTTAAACCATATTTTAACAAATTTTAAGATTTTAAATACAAAATATTCATTTCTTAATATTTTTATTCCTTTCATTAATCAAACATTGTCATACCAGTAAAAAATAAAACATTATACTAAGAAGCATGTGTTTAACTTTGATGATTGGTTTTCTAAAAAAAATTCCATGATTAGGAAATCCTAACTGAGTTTCAATACAACTATTAATTTAATTTTGGATGTTATACAACTATTAAGTAATTATTAATTAGCAATTAAAAAATCTATAAAATGATTTCTTTAATGGAATACACATTCGTACTAACTGCACGAAAATAATTTTCGTACAAATTAAATTAGCATTTCTGTTAATTTAATTAACTTCTAGCATTCAAACTTACTACTTATTAATTCTTTCATTGATACTTTTATTATTTCATTTAATAAAATATCATCCTCTATTAATAAATTAAACAAAAAAAACATCTTATATTATAAGAATATAAGTGCTATCTCTATTTAGAATGATGCGTTTATATTAGATGGCAAATAATTCATATATCAATGGTCCAACCAAATAATTTCATTTGTTTTTTCAAAAAAAAAAATCATGTCAATTAACTCATTTCAATCCATCTATTTTAGAAAACAACAGTAAATAAATTAGGTGGTTAAATTATTGATATAAAAAAATGGTTAAATTATTTGCAGATTTTTTTAGACAAAATTGTTTGCAATTAATGGATAGTTAATGAGGGAAGAAAAAATAATCCAAATGTTAATGTATATATTAGCTAGTGCATCTTTGCCTTTTCTTAATTAACTTGAATATTATTATTATTATTATTATTATTATTATATTTTAAAAAAGAAGACTTTTCAAACGTTATAATCCTTATATACTAATAAATTTGAAAAGAAGTCGGGCAGGAATTAATACCTATGTATTCAAATCCAACACTCAACTTATTAAATTAAACAAACTCAAATGATAAGTAACGAGGAGTGCATGTAACTGTGTAAGGTTTCTATAGTCGTATTTGATAAGAGAATGCCATTATTTGCAATTAATAGTCAATTTGTCTTTTGTTTGGTAGAAATTAATAGTCAATTGGAGATTGCTTTCTTTTGCATTACGGGATTTGGATTGTACCTACATCTCCAACATGGTCCTGCATGAGCCATAAAGGCCTCTGTTTCAGTTAATGTGTAATTTACTAAGTTACCGTAGAGTCGTAGTCAGAATAGGGGGGAAGACCAGTGATTTATCATAGATGAAATGTGCAAGGCACTCAACTCATCAGCATCTTCTTTTTCACTTCAATTAAAAATTACAAACGCCAATAAAAAAAATGACAATCCGGATAAAAAAACTGTTTTAAAAAAATAATATGAGTAGATGGAAGGAGACAGAACACTAAACGAGTAGTAATTTTAAGGATGCAATACATTATGTTTTTATGCATCTTTATTTTTCCATCATATTATATATTATAATTCTATTTTTTTTTTCTTTGGGTGTTAATTAGATATTGGTGCCAAAATTCTTTCCCTCTCTCTTTTCTCTGTTCCTCCTACATAATGATGCAACGTAGCCGAATTCTTTGATGGTGATTGAAAAGTTTACTTTGTTAGTTAAGAAACCACAAATGGTGGACAAGGTTTTAAAAAACATCAAGTGATGAATCGTCGAAACTTGCATGGCCACGCAAACTCAAGCGGATGCTGAGTATTGAATCCTCATTTTGAGCGGAAAATGTAGCAAACAATGCATATTTTGAAGTACAAGACTATTTCAAGCTCAACAAGATAACTAATGCCGATTCTCATGGCGGAACCAGGTTGTAAGGTTTTGGCCTAAATTGCTACCATTATACGTTGCCATTTGGTGATTGCAAAATGGGGAGTAACGAGTTTTTAGCATCAGCATTGGGTAGCTGGTGCATTAATTCAATTAATAATATTGGGAGTAGCAAATGAATATATATAAATATATATATATATATATATATATATATATATGAGAAATCATATTTATGAGTTTACTTTAGATATATTGTAGGCATACTTTTTTTATACATACAATAAAAAATTATCCTATTGCCAGATTATATTAAATGGTAAGATTACGTGATAAAATAATTAAATCTTAGTGAATTATATTTATAGTATAAATGTACAAATATAATTTAAAAGTCCTTAAAATCTTTGTGTGATATTATGGCTTTTGATTCTCATCAATAAACGAAGAATTTACCGTAAAATAAAAATAAAAATAAAGTGCTTAGTGCTTACAATATAAAATACTTTTATCTTATCATCTACTATGATAATTCTTATTAATTGATAACATAAAAAACTATATCGACAAAATATAAAAATTATAAAAGAGTATTATATGTCTGTATATTTTGTTTGAATTCGAATGTGGGATGGTTGTATTTTGGTTGGCTAAAGATCTAATTTGAGTTTGCTTGTAAAGGCACCCAAGAAGGCTTGCTCCCCCTTCTAGCCACTTTTGCAAGAAGACCTTCATAGCCTCATGTGCAACACAGGCTCATCATGTCGGAGCTTTGGGGGATTGCTTTTGAGTTTTGGCTCTTCAGGTCTCATGAAAGGATAAAATATATAAGAGAATATAATCAGTATGTTTTTCGAGAACGGGAACGAGTCTAGTAATTACATATCCATTCTTGTAATCGCCTTGTTTTATAAGGGCAAATAATACTCATATATATACTTAATTAGAGTGTGTATTTCTCTTATAAGTTAAGGTAAATTTAAGTAGATATCCACAAATAAGAAGATTCTTTTCATTTCTATTAAACACCATTTATTTTATAATAAAGAGTAATATTTAGTAATAATATGACATGCATTTACCCATGTGAAGTCATTTGTCATCTTAAAGTAAATATTAATGTAACATGTGTTGAACCGTATTTGTAAATTATGGTAAACGTATAATACTTGAGGTTGATTATTAGATATAAAAAAATTAATATGTTTAAATATATGTTACATAATTATTACATAATGATAGGGGATAACTTTAAAAAAGTAAAATCAATAAAAAAAATGAAATAACATTTTTTTAAGTCTAAAGTAAAAAAATTGTTATATTTGTAAAATCTAAAAATATATTTAATCTAATAAAATATTAAAGATATAAAATAAAATAATGAAAATACATGCTGACATAAGGAAAGGAGAGTTGTGATGCACCTGCTTGAGTAGCGCGCGTGATAGTATGTATTAATACGCTGACGTAACGCAAACCTTAAGCCGGCTTAAATAGTGGGCGCAAGCTGCCGAAAGCCACGCCGTTACCATTTTCATCTGTCCACACTGTGGTGCGCTCCTCGAGGAAACAGTCCAAAAAACTGAAGCGTAACCGGCTAACCCGGTACCCCAAAAACAAAAAAGTTGCATTTGGGTTGAATTTGGGTTCATTTCATAGCCAACCGCAATAGATGTCACCTAACCCCAGTCAGATTCTAACCCACCTTGGTTTATTTAAAGACACAAACTCTCTTCAACCCCTGGCCTGTGAACTTGTTCACCCTTCTTCCCTTTCTAACTTATCACTCTCCTCCTTCTTTCCAAAATACTCCCTTTCCCTTTCTATTCACTTCCCCTACCCTTCCGTGATGATGTAGATAGAGAATAAAAAGAGACCAGTGTGCAGTGAGAAAGAGATTGGTCACTTCTTGTGTGGGTTTGTTTTGTTCTTTGTGTTGGAATTTGTTGATGGGTGAAGAGGGAGAAGAGGTGTCAAGAGAGAAGGAACAGTACATGCGAGTTTATGGAAATGAGTGGTTGTATTGTAGTTGCTTTGCAAATTGGCGCCGTTTAAGACACCAGAATTCCTGTTCCATGCCTCCTTTCAAGTGAAAACAAAAGAACAAAAATATAAACTTGTTCTCTCTCAGCTTTTCTTCTTGAGATCTTAATATACATTGACTAAAAAAATAAAGGGATCAAATTTAAGTTCCTTGATCTTAATAAAGTTCCGTGCTTTTGTTTGTACTCATGAAGAGACTTGGCAGTTCAGATTCTCTGGGTGCTCTCATGACGATTTGTCCACCAACAGGTTAACTGAAAAAATTGAAACTTCGGTTTTTAACTTTATTTCCATTTTATTTCAAAATTCAGACAGATCCATGATGCGTGTTTCATGTTTGTGCCTTGTCTTGTCTCAACTTTTTTCACAATCAACCATCCCAATTACTCAAACCTTTCTCTCTTTTTTTTATACTCAAATTCCTTATTCTGTCTCTTTTTTTTTTATCAGTATTGCATTACAACTCATCATGTTGAATTATGCTTTGTGTTCGTTTGTTTCAAGAGACAACAACAGTTACACTTACACTAACCATGATTATGTCTCGATTTGAAAACAGACGAACACAGTCCGAGGAATAACCACGTGTATGGGAGGGAGTTTCAGTCCATGCTGGAAGGACTCGACGAAGAAGGGTGCGTGGAAGAACCAGGGCACCACTCTGAGAAGAAAAGACGACTAAGCGTGGATCAGGTGAAGGCTTTGGAGAAGAACTTCGAAGTAGAGAACAAACTCGAACCTGACCGAAAGGTGAAGCTGGCACAAGAACTTGGCTTGCAACCAAGACAAGTTGCGGTTTGGTTCCAAAACCGTCGTGCCAGATGGAAGACAAAGCAATTGGAAAGAGATTACGGCGTCCTCAAAGCCAATTATGAATCACTTAAACTTAACTACGACACCCTCCAACAAGACAACGAAGCCTTACTCAAAGAGGTAGAGTTAATTACACGTGTGTATACTCTTTTAGTTTCATCACTAGTCGATGTGGAATCTTTACAAGTACTGAAGGGTTGTTTGATTGTTGTGTTAGCAGATAAAGGAATTGAAATCGAGGCTGGTGCAAGAAGAGAACAACAACAACACTGAAAGCGATGTTTCGGTGAAGGAAGAGATGCTGACCACCCCGCTCTGTGAAACCGCCATTCCTGGATCGGACACGAAGGAGTCCAGTTACGAGTGTTTCAACAAGAGTGATGAGTTGGGAGGAGGTTCTTCTGTGTTCCATGTGGATTTCAAAGATGGCTCCTCTGATAGTGACTCAAGCGCAATCTTGAACGAGGAGAACAACAACCACAGCCCCAACAATAACGCGGCGATTTCGTCGTGTGGGGTTCTGCAAAGTCACGGGCTTTTGTTGTCGCCTTCTTCGTCGTCGATGAACAACTGTTTCCAGTTCCAGAAACAGTACCAGACGACAACGGCGCAGTATGTAAAGATGGAGGAGCACAATTTTCTTAGCGCCGACGAGGCCTGCAAATTCTTCTCGGATGAACAAGCACCAACTCTGCAGTGGTACTGTTCAGAGGAATGGAGTTAAGAGGAAGAAGCTTAATGAGGTTTAATTAATTGAGAGCGAGGGAGGGAGGGAATAGAAAGAATAAGGCATTTTGCAGGGTGTATAGTAATGGGATTGAGAGAGAAACTTTGTAAAAATGAAATGGTGAAGATGAAGAAGAGAGGGAATGAATTGAAGAGCTTGAGAGAGGAGGGGGTTGAAGCACGCATTGCTTGGGTTCAGAGATGAGAGGTTGATGACGATAAAAAGGGGTGGTAATAATAATATTAATCATCATCAATCTCTCAGCCGTGCGGGAAAGGGGGTAATTTATGAATAATAATGATGATTAGGGCGTAATGAAATCTATCTATTTACTGAATAATGCTGTAAAAATCAGTCCACAATTCACCTCTGCTTCCACCCTCATTTCTCTCACCACTTTTATCGGTTTTGTATTTTTATGTAGACTTTAACTATATTAATTTGTCCTTTTTTTATTTATGAAAATCCCCAATTCACAAGTTTTTAAGATTAAAATTAAATTTCTGTAAAAAAAAAAATTAAATGTATATGGTTTTTAAAGAATTTTTAGATGAGGTTAAATGTTTTTACATTAGTTTTTTAATCAGAATTTGTATTTTATTTTGTAAACCATCGATGTTTTTTCCATTTTTATTAGCATAATAAAAGTATTTAGACTTAATAGTAAATTTTATTCGGATATTTTGTCTTTTTATATAAATTTCATAGCAAATTAATTCAACACATTTTATCTAATAATTTTAAAAAAAATTATGAATTTTATCTTTTATTATTTATTTATTTATAACATAATTATATTTTTTTCTTCATTTTTTTTAAATTTTGTACCCAATTTTTTTATTTTACTTTGACAAATTTTATTTTTAACTTTTGTATAAGAGAATTCATAAGTTTTTAAAAATTGGATAAACTTCACTAGAAATAAAAAAAAAATTAAAAGATAAAACAAAAGACCTTAAAATTCACCAAAGCTTTATAATTGATGAACTTCACATCTCCCAAACGTAGGTATAGCGGAAGAGAATTTAGATCCTGAAAAATATGCAGCGAAGAATATTCCGTCACCTTCACCAACATTACTAGATGAAAGCCTTGGTGACGTTTTTGCTCCCCACCCCCACTATCTTTATCATCTAGACTACAAAGGACAAACTAAGTTTTCCATAATCATCTGTTGGTAACAGCCACTAGGCGTTATCGCTTTTATCCAACCAGATTTTACTACAAACAAGTTTTTATTAAAGAATAACTATGGAAAACAAAAATATTAATATATTATAAGAGTTTTAAAAGGAAAAAAGGTAAGTTTTTTTTTTCAAAAATTAAGAGAAAATAGAAAATTTTAAAAACCAAAATTACACCAAATTGTTTTGAATTTTATAAACACCCTTTCCTGAAAGAAAATAAGGTTACATATGAAAAGTCATTTTGCTTAATTTCTAACTTATTTTACTAATTAAAAAATTTATTTAATTGTTCAGTAAATAATTTTTTTAAGTGATTTCTAACGTTTTTTAAAATATTAAATTATAGTTTCTAATTTTTATATTTTTTTTCTTTTTTATCTTTAAAGTATTTGACCGAAATTTCTAGATGAATATGTTTTAGCTTATTTATACTAATAATATTAGAATAAGTATTATGTGTGTGCAAATGATAGCTTATACAGAAGTATTATGTATCAATGCAACCAAATAGGTAAACATATAACACAACATGAGTTAAATTGCCTTCGCTGATGTTGATTAGTTTCATATAGGATGTCAAATGGATCGATCTAACCCAACTTAATCTAATTCAATTTACCTTTTAACTCATCAAAATGAAAATGAATAAATTATAAGTTAACTTATCAAATAAATAAATATAAATGATTTAAAAATGATGTCACAATTATAAAAATATTACAAATTTGTCTTAACAGAAATATTTTTAGAAATGATCACCATGAGTTAAATAAATACAAAGTAAAGTAACAAATTAACATGAAATTCATAACATTTCATATAATATTTGTCTGATAAATTAATGTTTAATCAGACAATTTATAAAAAAAATCTAAACAAAAAAAGTATGAAACCAATGAATCAACCTAATTCATTCCAATCAGTCCGTTAACTCATTGGGTTGATAGATTATGTGAGTTGGATTATGCAAGTTAAATCATCCAACCCAACCTATTTTTGTGGATTAATTACCCATCATTTTCTACTCACTTTAACATTTGCAAACTTTTTTTATATAAATAACATTTTCAAACTTGAGACAATGTTGTTGCAATCTCAATTATAAAATAAATATTTTAATTCTTAAATACTTAAAATATTGGATAATTTAATATAAATTTTTAATGACCAAAATGGTCATCATTTATGAATATTATATTAGATAATTCAAAAACTTTAAAGTGACAGTTTTTTTATAATTGTATGAACTGTAATAATCAATAGTAGTATTCATAAATTTAAGGATTACTTCGATGGAAAAGGAATTTAACTACTTTATTATTAAACGAAATGTTGTCCAATTTGGCATCTAATAGTCGTGCATGAGATTTTGGGAGCCAGTAGTACAAGTAGGTATGTTTGTGTTTCCTTTACTACCTTTACTACTACTTTAATCAAATCTGATGCTAAAAAAGAAAAAGACAAAATATGATTAAAGAGAAAGTCCCTAAAAAGCTGTGCCGTATGATTGGATCTGCGTAACATTAACATCCTTCACTTTTGTGTTAAAGTTTAAAAGCTAAAAATAAAAATAAACCCCCCAACACACAGTATTTTTTCGGTTTTTCTATCAAGTAAGATCAAAGCATATGCATCGGGGTCAATGTACTCCTCATTTAAAAGAAGAAGATTTCTTAAAATAATATTATGATTATGAAAAATAAAAGTAAGAGAAAGCAACCCCACGAACAGCCAATAAGATGATGCACGACACGTAGCCTGTGTTTGCTTCCGGAGAATGCAAACCCCCTTTCTTTTTTTAATTATATTTTTTCTTAAAACAAAACAAGAAAACAAAACAACATTTTTATTGTGGGGTGTACGGATGGAGTAATGGGGATCAGCACACTTGATAAACCCGCTTGCATTGCTTGCAGGGTCGCACATGGCACCATCTTCTCTCTCTGATATTCTGCACTTAACTTTTGTGATCGTGCGTACGAGTACGTGTTCTATTTCTTCTTCAAACCCATTCATTGTACACGTGTACGGTGATGGGGCTGGTCCACCACTCTGTCCAAACGGTCCCTCATCATGAACACGACTGCGTCTGTAGTCATGGCACCTTATTTGATAAAAACATTTAAATTAGTACTTTCTCAAACTACAGGTACCAATAATCTTTTCCCCCCTTAAAAAATACCAATTTCCATACTCCAAAACCAAAACAGTGGAAATAACGGGTAATTTAGTTTGTTCTTTTTTTTTTTCCTTAGCCATATACTTACCATCATGTGTTGATATTTAATTCTCAAGGAAACCAATAAAGGGTGATGTGGTGAAACGGAGAAACACTGTTTTGAATTTCCTTGGCCTTTGAGAAATTCCAAACAGCAATTCTCGGAAAGGGTCCCAGTCCAAGTTGGAGGGATGGTACGCTATGTTTTGTCGGGTTACTTTAAATTTGAAATTTATCGTAATGAAATTGATATTATTTATTAATATGTGGATGAATTATTTTTCTATCAGCGTATAGTGTATATAGGCTGTGGAAAACACGAGCAGATTCCATTTGAAGCTTGTTGATCCTTTATTTCCCAATACCCATTGAATTGGTTTGTGTTATAGTATTTCTAATTGGGAGTTAGGAGGGGTAAATTGGGCCAGATAGAGAAAAGTAATGCGGTACCCCCGAAGGAAAACAAAGAAATTATTAAAAAAAGGAAAGGAGAGTGGTCCCCTACATGGAAGTGGGTCCTATGGCGCCCCTAGCTTTGATTCCTGTGTTGGTAGAGCCATGTGATGTGGGTCCCACCATTGCTGCATCGAACATGTCAATTTCAAAGGGGTCACAGTCACGTAAAAATTGCAACAAAGCTGGAAGCTGGACGACGAGAATGTGTACAGTGTTCCTTCTTTGGACACCACGACTGCTGACAGCTCATCTACCTAATAAACGTGGCACCTCTAAAGACTCAGATTTTTTTTCTTCCATTTTTTAAAAAAGTTTAAGAAGAAAATATGGGATTAGCCAAGCACTCCAAAAATTTAATTGATTCATTTTTATTAATTAAATTTTATATTATATGAATATATATGATGCAGTGAAAGAAATTAATTGTGATGTGTAGTGAAGTAAATAATCAATACTTATTTTTTACCTCTTTAATTTTACATTAAATAATTCATGTTAAAATATTAAATTATAATTAATATTAATTTAAGCATATAGTTTATAAGTAATATTGAACACTCCAGTAAAAGAATAATATTGAACAATTTAGAGCATATGTAGTTTTGGACAGTTGTTTATGGAGTTATTAAGTGAGTTTTTGTGAATTAAGAAAGTCTAATACTATAAATGAATTATTATAAAAAAAATTATTTTTTTTATTCTTACAAGTAACAAATAATAAAAAAATTGTGAGCTTTACACCCTACATCATACTTAAAAACTTACTATTTTTCCCAATATCATTAGTTGTTTAAATGGATCCAATTAAAATTATTTATTAATTTTTTTATTATTATCGAAAGGTTGTTCAT
The DNA here is from genome assembly GCA_013407115.1 of Glycine latifolia. NCBI lineage: Eukaryota > Viridiplantae > Streptophyta > Magnoliopsida > Fabales > Fabaceae > Glycine > Glycine latifolia. The sequence goes on from CM023942.1 coordinate 25,256,176, forward strand.
AACTTTTGTTTTTATCACATGAAAACTCTAAGTTATTCATATTATCTAGCAAAAATTAAGTAGAGAGGAAAAATTGTTTCATTTTAAATCTCTTTCCAGTCTTGACATGCTTTTCTACATTGTTACCACACTGGGCAATGTCCTTTTACATTTGCTTTACCCTTCATCTTATTATTTTGAAACTAAATCAGACAATTAACATGTCATTCTAGGCCCATACTATGCTGAACAGCTGAACAACCTTGTATATGGTCCATTATGAACCACTTTTATGCACCGTTGGATTAATCACATGTGCGTACAGATTCAGTGCACCATATATACCAAATCATCACCCTCCAAAACGAGTCGATGATTTATATAATTATATTCCCCACTCACCAAATCATCGTGGCCAACAAGGATTCCTCCGACGAGAAAAACAACCGTCGCAACCTCATCAGGCAGAACCATCGCAAGCCTTTGTCCCGCTCACTACCACCATAATCTTGTCATGTAGAACCATCAAAGGCAAAAATACAGCGATAGGTTCGATTCGGTCTACCTCGCGCATGCAACTCCACGCCTCCGTCGCGTTCTCCACCAAATACATACTTAACGGAACCATAACAGAGCACTTGCAGATCTGTAGTTTCAAATATGATAATTTTTGTTTTATTTTGGAGAGGGATATGCAAATAAAAGGTGGGGGATTTTGGATTTAGGCTAGAGAGAGAAGAGAGAAGAGAAAAATTAGAAAGAAACGCCGCCGCCGGATATCATCTCCAACAATGGTGAGCGATGTCTGGTGGTAACCATGTTGAAAATGTGAATTTTGGGGTTACTAACAGCTTGACACATGGGGTTCTCAAACTTGTAAACATGAAAAACTAACATCGTTAATTATTCTATCCCTTCAATTTGTTATTCCCCCTGTGGATTTTTCAATTGAGCTTCTATTACTATTCTCTTCATGGTTATAATCTACTTACATCCCAGTCATGTTTATGCATCAATATTTTTCATCCAAATAATATAATATTTTCAATGCTCTATTTTCATCGTAACATGTGAGAAACGTGAAACATGTGATGGCGTGTGAAATGGTTAAATGTTGTAGTAGCATTTTGTTTCAGAATACATTAAATTATTAGGAATCTTGATCAGGACAATTACTTCAATGTCATTCCATATTTGTTTAAATCTTGATTGGGGATAATATCTTACATTTCATCCCATTCGTGTTTCCCAATTTGATCCTATCAAAATTAGGGCATTTGTCTCGTTCTATTACTAAACTACCCGATGTCCTATTTTAAATTAGGTAATTACCCAATCTCTCGTCCCCTTCTTGCATATTTTTGTTTTTTGTTTTTTTTTATCGTTGATCTATATAGGGGCAATGGTTATTAATTTTAGTACCTATAATTTCAATAGACATGAAGTTGGTTGGTGCGACGAGTTTCCACTTTATTTTTCACATCATCTTTTAATGAAAATTTTCTAATGATAAGGATTAAAATACAAGTTTAATAAAAAATTTGGAAAAATTTATGCTGTCAAAAATTAAATATAAGATTTTTAGGATGATAATTAGAGAATTTTTTTGTTCTTAATCATTATATATAAATAAATAAATGATCATCCTAAAAATGATCAAATTTAATCGTTAGATTAAAATAAAATATTAAAATTAAAATTTTATTTAATCATAAAATTTTTAAAAGATATAACAAACAATAAATCCTAAAGATTTAATTTATATTATTCTAAAATATTTTAAACTTGTCATCACTATTTCTGAATTCAAATCTATAATAATAAGTCATTAAAATAAAATTTTACTTTATGTCAGGCTCGTTCTCACATTATTATATCATGCTATTTATAAAAAAAGAATAATACTTACTTTGATAATTTATCTTTCATTATAAAAATTGTGTTAATAACATTAATTTAATATATAGTAAATTGTTAATAAATGATAGTATTTTTTTTATTAGTATGAAATATTTCTCTTTGTTCATATACTGTGGCCACATGCTCAATGGCAAGTAGTTGTTGAGGTATTATTTAAATACTTAATGATGGGAAGCTAACTATGAACATACATAAGGGTGTTAGGAGTTGGACATTGACGGATAAGAAAATGACTGCCAAAAGCTCTTTCCGCGGGTGCACAATTACTCACGATCTCTGCAGCTTTTTTATACAAGAGTTGTTTCTCAATCATGAATTAGATGATGACAATCACCGAAAAAAGAAGAAGAAGAATTTCATGCATGATGACAAGAGTGGGAACTTGTGGATGTCTGTTCGACAGAGTTAGAGATTAGGATGAAAAAAAAAACGCATGTATAGATATTCGACCTTTGTTAGGTTTGCATTTTTAAATGGATATCTGCAAATAAAGTAAGTGAAGTTTTTTACCTAGCTTATAAACGAAGCGAACATGAGTATTAAAGTAACTATATATTAACATACTTCTTCTAATTTTATTTATTTCATTCTTATTTCTTATAAATTTGGTATGATCGCCCAATAAATTCCTTAATTGGATGCTATGGTCAGTTTTGTTAAGAATCAAGAACTTAAATTATTTTCGAATGAATATACATAATTTTATAATAGTTTCCTTGACCAACATTTCACATTGGATAAGGTTATAGATTTTTACACATCTTCCATGTATGATATCAATATTCTTATTGAATATGAGTGATTTTCTAATTAAATTGTTAAGATGCTTATAATTTTGTGTTTAGACCAATTGTCGTAAGCATATTTATTATTGATATTTTTTGTGATTAAAATAATTAATGGGCTATGTTATAAGCACACAGACTCGCGTATATTATATTTAGGTCGTTGACATTTATTGTTACAATGTTATCAAGTAACCAAAGATTTAATTATTTGAACCTCTTTTTTTAATCTTGTAACTTATATGTGTTTGATTAATTTTTTTTTTTCAATTAGGGAGAGTTATTTTAGATACTCATGAAATATTTATTAACTTTGGAATGAATCAATGACTAATATTCAATTGAAGAACTTCATTAATCATTTTTAACGAGATATTCTTTCATCGTAACCATGATTTTTTTCAAATCTAATATTACTCAAAACTAATGATATATTAGTTGGTTAGTAAAAAGATTAATTTTGAAGTATGACTAAAAAAAATGAAAAAAAAAATATTATCAACACATTCCCATCGTAATTTTCAAAACAATCCAACCATGATTACTAATAAAAAATGTCTATTCCTTAATTTATTAATATCTGTATCCTTAAAGCATTAATTAAAACATATCTCTTCTTATTAATATAGTAAATTTTATGGGAAAAAATTGTAAAAAAATTACTATTGACCTAGTCATGTAAAAATTTAATATAAAAGGAATTTATTCTCTCATGACGCCCATTTTTGTATGCTTAGTTTATTGATTTTTTTAATAATAGCTTCTAATCAATTCGAACTTATCCACATTTTGTTTACAGCAGCTTATTCACGTTCTTACAATTAGAAGAGTATCTGTTCATACATCTTAAATAAAACCCACCCAGAAAAAAAAAATTATGACATAAAAAAATAAAATAGTTGATATTGAAACATAGTATAGGAAAGCCGTCCAAATATAGTCAAGGTTAATTAGAATATCATTTGCAACAAGGTGCGGCTACGTCTTAGTTTATGATTGATTTGAAGATAATATACTGTAATATGTGTGTGTGTGTATATATATATATATATATATATATATATATATATATATATATATATAT